>JAWWEV010000001.1:38480085-38577708 GCA_035583235.1 Hafferia zeledoni
GGTCCGTCCCGTCCCGGCTGACTGGTCCGATCCCGCACACCTGCCCGGTCTGGCCCCGCCCCCCTGCCCGGTCCGATCCCACACACCTGCCCGGTCTGGCCCCGCCCCCCTGCCCGGTCCGATCCCGCACACCTGCCCGGTCCGGCGCCCACCCCCCCGTCCCTGGCAGTTCGCGCGCGGCCGTTCCCGCCGCCTCGTGACCGTTTCCCGCCTCCCGGCGCGGCTCAGCCGCTGAGCGGATAATCCCGCCCCCCTGCGGCCGCTCCGCGCGTCGCGATTGGTCGTTTTCCCTGTCACTCAGCTTGCCGCGCTGTTTACGGAAGTGCTGTCAGGCCGCGGCGCGCGTTAGCGTTGGTGCGCTGCGGCTGGAGAGCGAAAGGTGCCGGTTCGAGCCCCGCCTCGGTGTCCTCCGGGCGCCTCATCCGGCGGGTCTCAGGCAGCCAGTGACAAGACGAAAGGGAATGGCCTCAAGTTGTGCCAGGGGAGGTTTAGGTTGATCTTAGGAGATACTTCTTCACCGAAAGGATTGTCGAGCATTGGAACAGGCTGCCCAGGGAAGTGATTGGGTCACCATCCCTGGAAGTGTTCAAAAAAACCCATGTGGGTATAGCACTTGAGGCCGTGGTTTAGTGGTGAACATGGTGGTGGTGCTGGGCTGATGGCTGGGCTTGATGACATTAAACGTCTTCTGCAAACTTAATGACTCTGTGATTTTGTGAATAATGAGCTTCTGCTCTGTTTTTCTGCTCAAGATGCCAGTGAATCAGATGCTGGGTTGTGTTCCAGTTCTGTTCCGAGATAATATGTTTACAAATACATTTTAATAACATTTACATTTTAAATTTTCTCTGCTTTGCTCGGTCTGTGGCAGAAAACTTTTGCAACCTTGGAACTCAATTCTGCTGACATGTTTTGTATTCTTTTAGCAAGATCGTGTAATCGTTTCCATGTATTTCTTTAAAAATAGCTGGCAACAAAACTACAAGGAGAGTTAACCATGGAAATGAAAGACAATTTTTCCTCATCTTATTTGCATATCACTGCTATGACTTTGACATGGCAAAGAAGCGTGGACAGGTATTTATATACATGCTGGGTTGAAGTGCCACCAAAATGTTTGTATTGCAAGGATTATAATGGTTATCACTCGAGGATTAGATTGCATTAAGGAATTTATAGTCCTGAGCTGACATTTCCTTTAATTGCTTTAAATTTAAATCAGTACGTGAAATTTCAAATAAATAAACGGATCAGACTTTCCCCATGATTTAATATTTCCTCCAAAGTGTGGTGGAAGTTAACATTTCAGTGTGCTGCTCTGCCCCGGTCTTCATCGCGCTTCTTGCTTCCGACGTCGCCACCTTGTGCCAAAGGAGTGAAGGAAACCTTGTGGTTTTACTCCTGTAGTACAGGAGACGGAAATAAGGTACCTACAGTGAAAATATTGTATGTAACTGAAGAAAATATCTAGTAAATACATTTTTTTGCTTCAATGATGTGAAGAGTTTCAGTTATGAATACTAGCTTCTGAAGGGCAACAAAGAAGTCTTTTATTATTCACAATTATTTTTGATGATTTTTCAGATGAGTGCCGGTCCCAGGAGAGTCTGTGTGTGTCATGTCCTTAGACTTCAGTAGCAGACTTCCAGTCAAGAGACATGAGTTTTCCAAACAGACCAATTTTCTTCAAAGCTCCTGTCTAATTTCTTACCATGTTCCCTACACATTAAGCAAACTCATTTGTCACATAAAAAAATAAACTCAGTTGATTTTCATATGTACCAAAGCCTTTTTATGGAGCTTGTGAAATCACTATGCCATGTGATGGGGATAGCATCTCCTCAGTACTCAGATTTCTATTTTACTGGGGTATCTCAGTCCCCAGTGATTTTAGATAACAGAGAAATGAATATGTTGGAAATTTTATTTTAAGTGGCAGCCCCCACTTGCCCCTCCTGTTGCTGTCTGCTTTAGCTGCTGAGTATTCGCTATGCTGCTTTCCAACTGGTCTATTAGTTGTCTGGTTGTTGCTATGTTCACTCTGCAGTTTCTCTTGAGCTCTTCTGGGGTTCAGTGATGTACAGGATTATATGAACATTCCTTCCATAGAACAGACTCTTCCTGCTTGGGGTATTCTCCTTTCCCCAAGGTAAGCAATGGGAAGCTCAGAGCCCCCAGTTCCCAGGGACTGTTTCCTGCAGCAGTGCAGCATTTGCAAACTCTCTGACTCCCAGGCATACTGAGCATTAGGCTGGCTCATGCCCAAATAGTAGTGCTGGATTTACCCCAGCTGGAAAAAAAGAAAAAAAGAAAAAAAAACAACAAACAAAACAACACAAAAAGCTCTTTCTCCTTTTTAAACTCACGACGAGGTTAGGACTATCTGGAACTGGCACATCCACCAAAGTGGCTCTTGCTCTCTGACGGATTGCAATAGCTCAATAGCTTGTTAGGGCAGAAATGGCAAATCACCTCCGAGTTTGACAATAAGATGTTTAGCCAACAGAACCTATGACAATGAGCTTTATTGCTTTTGCAATAAATTTTCAGCATCGCAGTTCCTTAGAAGGAACTTTTTACTGGTCACCAGCTTACATCACCAGGGACTCCCAGCCCTACACCAAACACACTGCTCAGACCATTTATGTCTTGTGTTAAGCAGAGATGTAAATTCACCACACAATAAGTTTTATCCCTAGAAAGAGCTGCTAGGACTCATAGGGCGGCCCCCAAGTAAGACTATGCCTAAAGTGTACAGATCGAATACGGTGTTATCTTCTTTTAATTTTGTTCTTTCTCTTATTCTTTCTTTGTGTCTTTGTTGATCTCAACCACGTACATGGTATATGAAGAGAATATTACAGGGGACTTGTTATCTTGCATTTCTCTCCCTCCTATTTCTCAGCTAAGGGAATTAGATGCCCCCCTGACACCTGATCCCATCAGATCTCGGAAGCTCAGCAGGGTCAGGCCCGCTTAGTACTTGGATGGGAGACCTCGTGGGAATACTGGGTGCTGTGACAGTCCCGAGGACTTCACTGTCCAAGCTCGCTCGGCCATGGCAGATGGACCTTCAGACTTAAACAGTGGGGCAAGTTCCGCGCATGCTGTGCCTCACCTAAAAAATCCACTTTGCAGGCTGGAAGGGCACATCCACGTGGGAGAGCCCTGCCCAAATCTTCATTCATGAAGCATAGCCATGATGATGATTCCTCAGCAATGGAAGATCATTTCCTTAATTTTATGGAGAATCCCTGCAAATGGTAAACCTGGTAGGAAGCCCTGGTTGCAGCTGGCTGACTTTGGTATGATTTTTATCATTGTTTTTGCTATTGTTCTGTAGTCAGCAGCAACAGAAAGTTGACCTTAATAGTTGTAATTTCTTAGCAGAAAGTGCTTTAAGAGTCTATTTCAATACCTATTTTAAGGAACATACATCTCTATTTAAAAGAAAAATATTTCAAAAATATTAAAAAGTTTTCTAGAGCATAGTGTAATTCTAAATACGCTAGTAATGTAGAGTATTCTAATAGTAATTCTAATATTACCATTAAAATAATAATAGTAATTCTAAACACCTTCCTCCCCTCACTCCCTTCTGTTAATAGTACAATTTTTCTCAGAGACTGGAATTAATTTCTGCACAGAAGCCTTTTTAAGGAATTAAATGGAGTTTGTGTGATCCTTAATCCTGATTCTGGCTCTCTGTGTAGTGTTGACTTTCACAGAAAGAGTGAGTTTCAGACAAAAGAGACCAATGGAGTTAACATTTTATCTCTTTTTGAAACACTGAGAGCTTTCTGTCTCATGAGATTCTGAAATGATGTTCCATACACAAAAGTTTTCTTTGTGTGTCTTGTAGGCTGGATCATGATTGCTAGATGACTTGCTTATGTTGACAGTAGTGGCTTTGTGAGTTCTTGTTGTCCCTGATATTTGAAGGTCCTAGTAATTGATAAAATGTGTAGATTACTTTGCCACTTGTATGCGAGGTTAAAATCTTTTATCTTCAGTGCCTGAAGTGTGTACAGTCTAATGGTAGGATGGTCCAAGGCTGAATGTAGTTAAGGTTCATTATCACTATTTGAAGATCACCTGTATTTTGATCCAGTTCCACTTAAGTAAAACTCAGTGTATTCTATTTCCACTACCATAAGATATCAGAAGTATCTTGGTCTTCCAAAGTCAAATAGAGTATGGATTGCATTCTTCTGTGTTAAGTAGGAGGCTGAGGAGTAAATAAGATTTGATGTTTATCTGGTGCTGGTATAAGGTTAAGGTATTTCTACACAATCCTGGAAAGGTTCTGTTTGATGTCTAGGTTTAGATATTATTGGCCATAACTGGACCATATTGATGTGCTGAGTTTTGAGCAAGAGTAATTCAAGGCATAGCTTTGCTAGCATCCATGAGAACTGTGTAATGTAGGTCAGAATTTTTGTGCCTTGAGGGGAGTGGTATTTTATCCTACTTTCAGAGTTTTTCCACCTTCATTTTGATGATCCTTGAAGAATTTATTTTTAGGTTTTGGGTGGTTTCTTTTCTCTTTGTCACAAACCACATAAAAGCCCTTGGCAGCAGTTCTCTAGCTGGAGTACAATCTTTTGCCAGGAGGAATGTGATGAGTCATGATGTGTGACCGGAATAGCTGTGCTGTTAAAATTGCCAAGAGTGATGAGTTCCACCCATAAAACTGTGCTTAGGTATTCTAATATATTTGATCTGGGACGGCAGAAACAAGGGATGCTTAGAAGGAAGTATCAAATGTTTATCTGCCTGTTAGTGCATCTGCACTAACTTCTTACCATGACAATATACCGTACTCTCTATATCTGCAAAGCCTTTCAGCTTTATTAGCCTACATTTTTGGCCTGGCTTGATCAACAGCTATTAAAAGCCTTCTTTTATGTGTTCCTTGCCTTATATATATGAAGTAAGTATTTAAACTGTAATGGAGAGAGCACCTGACTGGTTAACCTAATCTGCATGTACTACGAAGAGAATAGCAAAGTATATGCAAATAAACTGACATCCCTACAAATAATTTCTTATTGTGCCATTTCTTATTGAATCAAGGGAATGCAGGTGAGGTAACCCTATTTTGATGAGATGCAATGTACATATTCTATCTGTAAAGGTTAGAAATCTGTTAAATTAATTTGCCTAATAGCATAGTTAGAATAAAGTATTGTTTCATCTCAGGGCTAATGGTTCTTCTCCAAGATTTACTGTTTGAGTAGAGCACCCTTCATCTGAAGGTATTGTTTGTATTCAGAACCTTGGCAAAAAGGAGAGATACAGATACCAGGACAGGTTTTAAGTCTTAACCTGCTTGGTGGAGCCAAAAACTGACTTCAACCACATGGACTCAGACCCTGAAAGACCAAGACAGGAAAAAGAGATGTGAAGAGATGAGTAAGAGAAAAAGAGAAAGCTGATTTGCCTGGGTCTTCTTTGAAACATACATATTTTAAAATGTAACCTTTATTTTAGATCTACACATTTGGACTATATGAAAAAAGTAGATCACATGGAGAGCTATTTCATTGTTACAATAATTAAAATAGAAGATGTATTTTCAATTTAAATACTCATCTCTGAAATTATTTATTTTTTTATTATTCTGAAATTTGCACATCTGCCTCCCCTTATATTCTTTTGTATGTGCTTACCTCTCATTCAAGGTGTAGCCTGTGGTACAGCAACACTGACTTTAGAGGGCTTATTTTTCAGCATTAAAATCTGGGAATCTTTCACAGCGTAATTGGGGATATATATGCAAAAGAACAGTATTAACAATATGTAATATGTCTCAAAAGTACCCAAAAGCAAACTGTAGACAAGACAGACACAGATGGTGGTACGCAGTAAAATAATGGTCTTAAGCACAAGTTCTTTATAAGTACAATAACTTACTGTTTTCTTAACAGAATATGTTCATTCAATGTCCTTTGTATAGGTGTGATCTTTGCAGAGACCAGATGGTGCTGTGTGGTTTTCCTTACCTTAACTCTGTATTTAAAGTTTCCCATCCCCTCTATTGTATGCTTGTTCCCTCCAGAAATAGCCTTTGAGTTCACATGAGCCCAACTACCTGGTGTTGAGGTTGGGATGTGGTCTCTGGTAAGCCAAAAGGAAAAGCCAAATGAAAGAGTGTTACAAAAACCTTCTGTGTTGAAATTCTGCCTTGAAATTATCAAAACCAGAGACTTGTAGGTAGAGGCCAGGACAGGATCTCAGCTGCTGAGGTAATCCACTTCATTTGAGGTTATAGGGATCAGAAATAGTCTTCTACCATGCTTCCCCACACTTCCAAACAGCACTTAGTGCAGAATAGCAGTGTTTTCAGCAAGGTGAGATAGGCCTAAAAAAATAAAAGCTATTTACTAAGTAAGGAGTCACAGGCTGAATTGCCCCTGAATGATGGAAATAATTTGGTCATGTGGAAGGCTTCAAAGACCTGTGCCCTTAGAGGTCTGGGCTAGATTTTTATCTTAGATTTCTTAGGCTACATAGTTTGTCAGTTCCTTTCCCATGACTTTTCTGTTTCTGATGTTATCTATCTAAGCATATGTGACATATTTTCCCATTTAGATCTAGGGGTACATAGTTCATTAACTGGTGTCTTGTATTGTAGCTACACAATATGCTTAAGAATTGTCATAGCTACTTTCTAAGCACAAAGGGATATTGTGGGAGGGAAAGAAAGTTCCTGGTGGGGAGTGTTGGTAAAATTGCTTTTATTAGATATGGATGTTTGCCAGTAGCTTAACTTTAAAACTAGTGCTATTGTAATTTTCATTTGTTAAAAAGGCTTTTGCGTTTCCCCCTCCACTTTTTTTTTTTGTGTGTGTAATTAGGCTTATTAATAAAAAAATCTGGTTACCACTTTTTATAAATTCCCATAAAATATTTAAACAACTTCTTTCTCTCTGAAGCAAAATCTCTCTTGCTGTCTTACAAGTTATATAACCAACTGTGAGCAAAATTGGTCACAATGAAAAATATCCTTAAGATTTCTATGATTGCTTATACCAAGCACTTAGGAATTTCTTATATTTGAATGTAATGATATGCAATGATATGGATTTTTGCTTCACATAAGAGGCCTCCTTTAATAGTAGTGCATAATGTATTTTGATATTGCACTTTTCTTACAGCATTCATTTTTTTGGCTCCATTGAGCTCAAGTACTTCACACTTGAAGTTGGTAAAATGGTGGTTAAATTACATGTTAAATTCCAAGCATCACATTTACAAAGTGCTTAATATTGTTAGTCAACAGAAAAGCACGGAACATTAGAATCTAATTGTATGGTTGCTGGGTCTCTGTTTTACCCATGCACTTGTATAACTCAGATCCCAGTGACTTGATGTTAACTGCTCTCAGGAGAGGCAGAAAAGGGGTATTTCAGTTTCAAGTTCTGTTGCTGTTCTGAGTAGTCATTGCTTGTATTAGAAAAGCACCCAACAGCTCAAACATAGTGCTACGCTGTTGACTACTGTGAAAATATGGTCTCTGTTCCTTAGAATGTCTGATTTAAGTACAAAGTAAGAGACAGATGGTGGATAACAGGAAACTAAAAGAAAAAGAGGGACACAGCCAGTTATTTATGATTGCAATGACAAGCAGAGGTCACAGAACCACAGTTTTGTAAACACCATGAATCAAATCTCAGAGAACTTTGGAATTTGATTGTTGTTTTGGCTGAAAACATTTCTGTAGCCTTAAGTTATTAAATCATTCTCTTCTCCCTCTGACAGTGCCAGGTAAGTAGGAAACGTGGGCAGTTATCTCAGCGTTTTAGCTGGGGAGCTAGAGAAAGTAAAAGAAGTTGAGAGAAGCTCCTAAAACCTTAACACAGACAGGAGTCTGTGTTTATCAAGAAAATTTCTGGCAAAACAAGCTTGCTTCATGTATGTGTTCAGGTAAACTCAGGCTCACCACTTACTCCACTTGAACATGATTAAATGATTAGTGTTGATAATGTTTCCCGCAGGTGGAGAGATTTACACTCTAAACTGCATGTAGTTTCTGCTCTCCTTTAGGCCCCTGGGGTATTTTGCTTAGTCAAAACTGATAGCACTGTTGTAGTCAAAGCTATATTTAAGCAAATAGCAAAACTCTTCAGAGCACCCTCCTCTAGATCTGCAGTGGATTCCGTTCCTGAATATTGTGCCAACATTCATTTAGGTTGTGTTTGTTGATAGGACTGGGATCTGCTTTTGTTCCTGCTTCTTACAGTTGGGTAGGTCATGAAGGAAACTTTGTGACATGTAGGTTCATGAGTTCTGTATGTGACCACACATTTCCCACACCCTTGATATTGATAACCCCAGAGCTAGTGATTTCCAAACCCATTACACTTCTCTTCTTCCCATCTCTCAACAAATACTTCATGTCATTTCAGGTTTTATGGTTACAAGTTTGGGAGCAAATGTAACAGACATATCTGGTGTCTGGGTACATGGTATCTTTCTTAACATGTTATTAGTTCCAGAGATAGGAATCCCTGGAATCCATTTTGAAACAGCTCAATAGTGTTTCAAAAAACTCTACATTCACTGGTTTTGACTTCTGAAAAATGAAAGGTTAAGGTCTAGGCATTAAATCCACAGATTTAGGGACTTCATTTCCCACTGAAATCCCAGTGTATCTGGCCCCGAGTTCTATGTAGGTACTTTAATGTCATTAATTTCAGTAAAAGTTTTATGCTTTAATGCTTCTTTAATACTTCTATTGGTCTTTCTAGATATTTTGGGGTGAACAAAACTTTTCATACAGTGTGAGAGCAAATGGAACAGAATCACAGAAATCGTGGTATGGTAACCCTCCAGACACAGGAACTGGTAATCTGGGGATTCTGTACATAGTGATGAGACTGGGAGAGCAGTAGGGTCTTGGTGACCAATGAATGGTGGTGGTGGAGTAGGAATGACAAATATTTCATACGGATACATCAATAGTAAGATTGCTGTGAGCTGCAGGTTTTCTAGCCTGCTGTGGGTGCAAGGCTTACTTGTACATCTGAACCAAATTGCAAAACGAAGCAGTGGAGGGGGAAACAGGAGAAGTCATGGAGAATGATAAGGGAGAAAATAAAATTGCTTCCCTTGTAAATTAGTCTATGATTAGGGTTGTGTGGTTGAGGATGGGGGACAGTGCTTCTTGACTCAAAAGCAAAGTAGAAAATAGATAGGTCCTGTTGCCAGTAAACACCCAACCCCACTGACTGGGGCCGGATCTCCTGTGAACGTCAAAGTCTGGAACTATGTTCTCCTCTCCTGTGACAGTGGTTCAGAACCATCTGGCAGGTCTTGGCTTAGGCTGCTTCTGCTGTGTCAACAGAGAATCACTGACCCAGAACAAGCCCTTTTCTTAACTGCCAACATAAAGTACTTTTATCTTTTACAATGTGTGCAGTTTTATTGCTTTCTTATTAGAATGTGCTTCTAGACAAAGAATTTGAAGGGATTTTTTTAGCATGGGAAGTTATAGATTTTATAACTCAATCTTTTAAAATAGGATTTAAGGCAGGTTTTAAAAAATGGATTTTTGAGGAAAGGAGAAAGAACTGTTACTATGGGGTAATGTAATGATAACTCTTCCTCATTAGTTGACAGGTGCTGATTTATCTTTTTCTGGTGCACTGATTGTAGATTATGTAACACTAATTATATTTTGGGACAGAGCTGGATTTCTGGATTTATCCAGTATGGTCTCAGGAAATTGCTTTCTTGCTAGGTTTGCTCTTTTGTTCTCATTTGATGGAAAAACAGTAGTTACTAAAGAACTGTAGTGGTTTAGGAACTATTTAATAAAGTGGTTTATCAAGAAAGTGAATACAAAATTTGTCATAGAAATGGGTTAGTTGAAATTACCCCCTTAACTTAAAGATGCTCAGAGCATTTTAAAAAATTATGAATATATCAATATTTTAAAAATTGAGAAAGCCCTGTTTTATATTTAAAAATATTTTAACTATATGTTATTGATACACATTTTAAAATTTATTAGAAACTAAACATTTAAAATTATCCAAACAAATGGTTTGTGCTTTGCATCAGTGTGCCATTTTGATTAACTTTTTGTTCAGATTTAAGGAGGTTTGTAAGTTGTTTTTTTTTATTTTCTTTTTCAGTTTTGCCTACTCCTCACAGTTTGGAATAAGATTTATTTAAGCAAAAAGTTTCAAAGATTCTCTTATTAAGTAGGCCTATTCCCACTGGTCCTATTGAAATGAAACAGTACTGAAAAGAAACCAACAAAGTCTGATTGTTTGTTTATAAATCTATAGTCTTGGGAGATGGGGGAGAGAGAGGGAGAGAGAGAAAGGAAGAAGGGGAAAGATAGAGGAAATTACCATATATGTACTCTTAATCTGATGCAATATAAGATAAATTAATTTAAACTGCATGGTAGCTTTGCTTTGTAGCAGATCAAAGAAACAGAGAAGTGGCCTGAAAGCCCCAACTGTAGCTCACAAAAGACTGCTGAATTTGCAGAATAATCCGGGGTTTTATTAGCACAGGACCCAAAAAGCCAGTTAAGCTAACACTATCCTAAAGGGACCTGCTTCCCTGAATTCAGCCTGTGTGCTGGGAGATCTCCAGGTAAGGACTCTCACTTTATTTAATGGATTAATCCTTTCTGGTTGTTCTGCAATGCTAAAACAAAGTAATTGAAGAACAAACTCTAAATCATCAAACATGAAGGATGGTTATGCAGAAAAGCTGGATAAGACTGTCAGTCTGATTCCAGTCCAAAACCTGAAGTGGATAGAAAGAGTATACTTGCAGTGCATGATGCTTGCTATGAACAAAAATTGTGATACACTAATGTTTCCTTTAGGCTTCTTTTGATTTGTAGGGTTCTTTTTTTTTCATTTTGGTGTGTGTTTGTTGTGTATTTTCTTTATTTTGTTGTGTTTCTGCTGTGGCATTTGTTTGTTTGTTTGTTTGTTTCTACTACTCCCAAGTAATTATTTGGCTTTACTGCACAATATATCCTATTTCAAGATGATCTTTGGTTTGTAGCTGCTTGGGAGTGGGTTTCCTGAGATGAATCATGCCTGTGCTCTGAGCTGTATTTAAATGGCAAAACGCTTTCCTCTCTTTAGCACGTAGAGAGAACTTTGTGAGTGTATTTTTACATTAAAACTCTGACACACTGTTACGGGCAAACTTGTCCCCCAGTTCAGCAAAGCACTTGAGTATAACACAAACCCCGCTGCCTTCTCAAGCCGAAGCGAAACGGGTTTAAAAGGTTTCCTGGGCTTGAACCACTGTGGGAGAACTGCTGAGGGAAGAAGAGTAGGAAAACTGCGAGGCCAGACGTGTGTACTTTTCGCTTTCCAGCATGGGATGTGCCCAGCAGATGGCACCTGGAACCCGCGCACCGTTGCTCGCCCCGAATTCCAGTGCATCTCAATTTGCCAGCTGAAGTGATTTTTAGTTAACGTACACCCTATGTTTTCATTCATACTGACCAAAGTAGGTTACTTTGATCTCGATTATTAAAATGGATAATCCTTTTGGAAATACTAGGAGTTAGAGACGCGCCAACTGCTTTTTTTTTTTCTTTATCTTTTTTTCCCCTCCTGGATCTCACAGTAATCAATACACGAATCTAAAATGCAAATCACGCAAAGTGTTTTGCATTGCACATCTCCTCTCAGCATCCCTTCCTGCCTCTCCCCGCATAGTTTAACCCATCCTGGAAATCACAAGTGTCAGTGCAGGGGTGAGGGAACCGTCAGCCAAGCTTGTCCTTTCTGGGTACTTTTCAAGGAGAATAAGCGATGCAAATGCACAGAAAAGCATGGCTGCCACGACCTTCGGCACTGCCTGAGAGCAGTGCAGGGCCCTGGCACAGCCCCAGCCAACCTGGGGACTTTTACCCCTCTCTGGGACAAATATTTGGGAACCCGGGACGAGGGCGGGAGCCGCGGCGGCAGCGCGCTTCTTGGCCGGCAGGGGGCGCTGCTGCACCGCGGGATCAGCCGGCCTGAGACCCCCCCCCCCGCCCCCGCCGCATCCTCCGCATCCTTTGCATCCCCCGCGAACGGCAGGGAGGCCTGGGAGAGTGTTCTGAGGACTACAAACAGAACCCCAGGAAAGGTTCCTACCCATATTTCACAGGAAAAAACACTAAACCAAAACAGACCCGCAGACTGGCTTATAAACCAGGACATTTTTATTTTATAGTTATTTTATATTTATTTTACTTTATTTTATTTTATTTTTTTTAAAATTTTAATGTTACAAAATCTGATTTCCACATTAGGGGAGGGACCAGAAATGACCAGTCTCTTCCCTTACAAAGTCTTTTATATTCTGTAATTGCCTCCTGGCATCTGTTTAATTTCAATTAGTTTATTTATTTTATAATTATTCTGTAGAAAGCAGGCACATCTTGGAAGCAGTTTAACTGTATTCCTGTTTTGCATGTTGAGTCTGTCATGATCTTCTATAATAGCCAAATACCCTTCTGGCTCAATGTTGAAGTATGTGCTTTAAAGGTGCACCTAAAAACAAGATTTACTATTACTCCTCCAGGAGATGTATTCTGCAGTACATCTGTGGTTGTGCCATCTCTGTGTTTCTGCTTGTTGCAGGTATTTAATGATAATTAACTGGCCCGTGAAGCACTTGAGTGCATTTTTAACACCAAGTATACAAGCAGCCCTCCCGAAGTCAACAATTCTCTTCAAGCATTTTAGCTTAATCGTGTACTTAAATGCTTGACTATGTCTTCAGTCACCACATCACAACGCCTGCAGAGGAGCTGTGAAAAGTACTGGGATTAAATATGGGTTAGGGAGTCGAGGCTGAGATCAAGTTCCAAGACTCTGGAACAAGCTAACACTATGAGAGTCCTGCTGGGCACAGGATCCTGGATTAGGGGATCCAAACACGACATCAGTGCTGATCTCTGTAGTCTGAAGATTAATGACACTGTCCTGCTGAAGGGGCTGTCACAGCATGTTGTAAATCCACTGTCATGCCGTATGAAGGCACTAAAGAAGCTGCAAAATGCTTTAACAGAGCCTGGATGTACACTAATTACCAACTTTCAGCATGGAATTCCCTGGTTACACACATTCCTCCCACAGACTTTGTGTAAGCTGATCTAAGTCAGCTGACATTGATTTAAAAGGATAATCTCTACAAAAGTATTGACCTCTGCATATGAAAGAACTAAAAAGAACAGCAGGTAATTCACTATGTGTAACCAGCTCCTGAGACATTCACAGGCTTTGTACTGCCTAACCATGAACGCCCAGTCCAGATAAAAGACCACCACACCTACAGGAAGGTTGTATCATCAGTTCTGCAAAGCAGTGCCCTGCTGATGCTCATATCCTGATGAGATGTCAGTATCAGCCAAACTTGAGGGGAGGTGGAAAGGAAAAAAGATGTTATTGATAACGCTACACAAAGTGCAGGGAATAAGAGTAAGTTTTATATGGTTTTAAGCAGCACAGTAATGAATACAACAGTGTGAAGGCAGATGGCTGGGAAAAAGCAAGAAGCATCTTCTTCCCCCTGATTTAGAGGTGGACAGAATGTGAAGGTCCTTAGCTAGATGGTTGGAGCACTGAGTCATGATAGGCTAAAGTCCCTCCTCTGTCACTTGAAGTTATTGTTTGGACCTTAGAAGTTTCAGTAATAATAGAAAATATTTTCATTATGTTTGTAAGATAATGCCCACCTCAATCTGACTCAACCCAGTCAAATGGCTGGTCTGTGAAATGGAGGCTAAATGAAATAGAATGAACCCATTATTAGTCACAATATTGCAGCCATCCTGTTTAATATCTTTACCAACAATCTGGATGAAGGGATCGAGTGCACCCTCAGTCAGTTTGCAGATGACACCAAGTTGGGAAGGAGTGCTTATCTGCTGCAGGGCAGGAAGGCTTTGCAGAGGCATCTGGACAGACTGGATGGATGAGCCAAGGCCAGTTCTGTGAGGTTCAACAAGGCCAAATGCTGGGTCCAGCACTTGTGTCACAATGATCCCCTGTGGAACTACAGGCTTGGGACAGAGTAGCTGGAAAGGTGTCTGGTGAAAAAGAACCTGGGGGTGCCTGAACATGAGCCAGCAATGTGCCCAGGTGGCCAAGAACACCAACAGCATCCTAGGCTGTATCAGCAATAGTGTGGCAGCAGGAGCAGGGCAGTCATCAGCCCGCTGTACTCTGCACTAGTGAGGCTGTACCTTGAAACCTGTGTTCAGTTTTGGGCCTCTCACTACAAGAAGGTACAAGAGGTATGAAGGCACCCATTTGAGACCTGATGTGCTCTTTAGAGAGCTATGCTGCTTACTGGGCCCTTGTATCACTGAGCGACTATCAAGCCTCATGCAGGACACTGATTATTATCCACTGCAGCCAGAGGTAGTCTGGGGAATATCAAGAACAGTTACAGAGCCCTAGAGCAGTGGTAAGGGACTCTGAAACCCAGGTAGTTTTTTCATCAGTTCTCCTGGTCAAAGGAATTTGAAAGGGCCAGTGAAATCTGGTGAATCAGCCAGTGTTTACAGGACTGGTGCTACAGGCAGGCCTTTAGTTAATACTACCATGGGACTTGCTTTGAGAAACCTGATCTGCTGCAGGCTGATGGTGTCCATCTGTCAGAGAAGAGGATGAACATCTTTGGTCACAGACTTGCCAAGCTGATGAAGAGGACTTTAACCTAATATTGATAGCAAAGGGGAAACTCAGCCCATTCCACTCCTACTAGTTTGATGTCAGTGCCAGAAAGAGATTGTCTAAATACTGGAGAGGGATCACAGGTCAGCAGGAAAGCACCTGAAGAGCAGCTCAAAGGAATTCCAGCCACTCCAGCTAGCTAGTTGGCTTTGAGGGGGTGAGCATGAGGGCAGGACAGGGACACAGAGACTGAAATGCCTCTTTCCAAACACGGATAGCATGGGGATTAAACCAAAGGAGTTAGAGACTTGTGCACACCTGCAGGGCTGTGAACTCATTGGCATCACTGAGTAGTGGTGGGTTGGCTCCTATGACTGAAGTGTTGAAATGGAAGGCTCTTTAGGAAGGACAGGCAGGGGAGACAACAAGAGTGTATCATCTTCTCTGTCAATAACCAGATGGATTGCATGGATCTCTGTTTTGGGGATGGATGAGTAGCCAACTGATAGCTTATGGGTTAGGATTAAAGGGAGGGAAAGGACAGGTGACATTATAATGGGAGTTTGCTGAAGCCCACCTGACCAGGAAGATCAAGAAGATGAGACCCGCTATAGACAGGTAGGAATAGCCTTATGTTCACAAGTCCTGGACTTCAACTTCATAGGGGACTTCAACCACCCTGATATCTGGTGGAGAGGAAACACAGCTGGGCACAGGCAATCCAGGAGGTTCCTGGAATGCATTGATCATAACTTTGTTCTCCAAGTGACAGCTGGCCAACAAGGAGAGGTGATATGCTAGGCCTTGTTCTTACCAACACTGAGGGGCTGGCGAGGAATGTGAAGCTTAAGGGCAACCCTGGATGCAATGACCATGAATGGTGGAGTTCAAGGTCCTTAGGACAGCAAGGAGGGTACAGAGCAAGCTCAGTACCCTGAACTTCAGGAGAGCAGACTTTGGCCTCTTCAAGCTTCTGCCTGGTAGAGTAACATGGGATGAAGCCCTGGAGGGGAAAAGGGCTGAATAAAGCTTATTAATGTTCAAGGCTCGTCTCCTCCAATGTTAGGAGTGATGAATCCCAACAAAGAGGAAGTCATGCACAAGTATCATGAGGACTGCATGGATGAACAAGAAGCTCCTGGACAAACTCAAAAAGGAAGCCCAAAGAGGATGGCAGCAAGGACAGGTAGGCTGTGAGGAATATAGAGATTGTCTGAGCACCCAGGGGATCAGCTTAGGAAAGCTAAAGCCCTGACAGAATTAAATCTGTCCAGGGACATCAAGAGTAGCAAGAAAAGCTTCTATATGTATGTTGGTGATAAAACGAAGCTTAGAGAAAATGGCAGTGCTGGGTTAACGGTTGGATTTAATCTTAGAGGTCTTTTCCAACCTAAATGATTCTATGATTATATTGGATGCTCTTGAATTTAGTCAGAGACAGGTATCTGGTAAGCATTGGTAAAGCTGTTTTGTTATTGGGAAGCAATTTATTGCATATTGTTTCTACTGCTTTAAAGTCAGCTCAAAAGAAACAGTCTTCAAATATTTTGCTTTGTAGATCAACACTCAAAATAACAAAAACCCTAAATAGATTTCATGAATATATTTTTAGCAAACCTATTGAGTACAGTCTCATGATTCAAATGGATAGGTCAGAACTCACAAACCTCACTTTCTTCTGCCTCTACTTCTATTTTTGTCATAATATTTTGTTTAGAAAGTGAAAACAGATTTCACACTCCTGAAAAGCCAAGTGAAATTCCTAAGGGAGTTCATTTCAGTGATGTCTGAAGTTACCAGAGCCTTTTTTTCCCTTAATTTCAGGTAGTACAATATGTAAATTGTCCAGAATACTCTGGAGAGTTTCTTTTGGGAGTTCTGCTGAAACCTGTGATGTCTTACACTTTTGATTCTCTCCTTTCTACAAGTGCATATGTATGTGTAGCACAGTGCTGCAGCCTTTCTCCCATTCCTTGACTGGTATTTTTTAACCTAAATCCAAGCACCTACCCTGCAGAGATAATTATTTTTTTTTTTTTCAGAGCTGAGAAATCCAGGCTCCCCTTCTAGTCAATGGAAACAAGAGAAAGGCATTTCTAGGACATGAGTCACCTTACTGTAACATACACAACTAAAATCAAGTAGAATGCTTTTGATTTAATAGGAAATGCGAAATGTTCCAGGCACAAGGCATTGAGAATCAGTGAAATTAGGATTTCAGCATTCTAGTTTCATTTCTTTCTGAAAAGGGCATGCATTTGAGTTTCCTTATGGCTTTTCAAGAGCATAATTCATTAATAATTCTGAAGTGTTTGGATGCTAGGGCCACATTGGCTGGGTAAGTACAAGGATATCTAGGCAGCAAAAACATTCAGAATGAATCATGAGTCTGTGCATCAAAAATGAGGTTCATTAATCTCCGAACTGAAATTAAACTAATGTGCTCAGTGAATAGACAGACCAATTTTAACAATGTCATTACCACTTTATGTTTTTCCTTGAGGATGGGTAGAAATCCAAGGCAGATCATGTTCCCAAGCCATGGGCAATCAGGGAGAGAAAATGCTGCTCTTAGACCCCCAGATTCTCCACTGTGCACACTGCACAAGCCGCCTATATCAGAACAAAATGTTTCACTCACATCACTGAGGCTTAAGATGAAACACAGTCTTTTGGAAAAGATACATGACTAAGTATCATGAGATCTGTGCACTCTTCCCAGATCTCTCTCAAGTCTCTGTGGGTTACTTTTTCAGATATGAGTGAATTAAGTATCTAAAGTTGTAGGCAGAGAACACAGACAAATGACTCTTTTCTTCAGACTGCTGAGTCACTGAAGCTGAGATTGAAAATTAACCTCTAGCTTGTTAATTTTTTGGAATTTGGTATGAAAGCTGAGGGAAGATACTGTATGAGTACCAAAAATAATGATTCTGTAAGTGTAACTGTTAGAGTGTCAGAAAAAGAACATTCTGAAAGCCTCTCAGCTTTTAAGTATGGAAAGGCTTCAGTAATCACAAAACACCTCCAAAATCTCCTTGAAGTGTTTTAAAGCCACAAAAAGACAGCTCAGCTAAACCTGGAGTGGTTCAGCCAATAAGATATGCAAAGACTGACTTCCAGCAGATTTAGGTTTATTACAGCCCCAGCTAACTCATCCACTGAGAATCTCTCTTTTCTGGCCCACCTGGTAAAGCTGCTGTATGTGGACCACAAAATGTCCCAGATCATATCTCAGATGTTCTAAATGTGCATTTTGGCTGGTGCGGGGGACAGCACTAATTGGTTAAGTATGTTCTAGTGTCTGGCCACCAGCTGCCAGCCACAACATTGCACAGAGCTGCCTTAATGCTGTTTGTTCCAATCAGTTAATTTGTCTGGATTATGAACTCTTCTGCCATCAGGAAGAGAAAAACACTTTAAGGCTATTTCAACCCGTCTGCTCTGCCTTCCCCTGTCAAAAGTCTAATTTGCAATTAGGAATTTCAGCAGCACTTTCATGTGCTCAGAAAGCAATGGAGCGAAGCTTCCAGAGAGATTTATTTCCCATAGAAATAGAGGTATCTGCAATTCCCAAGAAACTAGTCTTTATCAGAAGTTAGTAAATTGTTAGTATTGTTGTCATTTATGGGGCTATAAAAGTGCACAGAGCAGTGTTGTCTCCTCCAGAGACCAGCACGGTAACATGTGCTGGTTCCTGTTCCACGCTGGAGGAAGCCACACTGCTGGGGGATCAGGGAAGAGCTCTCTGCTGGGAAGCCCCAAGCTCAGGGTAGTCCTGACCTTTATGATGCCCTAATAATGCAATGGTTAGTGTAAAATAGGGATGAGATGTATCAAATTCTCCTTGTTTCCTGTGTGGCTTGCTGCCAGAGCTCTCCCTCTGCTCACGTAGCTATGACTTTGCCTTTCCTTGTAGTTAAGCATTCTTATCCCCTACTTTAAATATTATTTTCCTAATAAGATTCTAATTCAGGAAGATGCTGAAATGCTTCCTGGGAAAGTGTTGATTTTTGTGTAGTTCCCAGCTATTTCTTCCAGCAATACCTTTGGAATTATGGCCTTAGTCTATTAGTTCTGTTGTTGTTATTATTGGTACAATGCAAATTCCTTTCAAATGAGTGATCCTTATTTCTAACAGTGTTGTTGTATAATTAAATCCTGAGGCCATGTTTTCTAAGGGATTTCAGTCCAATGAGTAATTGCTCATTGAAATAATCTCCAAATAAAGAAGATAGGGATGAACAGACTGGCATGAACACAGAAGATGGGAATCATATTCTCGCAGGTAAAAGTCCTGGTAACTGTCCCTCTCCAAATTAGTTGCCTTGAACCCTTTTATAGTCAACAGAGGGAAATTAACTATTTGAGGGTGAAATTCCTATCAGCCTGAAGCTGACATCTAAAAACAGAGTGGACAATTCATTCCCTTACTCGTTTCACCCAAGTGACTGTAATGGGAGCTCAGAACAACTAGATCAAATGTAGATGTCTACACTGTAAATATCTAAAATGAAGTTAAATCCAATGACCACTGGGATTTGTGTTTGCAGTCTGGGACCTCCAGTACACCTTGTGTTTGCATTCTTGCAAACTGTATTTTATTCTAGGATCACAGGTAATTTAATCTACATAGGAAACCTGCTTGTTATCATTATAAACTAGAGCTAAGTCAAAGAAAACCTGACTGCTGGACATCTCCTACCCCAGTGAAATGAAAAAAGCTCATTATCAGCTTACACCAGGACAAGCCCAAACAAACTCTGACACCCATTGCTGTAAGGTCAATAAAAAAACATGTGGCCTTTTGCTAGGAATGGCAAAAAAACCAATCATATTTACTGGGCTACACCAAACACCATCCAGAAGTTGTTTGGCTGTGTTTGCACAGTGCTGTGCCTCATCTGTTCTGCTCCAGAAGTCATGTAGCTGTGTTGACACTGCTGTGCTAATACAGCTATACAACTGCTGAGTAGCATTTAGCTTGCGTGTGTCCAGCTCAGCACATGGACAGGGAGAGCTTCCATCTGTCTCCATCCATCTTTAAAGGCAGATCCACTGCCTGTCTGCCTCTCGTAAAAATGCAAGCAAGTAAGAGGACAAAGATTCTTGAAGTGTTTCTTATAGTAATGGCTTAGTGTTTCAGAAAGCCATCTGAATAATTCTAAATGCCTGGATATTTGGAAAACATTTGAACCATCCAATGTCCTGAGCACTAGTCCACTAAAAAAGCAGATTTGTGCTTCCAGGTATTCAATAGCAAAAATCAAGGATCCATTCAAAAAAATTTTCTTTAGTAATTATAATTCCCAGTGTTCCAGCATGATATTTTTTAAATGCAACTGTAGGATTACTTTACTGACAAACTGGAATCTCTCTAATTGTTTAACTTACTCCCTGCCACCAATTGGAACAGAATACATACTCTATTAAGTTGACAATTTCCATATAATAGAGCACTTCACAGTCCACTTAGTCTTCTGATGGTTCCTTGAATCATCTCCCCTATCACATTTCTTCCTGTCTAGCAGATTGTTTTAAGAAATGTTTTAACACCAGAGCAGGTAATAAAGTATTTCTGGTAATCCTTTAAGGTGAATTATAAGCTTCTGGGAAGAAGGGTTGACTTTCATTTAAAGGATAAAATATGGCCAAATTCAACAACCATGGAAAAGTAGCAGCCACCTGGCAGTAAACAGTCAGAGACACACTAAAGGGACTGGTGATTTCACTTGGATTTACATTTGCGGAATTCAGTTGACTAGATACATGTCACAGAGATGACTACATTTCAGCTGGTTCTCTTTTAGGTGAATATAAGAGTGGTGGTGTCTAGTGTTAGAGTCATCATGTTGTGAAAATGGTTTCTAAGCTCAACCCAGCAAGTCATGCTCTATGTTTCTTTTTTTTTTTTTCTGTTCTCTGTCATAGTAGGCTCTGATGGCTAGCTTAGATGTAAATGCCTCCTTGACTGACATTTAAAGTTAGACTAAATAAATTCTATATGCATCCTAAAGGCACTGCCTCATAGCCAGAGTTTCAAGTGATGAAGTTTCATATAATGCTGAACACACTTGACACTGAAGCTATGGTGCACAGATTCATTTTAAAAGAGTAAATCAGATAAAACCACCACAAACACACAAGGCAAGCATGGAACTGATGCAATCTTACCCACCCCAATTCAAATAGAATGCTTTTCCCTTTTGAAGGGATAACTTTGTGCCAGTGGACTCTATTGCAGAGCAGAAACAACTTCTTCATTCTCCTCTTACAGTGGACTGAGTATTGACTATCTTTTCCAAGTGACAAGAAGCTGATGTAAATACCATAAAATCTTTTTCTAACATGACAAAAATACAGTGAAGTGCTCTTGTCTGACCTACATGAAATTTCTACTGTTTGGTAATGCATGATATCAGTGAAGGTGGAACCAAGGTTGTTCTTTAAAGGCTTTTATTTCTGAGCAATGGCATCTGCCATCTGGCTTGTCTTCTGACTGATTTGTTCTGGCAGACTCCATTTTGAACAGTGAATAAACCTTATCAGGTGCAGACATATTTTTGTTCATTGATTCTAGTTACCTGCCATACCCTTATTTGTGCCGTCTGACATGTCTTTCACCCCAGGGAGAGCTCCCTTCACATGACACATGAAGAATGGGGCTAGCATGTGCTGGCATCTTCCAGTGCTAATGTTGGTTTCATAATAAGCTTCATTCTCTGAGATGGCTGCTACTTCAAAAGCTTTATTGACCTGATAAATGTTTCTAGCTTATGTTAAATGGGCTGTGAGTTTGATCCAGATGGCTTGCTGGATACGGCTTTAAGGTCAAATGCTGCTGACACTTGAGCCAGTAATGTGCATGAGCTAAAGCGTCTGGGATCAAAACTATAATTCTCTTCTTACTCAAACCAGGCTTGTGTTAGTTGCTGGTGATTTTGCAGCATGATTTCCTCACTTGATACACTACAAAAGAGAACTACTTGTGTTTCATAACTCAGAATAATTGATGTAGAGAAGACAAACCATTAGAAGATATTGTCCCTTTCTTCCTCATTTTTCTTTGCACTCATGAAGGTATCCATGTCAACACTGAACATCCTACAAATGGATGGTGCCATTTCTCATTAATGCTGAAATAGATTTCCCAGAGTTACATGCATTTTTAAAACAACTGGAAGATTTGTATACAGACATAATAATAAGAGAGCACACTTAAAAATAAAACAAAGGGAAAATTAAAATTGGGCCAGGAGACCCAATGTTGTTCACTGACAGAGGTAATTTTCTTTGCTAGAATGGGAGATGTCAAGCAGAGCTTTGGTGAGGACAGCAGAATTATTTTCACTCAATGGTCACAGTAGAAATTTTATCAAGTTCACTTTGATTGTGACCATACCTTTCTTCCAGTACTTCTACATAAAAATGCATAGATAATGAGTGGTGCAAGACAAAACAATATTTAAATCAAATAATAAAGAACTTTTGCGAAGTACATTTCTTATGATTATACAGTTACACAACAGGAAGCAATTTGGACAGTGCATCCTTCCTGTCTGGGAAAAGCAGCTTTCCATGTGACTAGTGAGTCTTCTCTTAACAGTTCATGTTTTAAATACAAAAAAATTACTAAACTGATTTGACTGGGATGATGGGGTGTGCGTGGTCAAATTTCTTGGGAAAATTAGACAGTTGCCAAGACTGGCTTTTAAAAATAAGTGCTGCCAAATCACCCTGTTTTAAAACTACCTTTGCCACAACTAAAGTGTCACTTTTAGCTCTGTACTGCTCACCTATGCATCAGCTTTTCCAAGGGCCATCAGCTTTGCAAGTACTAATTCTAAACCTTGAAAAAAAATCAGCAACAAGTCAACCAAGATACTTGTGTCTCAAGCAAAGATAAGATGGATATTTCATAATGATCACAGCACTTTTGCTGTGGTGGAGCAGATGACAAGGCCCCCCAGTTAGTGAGGGCTCACGTGACAGTGTTTGACTTGAGATCAGGTTTAAACCAGGGAATAAGTGGAGCCTATCTTGGGAGCCAGTGGAGTTGGTCCTTCTTGGAGTGGTGCGTCGGCAGTAGGGACCTCTCCCCTTGGATCAGGTGCTATCCCCCTTGGGTTAGGGACTCTTCCATTGAGTCACGGGCACTACCCTTGGGTCGGGGGCTCTCCTCTTGAGTCAGGTCACCATGCAAGGAAACTCCTGAAGGCTGAGAGCCTTCAAGGGACTGATATTCCAGACTAACCCTGCTGACACCTTCAGGATTCTTAAATCAGTCGAGTTGTACCAATTCCCTTTTCAGACAAAACCGGTTCCAAGCAAGAAATTTAAAAGGACTGAGGAGTCCCTCCCACAGGCAGGGTGGGGGCAGCCATGCAGTACATGCCTCAGGCTCCCGGTGCCATCTCAGGACAGAAGTGGGTGCTGTTCCCGGCCCCAGACACCCCCCAGAGTGAGGCTCTGCTTGGGTCCCAGCCTCCTGCATTCCATCCAGGTGTCTGCACAGACAGGGGTGGCAGAGAGGATTCCTCTGTGTGCAGATGTGACTGGGGCCTGTGCACTTCCACCACTAATCCTTCTGGCCGTGCTAGTTGTGACACAAGACAGTGCTGCTAATGGGCTGGAGGGCTGGGTGTGGCAGTCCTCCTCCTCCTGCTCCTCTCTCCTCTGCTCTGGAGCATCCTTAGAGTCTTCCCATCCTGCAGACACTGTGGACTTCCATTAGCTGCAGCTGTGATTTCCATGGTGATGTTCCATGCCCTTCTGAGCCCCTTGCCTCTTTTTCCCCTGACAATGGGGATGGATTGGCACCCCGAAAACTAGGGGAGAGAGTGATGGTGTCTGGTATCCCAGTGGGTGTGCTGGCACCAGGGGAGATGGGTGGATTGGAGAAATACTTGCAAGATGGGTGCCAAGGGGATGAGCTCAGTTCTTCGCTGTGGTGCCCTATGCAGGAGTGCACAGGACAAAGAAGGTGAGCTATGTGGTAGTGCAGAATCACTTTCCCTTTCTGGGCTGGGCCCATACATTGCTCTGGTCCAAGCACAACCCAAGGAGAAAGCTGCACGTGGTTCTGGTGAGGTTGCCAAGGCAGACACTGAGGTGCTAGAGCATGTCCAGAGAAAGGCAGTGGAACTGAGGAATGGTAGCAATAATGGCACAGCATTAGGCCAATAAATTTTGCTCTTGGATCAGCCACAAGAAATTCATTTGTCCTGTTCCAGCCCTTCTGTTGTTCCTTTAGGCACCCAATGCAACTCTTTTTCTTTGGGTCTTGATCTGCTATTTGGGAGAGTCCAAAGGAGGGTGATGAAGATGGTGAAGAGTCTTGAGGGGAAGCTATATAAGGAGTGGCTGAGATCACTTGATCTGTTCAGGAGAAGAGGAGACAGAGGGGAGACCTCATTGCAGTCTAAAACTTCCTTATGAGGGGAAGAGGAGGGGTAGACACTGATCTCTTCTCTGTGGTTGCCAGTGACAGGACCCAAGGGAATGGCCAGAAGCTGTGTCAGGGGAGGTTTCAGTTGGATATTAGAAAAAGGTTCTTCACTGAAAGCATGTTTTTTGATCCTTTGTTCCTTTAAGTGGATCCTTCATTCATCCATTTAAAGCTGTTTGTTCCCTGTTATTTGGAATATTTCCATTGATCTAGAGTGAGGATGAGCCTAAACTGTAGATAAAGATTTTTATTTGTCCTGTCCTTTTGCACAGGTGACACCTCTTTGACATTTGTGAACCTCTGCTAGAGCTTAAGAACATCTGCTGTGGGAAGGACTTGGCTGAGCAGTAAGGAGGAGGTCTCATCCCTATTGTATTTTTATTCTGTTTTGGCAATGAATCTGGATTTCCTCCTCCACTTTAGTAATTTCAGTAGTCTAGGGCATGCCCTAACAGAGTCTGGTTCAAATATTTACAAGCCCTGTGGATCCCCTCTCTTTAAGGAAAAGGCAGAGAAGGGTACATCTTAGACCGTCATTGCAGTGTAGCTGGTTGGTTCAAGCTAAAGTAGGTGTGTGCACAGCATCAACACCTCAGCTGATATAGGAAGTCTTGGCCCTGTTAAGTTGTTAGAATGATACCAGTCTGTGTCAAAAACTAAAGGTTAACTCAGTTGTGTGGCATGGGAAAGAGATTTAATGTTCTTCACGCTCCCAGTGTGCTCTCAGCAGCAAAGAACAAGTTAACTTCTGTGTTTAAGTATAGTGTTTTAATAGACAGCTTTGCTAACTGTAGGAGTGTGTGCCTAGAAGAGAGTATAGCCAGCAGAAGGAACCATTTAGCTGGTAAAAAGTATTCTCTGAAAGCTGAAGCCACACTCCTTATCTGTTAGGAGATTCAAAAGCTATGAAATATCCTTCCATTTCCAAATCAGAAAGAGAAGTGGTCAAATCTGAAGTTTAATGTGAGTAAAGCTATCACTTTAGCATTTTTGTTTCACATATAATGTCTAGACTAGATTCTATGTGACGTAAAAATGTTTTTAAATAATAATTTCAAATAATACTTTGAAATATTTTAAAGAATTTTCCATTTTTTCTTCTTCCTAGCAAGATTTAGACTTTTTCAGGGAGTTGTCCTAAGCTGCCCTAGCTTAAAAAGCCCCAGTGTTTTCCAAGGAGTGAAATATTGCATTAATTTTGTGACTAAGTGCAATTATATTTTTATTTCATATGATGTGCATTTCGTTAATTTTGGACTTTTATGTTTCTTATTCAGAGGAAATCTTCAGCATTAGCTGTCTATTTTAGTGGGGATTTTTATCTAGATGTCATAGATGGGAAATAAATGTAAAAGGTACTTCAAATGTAAAATAAACACTCATTTAATTCCTATGGTAGGAACACACTTATATTTCATGGTTTCTGAATTCGAAGTACTGTAATCTCTAGACCTGGATGGCTGCTTTCAGGGGAATATGATAAACAGCATCGTCCCTTGCTGGTAGATAGCAATATTGAGAACAGCCCATTCAGCAACAAATCAAAAGATTTATATTAAAGAGGAAAGTCATATTAATCTTGCCTTGGTTGCATCTGTGTATGAAACTTATTTGAAATAGAAGGTAGAAACAGTAACCTACAAAAGAGGGTGATTACACTTCAGCCCAGAGAAGCAATGATAACAGTGATAGAAAAGGAACTGTCTGTAACTTGGAACTATTTTTTTCTTCTGCATTGAAACAGAAAACTCAGTATCTACAATAACTGACTAAAAGGATTAGGTTGTCTGATATTATGTGTGTATACTGCTTCATGGAATAGACAATACATGGGAGAAGGTACATTGCAATATGTAAAAAATCTTTGTCAGATAGAGAGTGCTTTTGATCTCAGTATTTTATCTTGTGTGAATTTTTGCGTAGTGTGGCTTTCATATATTATATATGGCATAGAATAGTGTGTTTTCCTGATGGTGAAGGAAAAGCAAATATATAATACAGTGTGATAAATGATGTGGAGATGTGGATATCCAGCTATTTGTGGATTTTGTGCCTTTTTAAAGGTAAGCCTGAGTGCTTTTTTAAGGTAAGCCTGTGTGCAGAAGAGCAAATAAAAAGTTGTAAAAGGTAGCTAGATTTTCTTTTATTTGAGCTCACTCTTTCATAGTAGCAGATACAGATAGCAGGTTTATGATTGTTTTCCTTAGACTCTCCCAAATTCAGTTAACAAAAAATAGTGTCATGGCCTCTTTCAACCAGGACTTGTGAACTTTGGCTTAAACTTCCAATTCTGCTGGAGCCAGGCAATAGGCTTCAAGGGCACAACACAATCTCTTAATTTTTCATCTGTAAAACAGATGAAACAACTAAGAGCAGTAGCTGGTTGGCCATAAGTGGGTCTGCCATGCATCCACATATGGATCAGATAACCTTTTGATATCTTTTGCAGTCTTATTTTCTGACTCTTTTTCTTGCCTCTTCCATTTAAAACTCAGTGCAACCGATTGGTCATATCAATCCATGTCTCTTATCCTGTATATGCTCAGTGTCAACACAGTGACATCCAGTGCCAGCAAGGGGCTCCCAGCATTACTGCAGTTCAAATAATAACAAAAAAATACAGCCTTGATGTGAGTTATTACTACTCAAAAGCAATACAGCAGGTTCGTACAAACTATTTTTTATCTCCCAGGAAGAAGTTTTCGCTAAGATTAAGGGAGAGCATTGTTCCTTCATGAATAAGAAACTGTAGAGACTTTTCAGATTAAAAAAACCCAGGGATTGCAAAAAGCTTTTCAAGAATCATATAATTTCTTTTGTTAAGTTGCTCTAAAGGACATTGTGTTCCTTGCCATTTTACCTCCAAAAATATATTTCTTCATCTATGAAGAAATTTGTTTTCCAACATGGTGAAGTATGATGGTGTTTTAGAGCTGTTATGAATCTTTTGTAGGAAACATGGGAACTGTTCTGATATATGGCAGATATAGTGCAACTATTTTGATGAAAACCATCCAAGGAGCTCATATTTTTTCTTTCTTTTCTGCTGTATTCAGAAAACCCTTCAATGTGTATCATCAATCTTGAGTTACAGAGCTCCAAAGCTGGATGTCAGAAGACTTAGAAAACCTCACTGGTTCCAGCTCATCCCTCATGTAACTCCATGGATTTGGATAAGATTATACCATCAGTAAGCTGAGCCCAGTGATCTTCACTGAGCCTACTTGACTTCATGAAATCCAGCATGAGGATTTGTAATGCTAAACTGTCAGTAGAGACCAAAGAATTGTGTAAGTGGAGTAGAGGAGTTAGGAAATGGGAAGGGGAGGAAGAGGAAGTAAGGGGGCAAGAGAAAGCTGATTTCAGATGACTATCAGCTCTGCCTTTGTCCTTCATAAATTTTTTTTTTTTCTCTTTTATTTGGTTTTCTTTTTACCCTTCTTTTATTCATCTTCATTTTATTTTCATGGTTCGGTTATTTTAGCCAGCCTTTGTGGTGCTTGTTCAGTTTTTTAGCACCATCATTTCAACAGCTTTTAACAGCTACACATATTAACCAAGTTACAGGGACCCCCTGGGGGAAGCAATTCAGCCTTTTAGCAGTGCTTGGGAAATCTTCTTTACTCTGATTCCATGGAGCTCTGCATATGCTTAGTAGGAAAAAGGAGCTGTGAAAACATGGGCTTCTGTAGGTCTAATGCAGAGCAGGTGGAGATCTTAGGCTGTGGATCTTCTTAAAAAGAATAAACTCTCTCTATATGAAATGAGAAGATATGAACTGGAGGTAGTGTTTACTGATGTTTTTGCAAGTATCATGCTATTGTGGTTATTATCTCCCTGTTAGGTGCATTACTGCAGTGCCCAGGAATCACTGTCATGGACTATGACTTGTATTTGATGAACATGTTGACCATAAAGCAGAGCTCCCTATTTTATGGAAGGCTTTCCTTGTTGAAGATTATCTTTTTGAGGTGAGCAGAAGGAAAAAAAAATAGTAGGTTTTCAGTTCTTCTCTGAGTTTCTTTTATCATGAGGTCTTGGTGACATTTTCAGGAGCAGATAGGAAAAGTCAAATTAGAAAGCAATTTGAGCTTTCCACTCTGCACAGATACTGGCTTTAAGCCTTGTCTGACTTAGGAGTTATGATTTTGTAATTATTTTAGAGGAAATACCTTTTTTAAAGATCACTTTATTACTTGAAATCATAATTTGCAACAGAAATATTTTACAAGATCAAATAAGTACTTTTTACTCTTCAGTGAGGACTTTCAAGAACACAGGCCAAAAAACAAAGCCTTTTTTTTTTTTGTATTCTATTTTGGTTTCTGTAACTTTACAAAGATTGTATCTCTAGTGAAAGCTCTGCTCTAAGTAAGAGTAAGAGGCGAGCAGAGTGATCTGTGAAAGACTGTCTTTCTGCTATGAAGTCCACAAGTTAAACACATTTGAGGAAATAATATTTAATACTGTGCAAGGAGATTTGATACACAGTTCCCATTGCAATGAAGTCTCCCTGTAGTATTTGAGAATTTGTTTCCTCTAGCAAGAGACTGTTTCTAAGTATGCTCCTAAAAAAATTATCATGTTGGTGACTGTAGATAGCAAATAAGGAATATGCCATCTTTGCCAGTTTAGGTATCCCTTTTCTATAAAAGGTTGAGCGATACTAAAAGTAAAATAAAAAATCTTGCTTGCATTACTGTATTGATTGAAGACACAAAACACTCTGTTTTAGCTGATGTTTGGATTCATCATATGTTTAGTCTTTGCTCTCTCTGGCAATATATATGCATAAATGCGTTCTTGTTAAAATTAAAACAAAGTTATTTATCTGCCAAACTGCTTCTATGAAACTCATTCCCTGTCAAGAGCTTAGCTGAGCACCATGTAGGCCAAAGTAGTCAATTTACAAAGTATGGATAATTTAGAAGCAAAGTTGTCATGACAACTTTACCTCCATCTCCGCCTTTTCCGTGCACACATTATGAGTGAAGGAGTGAAGTGGTTGTCAAGGGAACTTAAGCCGAGTATCCTGATTTCTGGGATTCAGCATTTAGTCTAAGTATTGTTTTTGTTTGTTTTTAATTACTGCTTCTTACTCCCAATTGTATTTAGTCCTGTATTTAGATTTTTAGATTATTTTGGAATCTTATAGATGAGTGACATGCATAATATGCAAGGAGAAAAAAAAAAAAGATACTCTAAGACTTCTGTTGAGAGTTGCATAGAAGTGCAGTTAAAGCATTGTGCTAAACCTCACTTCCAGCAGTATTTCCTATGAAAAAAAAACTATCTTTGATACCATGTTTCTAAATACAGTGTCCTTGGTTTTGATTTCATGGCACTTTTAACCTGGGATAGCACCACAGCTAAATGGCAGTATTTTTGATAAGCTTAAGTAAAACAAATCTAGATAAACCTGTTTTTTAAGAAATCTAACAAACTTTCCTTCCTCTTATCCTTGTGTAAACAAAGTGAAATAAACATAAAGATCTTTAACTCTCATCAGTCACCAAAGGACTAACAGCTACCTGGAGTCCAACTAGGAACCATCTTCCTTAGTTCTGAGTTTTTGGTACTGCTAATGCCAGCAGAAGAGATGTTGGGTGTCCAACTTCTTTGTCAGAGTAGAAACCAATCCACAATAATTTAAAATAATATCTTATGTGAGAAAGTACTGGATGGATGGATGTTTCTTTCCTGTACTGGCAGCAGTTAAGCATGTTTACTAATGTTGTTTTGGAGAAAGCTAGTGCTGCCTGCCACTGACAGAGACTTGCAAGTCCACCTGCTTTCCATGCATCCAGCTGACTTGTGAGGGCCCTTTCCAGTCTATCCCTGACCATGTTCTTTCTGCAGAGCCTATCTGGCAGATTGCAGCACTGCTGGTAGTACACGGGAAATTTGGTATAATGTCCAAATGCATGATGTTATGTGTTGGAATTAAATTGATGAGCTCTTTCATTTCAGTACAGTGTTCAGGACTCCAGTGTGTAGAAGAGAAATTGCGGTAGTCTGCACTGATTCAGCTGGACCAGAGCTTCAAACTTTGGGCCAGATGTTGGTACTAGCTGATGTAAGTGATATGGAGCAAAAGTTGCTGGAATGCAAGAGTTTGAGCATGAATTACAAACTGAAGACATACCAATGAGTGGTTTCAGCAATAACTTTTGGCGACAGATACTTAGGGTCCATCTGTGCTAGGAAAATGGTCAGATGCTGACCGCTGTTGTTAACAAGAGTGCAACAATGGCAGGAAACTCTCCAGGGCAGGATTAAAGTGCAGGCATTAGGAGGAAGCTTTCCCTGCTGTTGCCCTGAATCACCTTTCCTGTGAATTAGAGGTTTCACTTTGCTTTGGTGCCTTGCCAAGTGTGCATTTACCACATTGTGGAAGAGAACAGTGCTAAAGGGTAAAGCAGATGAAAGCTTGCACAAAATTATTTAACCTAGGAGAAAGTATCACCAAGCAGAAGCAGGGCTGCATTTTGAAATGACCCCTTAGGGAAGACTGGTCAAAGCCAGACTCCTCAGAAAATTTGAAAAGCTTCTGCCTATGTCTGCAGGGATAAAGGGTTGTGACAGTCTGCAGAGTGAACAGCTGTTTCAGGATGAGTGGAGGAAGCACAGTCTGGAGAATACAAGCAGAGGCAGGAGTTGTCAGCTGGGTGGATGGGGCTGATCAATTATAAACTGAGACTTATAAACACTTTGGGCAAACTTCTGTACCTGCTTCTGGTCTGTGGATGTTCCTATCCCTGTGGCAGATCTCTGCCATACATCCTGTACAGTTCTGTTGACTTTGAGGAAGACAAATTTGGAATAATGTAACTCAGATCTTTAAACGTACCAAATCCACAGTGCAAGTAACACACCTTGTTACCTGGATCAAGAAAGGTCCCTGCAGTGTTGTTGGCTGTGTATTCTTGTTGGGAGATGTGTAAATGAACCTTAAATGATCACAAAGCTATTCATAGTCTAATAACTAAAGGAGAGGAGAAAGACCTATTATGATGAGTTTCACAGTCTTAAGGACAGAAGGCCTCCCAGTACCTTGAGAAAAACGTTTGAATTGTATTTAAAATAATTAAACATCCTATCCAAGTATGGGGAGGAGTGGGAGCAAAGCCAAGAAAGCTTCACTGCCTAATTTTGCAGCATATGGCACAATTAATAATGGACTGAAACTGCAAAATTAGAGCTAGATATAGGGAGTTTTGGATAGTGTATGTTGGTTCAAGATGAACAGCACTTGAATACCACGGTGATGGGTACACAGAAGGATCTAATAATGGATACATTCCAGAGATGTAAAAGTGTAGAAGTCTGCTGATGCATAGGGGAAATAAGTGAAATTCAGCTATTACTTTTATAGTCTGTGAACACTTCACTAGAGAGGCTTCATTGCCTAGTAAGAGCTGGCATGGAAACCCCATATATTATTAGTGGCTGTGAGCACTTTCCGTAAGATTGGGACATGTAATGTCAAAGCACCAGATCTGTTTTGGACTTGTGACTCAAGAACTGTGGCCTCCCAGTCATAAGTTTTATAATTTTATAGCTCTCTTGGAAAAACCCATTCCTCTCTTCCCCCAGCAAAGTTTGCTAAGGGTTCAAGTGGGCCATTTACCCTCTTTGAAATAAGGGATCTCGAATCATTATTTTTTCTTGGCATGCATGAGTTGTGTTGTTCATATTGTGGTCCTGGGCAAAGCTCCACGGCACATGCAAAAGAATTCTGTTCCCTTGGCCTTTAAGTACCTGTCCTTTCAACACCAGCAATTCTGATGTATGCACACTCATTTTTGATGTCACATAACATCTCTTCTCTCTTTATTCTGCAAACTATTACCTGTGACTGCCCTTGCTATCTTCAGGGGAAGCAGTTTGATCTGTATGACTGTGTGTGCTTGAATAAAAATTTAGGGGAGGGAACCTTCCTTTGTTCTCCTTTATAAATACCAAATGTAAAGGTTAATTTCTTGCTTTAACCAAAGAATCTAATGTAAGTTAATATAGGACATTAAATCTAAAGATCACAGAATTGAGTGGGTGTGTGGGAAAATGCCTTGTTTGAGTTTAATATGCATTATGCAAAAATTTTCCCTCTCTGGTAATGTCTTGTATGGTTTATGGCCAGAGAAAGCATGGGAATTACACGTAATCTGGTCCCACTGTACAGGGTTCATAAACTTACACAGGTGATCTGTGAAGTCAGAGGGGCAAGAACTGTATAATCTAGCTATTTTGCTTTGATAATATCTTTTGCATCCAAACCACTACTGAGGACATGCAATTTTTATTTTCCGTGCAATCAGGCATGCCTTTACTTTGAAGCGTGGACATGTAGCATTTTAAAAGCAGTTTTATGTCTTTATTTGGTAGACCTGCTGCTTCCCTAGTTTAAGACAGTGGCACAGGTACAGGCTACAGTACTTTTGCTCTAGGATGGGCATATAGAAATGTATTAATCTCTTTTATTTTCATAGCAGAAACAAAGTTTGGGAATAATTTTTTTCTGATATTAGATATCTATAAAGTGTATCTTGTGATCTCTCCCAGAGGTTCCTCCTTGTTACAGTGGGGGAATGAACACTCTGAAGTGCTTAACTGTCTAATGTTAGACACAACTGGGTGGAGAAGTGGAAGTGGAAAAGAAAGGAATAAGCAAGAGTGTTTTTCAGTCATGCAGTGAAATGCTTTCTCCTCCAAGCAAGACAAAAAAGGAACTTGTGAATTCCTCCTTAGACTCCTTCCTAATGTGGCACAGCTAAATGTTACCTTTTATTGAGAGCTGTGTCTGAGTGTCACTGTCAAGCCCTAAGGAAACAAATTCAGAAAAAAACAAGGCCTTCATGCCTCCAGATTGTAATGTTAATTGCCTGATTTAATGCAACATAAGAATTTCATCTGGAGACAGTTCTGCTGTCCTCAGTCCATGTGTCTTAGATTCCTATTCTGGAATAAAGTATCATCTATAGCTTTGAAATTTTTGGATTTGTCAGTTTGTGGTAGATCAAACAAAGTAAGATTTAAATGTGGGATTTTTAATATATGTGTCTTCTTATGCCTTATTAATGCAATCAGTCAGCTGAGGAAAAATATGTCAGAGATAACAAACTTGCAGAGCGCATTCTTTCTTCCTCTCCTTCAGAAAATATAGGTTATGCTTATGAAGATTAACTGCTTGCTTTGGAAATGAGAGCGATCTATTTTTATGCAGGTGAGGTAAAACATGGACAGCAACTGTTTATGCCTTTTTGTCCTTCAGGGCCTAATTCTGTCAGCTTCAGAGCAATATTGCCCCACGAAGCCTGAGCCTGGTACAGGAAGAGCCCAGGATGTCAGGGAGAAAAGCCAGTTAGGGGCATGGAAAGAAGAAATAGAAAGGAACTTTGGCTGGTCTGTAGGTTCATGGTACATTTTGCCTTGGGCACACAGCCTTGCAGAACCTGTTCTTGCCCTCCACACAAGCAGGAGGGTTGTAAGGACAGATGACAAATCACCCAAGCAGCACAAAGTCATTCACACTTTGGGGTGATATCTGGTGAGAAGGAGATGGAACACATCTCTGACTCTACACTGGCTCTTTTCTCTTGCTGCTGTTTTGTCAGGTAAGCCAAAGCAACCTTATGATAAATAATAACCAAATTATTTTCTTTTTATCCTATTAGATGTTTTTAATGTTTGCACAGAAGATAATTGAGACTTGATTATGGATCTTCATGATCAAGTGTTCTGAGTACTTTCAGGATGGAGCCTATACTAAAATATTTCCTCTCTTTGGTTGCATTGTTGCATGATGTGTTTCTTACCAACACAAGGTTGATGTGGTTGATGGGCTGACAGCTAAGAGGAGTAAATCCAAATGCTGCTTCAGTTCATCTGGTTACTTCTACAGCTAGTCCTTGCTGGAGTTGTATTTTCAATGTTTTCTAACACAGGCCTATATTATAACTGTACAAGAAATGAGGACCCGATTTACTGCTTTTGACATGTAGTAGCTTAAAACACATACATCCTAAAATTATTTATTTATTGGATTTTATATGCTGAATATCTAAGCCTTGTTTGCAGCAGGAGGTGTGAGGATTAGCAGTTTGCAAAATTTGTGGGTGGTGATTGGTCTGTTAAATCCTATTCAAAACTGACCTGAGTTATTTCTCATCTGTGAGAGAGATCTTCAGGCAAATATCCTAATACACTCACCATGTGAACAGTTTGCAGGTCAGTGACTGTAAATTCAAAAGTATTTTACTCAGCGATAAAATCTTCATAATGATTTAATTACCATAAACATGTTGTGTCAAAACTAGTTCAGAGCGTTGCATACCGCAAGTTGGCTTTATATTAATTCTTAGTTACAATTCTCCTGGGGTTACCCACAATGACTCCAGGTCTTGCACTAATTGAACAGGAGGAAAAAATAAAATTAATGGACTGCAAAGGTCTGTATGTGGCTTATGATAATTTATTGTAAATACATGAGAGTGGCTGTACAAGGCTACTATATGTGTGGTCAAATGGTAGCCTAGAGAGGTCTGGCACCTGGGATCTAGTGCCTGTTTTCATCTAGAAAAAAACCCAGCCTTAATAGTGATTTGGGCATTCATGATATACTTAATTTCTTCTGCTTTGCTCCTGGGACGTATTACATCTTTAGTGATTTTTGGTCTTTGTGTTTCTGGTCTTGCTTAAGAAAATGTGTGACCAAAGGTTCTTCTAAAACAGCTCTGTGTTCCCAGTAGTGAATGCTTAAATTAGAAGAAACTGAGCAAAAGTGATGTATTTTTTTTTCTTTCAATAATCTGCCCTGACTTCCAATTCAAGTTTGCTAGATGCTGTTGGAAATGTGTGTCTGGCAATGCTTGTGCTGGACTCGTCTGGATTGCAAGAGTCTGACCTCTATGTCATACAAGAGTCCTTGCAGCCCTTGGGTCCCATCATCACAGGTTTGCTGCAGGATGGATGAGGCTTGCTGTAAGTACACTGTAGAGTGGTTCTGTGTATTAGCAGGAAACACTGTGATTTCCAAATGTTGATGAAGCAGAGAAATACACACAGAGGAGGGAGTCAGACATTATAAAATGTCCCAGTGGTGGAAAATGCACTTGGGTTTTTGGGGTTTCTTTTCAGACCACAGTGATTGAGATATAAGACAGAAACATCTAGAAAACAGGATGCAAACATTAAAAGATGCTTTGTTTTTTGTTTTTGTTTTGGTTTTTTTTTTTTACTTGTTCTGTCATTTCCCAACAATGTTCCAAGGGCTTCTCTTGAAAACACAGAAAAAAAAATAATTTCAAAACTTAATAGAAGAACTGGCAGGGATATCAGATTGGCAGAAGCAAAATCTGGACCTGGTTCCTTTCCTGGGTCTGTACTGCAATAATTTACTAGTGCCAGCTGTGGCAGTGACTATTTGTCCACTGGAATGAAACCAGTCATTAGATACTAATGTCTTCTAGTCACTAATGAACTTTTCAAGATTTGAACCAATGATTTACAGGTTAATGATCTCAAATCTTATTACCAATGTGCATGAGACTAATTGTGAATTGGGGAGCAGGGGGGACTGAACTACTTAGTAACACTTGTTTAAACAGTAAGAAGTGTTTTTCTTATAAGTTACTTGCCTTTGAAATGTTCTAAAGTGATTGTACAAAATTCGTATCAAAATTATACCCTTGCTTTCCTGAGTACCAGCAGAGTTATTGTTTTCCAAGCACCCAAAAGTATGCTCTGGGGTCAGAAAATGAACAGAATCATGATCAACTAAGCCAGGCTTGTTCCAACTCCCTAACCATAATTTTTGAATGTGCCTTTTGTACATTCATTGTGCCTGTGCAACCAATAATTCCAGTGTGACTTGTCTTACTATGAAATTTCATCTGTTGGTGTAAAATTGGGGCTCATGTCTCTGATTTAACCCCTATTCAGTAATGTGAGTCATGGCTGAATGAAAATTGTTCCTTTGAGGTGATGGATGGAGCAATATATTGCAAACTCATTCCACTGTACCTGCATGGCTTTGCTTGTTCTTAAAATGAATGGTTTCCATATCCTGGATCTCCAGTTCCTGTACCTGAAAGCTATGAAAGATGGCATTTGTGTGAGAATGGGCTCTTGCCATACATGTTAAGGTGAGAGCCTTTCTGCAACTAGTACATTCTGAGGTGTATATATTTTTAAATCATATCTACAGAGTGTGAATGAGACCGTGCATCAGAATTAATGGCAAAGTATATTTAAAGTAATAGTGTATACATTATAAGTCAAAAGACTGAGAAAAGCAAGATAAAATAGAGGAATGATGTAAATAAGGGCAAGTGTTGGAAACAGTGATGATTGCTTAATGGCCACAGACCTCATCACAGATCTGGAGCTATGCTGGTGCATGACAACTCATGCTGGACTTGAGCCTCCTTTGTCAAAGGAGGTTGGGAAGGCTCCAAGGTTCATGCATTTCATCATCACTTGTGATGGATCTGGAAGATGGGGTAAGGACTTTTAGCTGCTGTCCCTCACCCTCTCTGTCACCATAAGTCTTCCTGGATAAGGTACTTGAACACGCATAGTCTCAATCCTTATAACCATGGAAGAATGAGAGAATTTTGAGAGAATGGATGTGGGTGAGGGAAATCTGTTTCTTAAAAAAAAAAAGTCTGCTCTATCTGTATGGCTTTACCTTGAGTTTTGCTGCTTTGACTGCTATATAGAAATCCTCCTGAGGTATCTGAGCCTGTTAACAGTCTGCTATAGCTGTCTTTACAAACCCCATGTTGTTATTCCGATCCCGGAGGCACCTGGTCATTTGCTGGGCTTTATAAAAGGAATCTGGAGCAGAGCTGACAATTCTGGCACAGCCCTAGCCAGTAGGTTTTCCTCTTCTAAAATGCTGTGAAGTATTTTGGCATTTGGATGAAGGTGGGATAATAAATGGTGAGATTATTAACCTACTAAAAGGAAACTTCTGTGGTGAAGTTAACTAATTTCAAACCTGAGCTAGTCCTGTATTGCTACCAGTTGTGAAATGGCCTTGTCAAGGTGTTACACTAGCTTAATTCTTACCTTCTGACACACTGCTTTGAACAAGTTTTGGATACTTTGTGTCGACAAGAAATAAATTAAAGCTTTAGAGATAAAGAATATATACAGCTTTAAAAAAAAAATAAAATTGTGCAAACGCAGTCCTAACATCATGAAAGGAACTGCTAAATTATGGTACTGAAGTTTTATGAAAAGTAATTATAGGTCCAAAGGTATTTTGTGTGGAAGGAAAAGCTTACTGGACACTATTAAAGTGTTTTATGTCCAGAGATGACTGACACAATGCATTAGGGGGCTAGAATAAGCATAATTGTCCAGGAAGAAATAATTGAAAATAGTCCTTTAGATGTCAAAACAAAGCTATACATCATGTGAGACTGTCAGCAGTTATTACATATCTTTGGTTGTAAAGCCAAGCTTCCTTGGGAACTCATAATTTATGTTTCAAACAAAAATAGCATTGTTTAGGGCTTCTGTTTCAGTATGTCCATGTGGGCACCACTGGACCACTTGAGTTTCAAGTGGCCACACATTTTTCCATTACCCTGTTGGAGTAACTGGACTCTCGGTACCATGGGGAGACAGAACACGCCCCAAGTCCCCCTGGGCATCTAATGCTGGGATGTTCCCAGTGCCTCAGTAGAGTGGGAACATGGAAGAGACAAGCTAGTGCCTACAGAGGCACGAGCACATATGTGTTGGCTGCAGCCCCAGAAGAGCTCGTGTGCACAGCCTCCTTTCCCTAGAAGGATGACATGCACCTGCTCTGCAGGTTGGGAGAATACTCTTCAAATGCAAGAATAGCTCTGGCTATGGGCTTGCTCACACCTTGGGATGGAGGGGCAGGGTTGTGACTTCAGCAAACATTTTAAATTAATGTTGTCTCTTAACTAAAACAAAATCCATAAATGTGTGACTATCTTGATTTTTTTGAAAGCTGAGAGTCTTTGAATGAAGGTATTCATGATTTTTGCATATGGGTTATGTTAATTACTGCAGTCAGCTTGTTGTAAGTTAGCAAATTTTATTCTATTTGTGAATAACAACAGGTACACCTTGAGAGTTAATTAACATAAGGTAACCAATTTGATATTCCTTGGATAAAAGCTCTGTACAAGCTGATTGCTCTTGCTGTTCTGGAGAGGCTGTAATACCTTTGTTCACATGCAGAAGTAACTTACTTCACAAGAAAGCCCAACAGAGCTCGTTGAACTTCTCTGAGCAGTAGTAACACACACTAAACATGAGCCAGCCCTCCCTTCTCCCGTGTTACCAGTGATTAGTACCATTGCAGTGAAGAAAACTCATACTCATTTTGTGTGACTGTATAGTTAAAATATAAAATAGTATAAAGTTTATTGAAACTGTAATCCATATCTGCATATGAATGCTGCTGTGAAAAGTGTGTTCCACTTTAAAGCACAAACCACATATAGACTATGTAATAAGAGTATTGCTGGGCTGTGGGAGTATGCTGTGAAATGGACCCCCAAGAAAGACAGCGCTGAAAGGCACCCCAAATTCTATGAGCCACATACTTGCTGTTGTAGTTTAACATTAATGTGTTCTCTCTGTACAGTTTTGAATTCAGACAAGTTTTGCACACCACCCTGTGCATTTTCTACATCCCCCACATTCATTCCTCCCCTGTGTATTCCCCCGTGGCTTTCTCCTAATGAGCTACTGTGCCGTGGAGGCATCAGGACAAATCCCCTGGGCCAGGCTGGCCCCTCCCGGGCACGTCCCCTGCCACATTCTGCCAATGCAGCTGCCACTCTGTGTGCCCTTGACGCAGTGCCCGGGACCCGCCGACAGTTCAAGCCATGGCAGTCCCTCCTGGGTACACCTTCCCTGCCCTGCACTGCTGGCGGTCTGCTGGAAATGTGCCTTTCTCTTCTGCCCATCCTACCCCGATCCCTGAGCCCCTGTTGGTCAGTTCTCCTGTCACTTGATGGGTGTTTCCTCATTGGCTATTCGAGTTGTCAGTTCACCACTGCCCCACCCTTTGCCTTATCATATCCAAGTTCCGAAGCCCTCCTCTCAGACCTCCCTTCTCTTTCCATGACTCTGTTTTTTATTGGATGTTTCATGGTTATCGACATACCGTTCACCCAATCCCATTCAGTTTCCACATCATTCTGAGCACCTCCCTGAACCAACCCGTTATAAGTCGATCCCTCCATTAATAAACACTTCTTGGTCCACTTTCACACGGTGTGTGGGGTGTTCTCTGGCGAGCCATTTTCCCCTCTGTCGGTTACCGTTACTGTGCTGTGTGATAGATAGTTTTGCAGCCAGAATAATAATTTTTCTCTCACCAAGGATCATGGCCAGGCAGGCTGGAGAAGGAGAAGGAGATAGAGCCTAAGAAGAGAGCATAGTTTGCTGGAAATGATTTTTAAGAACTGCTTCATCGTCTGTTTGTGATTTTGATAGCTCTTTCTTCTGAGTGAGATAGAAGTACCTTTCTGTATATGTGTGCTTACTTATGTAAATACAAATGTGAGATGAAGTCTATAAAATCTGTGATTTACATCATAGTTATAAAATAAAAGAAAAAGAGGGTATGTCCATGCTTATTTGAATCTCCAGGAAGTGATAACAGGATTTTTGAGAACATCTTGATGAAGGGAGTAATAATGGGTTCATAACCTCTAGAAATGTTTGAATCAGGTCAGGAAGTATGTGGAGGTTGTTTAACAACATGAAGAGCACTCAATGAGTAGCACTGGTAATGATGAGAGCCAGAGAATGAAAGTCCTCTGAAAAATAGCAGCCTGGCTGGACACACACTACTCAACTACAGGTTTGGAAATCTGCTGAAACAAATTTTCAAGAATTTGTTTTGATGGAAGTGGACAGAATTATTAATACAGCAGGAATTAAAATCAGAAGGAATCTGGGGGAAGCTATCCCCAAAACTTATAATTCCTAATCCTAAAAGAAAGAAGATAAAGAATCAGCTCACCAATTAAATTTGAAAATGGGGAGAAAAAAATATGTAATGAGGAACTTGTGACTGCATGAGAACTTCCTAAAGATGCAAGAGTCAAAGACTGATACAAAAATTTGCACGAAATATTTCTGATGATAAATATTGCAGTTATTGTGGTCAAAATAAGAGAACGGCATGAAATACAGTGCAGAGAGCAAGGAATATAAGAAAAAAATCTATCTGCTAGAACAACAATCTGTCAGGAACTTGAAGCATTTTGGAAGAAAGGCTTAAAACTGTAATGAATCTGGTTAAAACAATATATAGATGATTTAAAACCACAAAAATGGAATTTAATAAAGACTAATCTGAAGACTATGTATTAAGAAACAAAAATCCAGTGCAGCATGGGGGAAAGTATTAAGTGCACAGTGCTGTGCAAAAAGATCTAGTGGTGGTGCCAAATCATGGACAGAAAATGGGTCGACAATGCAGTGTTGGCTTAGAAAGTACTCATGCCTCTCCTGAAGGCATGGACAGCCTTTTTCTAAGTGAAAGATGATGTTAACAAATTTATTTTACCTCACATTTATAAAAACTGTGTTGGAGTATTGTTTTGGAAGTCACATTTTAAGAAAATGCAGAATAACTTGAAAAGGCCTCAACAGGGAGAAATGTGACCTATGAGAAGAAGCTGGAGGAAACATCTTGTCTAGAAAAGAGAAACAAAACTGAACAGGACTGGAGTTTGCAGCCATATTGAGGGTTTAAGGAGGCTGGTGATCAGTGGTTCTCCATGCTCATGGAGGGAAGAATGAGAAGTAATCAGCTTAATTTGTAGCAAGAGAGATTTAGGTTAGATATTAGTAGTAACTTTCTAACTATAAAGATATTTTAGCACTGGAAGAGATTGCCTTGAGTGTCTGTGCGGTTCCAGGCACTGTCGGTTTTTAAGAAAGATCTAGTGTGTCAGAGATGGTCTACAGCTGGCTGAGCTTGTTTGAAAGCTGGAGGAGCTGATGACCCTTAAAATTCACTCCTTTCCCATAGTACTCTCATATACTCTATGTAAATAATGTAACATATATTGAGTAAACTCTTTCATAAAATTTGATGGGTTTGCCTGTTATTTGTCACCATTTTCAGAAGAGCTTGTGAAAACCTTGCAGTTGTGGACTTCACAGAATGGGAAAAGACTCATGTAGCAGTCCTGGGTATTTCAGGGATCTGGGAGGTACCTCAGAAGCCTGATTCTGAACAGCTCACTGCATAGTTCTGTTTCACCAAGCTGGGTCTCTTCATGTTACCTTTTCAGAAATTAAAGTGTAGTGAAGCACTTTCACTGCATGTGACTTTCTTCATCCATGTGTTTTTCTTCCTCTGTTACTGCTCCTTATTGCAATGTTGTGCTTCCCAGTAGAAATGACTAGAAAGAGTCATGCACCATTGCTGGGTAACATCTTTTGTTTTCTTTAAAGCATTTGCACATGGTCTGTGAAGTAAGACAAAGATAGTATTTTAGAAATATTTAAAAAAACCCCAAGCAACTCTGCAGTCTTAATCAAGGGCTTGATTCTCAGATCTACTGTTTGTAAGCCAGCTGCAGAGTCAAGATTCTTTTTCAGATGCACAGAAAGGAAAAGAGCATGTAATTGAAATACTTTGTTCGTAGATGAAATGGCATAAGGAATCTAAAAGGATGAAAAAAATCTGATTATATCTCCAACTCAGTAAATACTTAATCAAACATGATTTAGCTGTACTTAGATTAAAACCACCTATATTTAGATTAAAAGCAGTTTTATTTACATTAAAAGCAGTTTTCTTTATGGTAGTTTTAAGGTTTATCACAGAATCATAGAGCAGTGAAATGATACAGGTTCGAGGTACCTACTCTAATCCAAATCCCTTCTCACAGCAGATCCAGGATCTCGTCCAGTCAAGTTGCAAATATCTCCAAACACAGAGATTCCACAACCTCTCTGTGAAGCCTACACTGAAAATTGACCACCATCATGACTGAAATGTTTTCCCAATGTCTAACTGGAATTCCCTGTGTTGCAGGTCATGACTGTTAACCCGTAACCCTTTTGCTGTCAGCCTCAGCCTCTAAGAAGTGCTGGCCTCTGGCTTCTCTGCATCCTCCTAGTAGGTATTCTTTCAAAGGCAACACCACCCCTCTGAACCTTCTCTTCTCCAACCAGAATGAACCCAATTCCCTTACAGGCCAAGAGCTCCATCCTTTCACTAGACTTGCTCCAGTTTATTATTTCTTGTACCAATCCAGTGTCAATACTCCAGATATGATCTCATGAGTGCTGAATAGAGGGAAAGGATCACCCTTTTCAATCTTCCCAGGAGACCGCTGACCTTTTTTGCTGCAGTGACTGGTTGCTGACTCATGTTGTTGTCCACCAGGACCCCCAAGTACTTTTCTGCAAAATTTTCCTGCCAGTCCTCACTAAGCCTGCACTCTTATATAAGATTGTTTCATCCCAAATGCAATTTTAAAGGCAGATGCTACATTTGAAATGCCATGTCAAGGAGTTCCAAGGCTATGTTTACATTAGAAAAAATAAAATTAACCTTGCCAGAGGCTTAAATGTTGAAACCTTGTTGTGCACACTGTTAAATTATTAGTATAACCACTGGCAAGGTTCTCGCCTTGTCTGTTAGCATGATAACATTTAGGCATGATCTGTTGGTGTTTGTCATAGATCAACATCCATTCCCTGTGTCCAGCTTGCATCAGAGATTGCATAATTGAGTTGCATGCACCTGATTGATAACACACCTGGTGGCATCAGTAGACACATTGCTCCTTGGTTCATAATGTTTATTATTTTAAATAGACCCTGAGAGTCCATTCTAGTTTTGGGAGAAGGCTCCTTCACCTGCCAGTGGATCAGTGCACAGTCTGGTAGGGTTGTGGGCTCCATGTTTGAATAGTTATATGACCTCTATTTTGATAGCTCTAGCTGAAGGTTAATGGTCACTGTAATTGAACACTCCTAAATGCATGATATTGGGAACATATCTAAATGTCTTCAAGGCATTCTGAGGTTTAATTTGGGAAAAAGTATGTGCATAGTGTCCAAGTGGGTAAATATGGAATGGAGATTGCAGGTTGTCATGATTAGTTTAAATGCTGAGTAAAAATGGAAGCAAAACTCAAAAAGACCAGTTTAGAAATAGTTAATTCTTGTTAGGACTGTTTAGAATCATTCCAACCATAGTTTTTGCCCAGTCTAGATTCACTTTAAAATCAGCAAGGAGCAGAAGTTGCCTTTGTTGCCCATCATCTGCTGGACTGAAGAGCTGAACAAAGGGGAAACAAGAGTGTGCTTTTCCTGGCTTCATACTGCACAGAGAAGTCATCTGTCTGCATGGAGCTACTGCAATTTGGTCCTTGTAGGCAGGTGCTGGACACAGTGACCCTGGCTGTGCTCATTGTAGGAGGTGTGACATGGAGCGTGTCTGGGGTTGTTGGTGTCTTCTTTTTCATCCCTGTTCACCCAAGTGACTGGAAAGAAAATACAGACATTCTTGTCTGAAGTCTATTCCCCTGCTAAGGCATCCACATGAAAGAGTCAGGATACTTTATGTAAGGTTTTTAATTTTGCCTTATAAGCCTTACTGCTAGTTATTTACTTTTAGAAGTATTAGGGACAGACATTATACAATATAAATGTTCAGTAACTATTGAGAGAGGAACAGAAATAATTTACCCTCTGGCTCCCTTTCTGGCTTTCATCCAGTCAGTAGAGTGGTCCTTGTAAGAGACAAGCAATAGGAGGAACCTGATGTTGCCCCTCACAGTGTTTCAGGATTAGTCCCTCTGCAGTAAACAGCTGTTTATCCATAAAGTCCACTTACAGTGCCCCAGTGACACCTAGAAGGACTTTCTTCTGATCAGTTCTGACCATTGGGAATGACAGGAGGGACCTGCAGCTGGTGAAAGTTCCCTGTCCTTCCAGTCACTTGAGTTCTCTGCAGTGTATATCCTCAAGCAGCCTGGTTAGCCTGGCTCTTGGAGCACACTTTCCACCTTGCCATTATTGTTTCAGTGGATAGTCACATATATCACAGAATCATACAGTCACGGAATGGTTTGGGTTGGAAGGAACATTGAAGATCATCCAGTTCCAATCCATCTGCCATGGACAGGGACATCTTCCACTAGACCAGTTTGCTTAAGGCCCAATACACCCTGGCCCTGAACACTTCCAGGGTTAGGGCATCCACTACTTCTCTGGGCAACCTGTGCCAGTGTCTAACCATCTTCACATATACATCTAATTTAACATCTAATCTAAACCTATCCTCATTCAGTTTAAGGCCATTCCCCCTTGTCCTATCCCTATGTGCCCTTGTAAACAGTCACTCTCCAGCTCTCTTGTAGCCCCTTCAGGTACTGGAAGGGGCTAGAACATGTCCCTGGATCCTTTTCTTCTCCAGGCTGAACAAGCCCAACTCTTTCAGCCTGTTTTCATAGGAGAGGTGCTCCAGCCCCCTGATCATATTTATGGCACTCCTCTGGACCCACTTAAGAGGTCCATATCCTTCTTATGTTGGTGGCCCCAGAGGTAGCCACAGTATCAAACACTGTTGCATTTGGAGGGTTATCTAATCTGGTAATGAGCAGGATGAGGTCCTGAACCCAAGCCAGCGTACGCCTACAAAACAAAGCATATTGGGTGTGGACTGTATGGTGTTTGTACGTTGTACAACAATCAGGAAGTCCTGATGGACAAGTTGAACAAGAGCCAACAACACGCCCTTGCAGTGAAGAAGGGTGCAGAACCACATTCTGGACTGCATAAAAGGAAATACAGACAGCAGGTTGAGCACTATCATTCTTTTTCTCTGTTTGGGATTTATGAGTGACTCCTGGAGCATTGTGTCTTATTTGGGGCTCCTCAGTAACCTGGAACATATCCATTCATTCCTCCAAGTGACTCCTACTTTGCCCTCTACACCTGTTTTACCTCAACTGAGAGAACTAGGCACAGTTGAGGCTGGGCCAGTGCTCACATAACAGGAGGTTCAAAATGACTCGTGATTTTTGATGGGAAGCTTGTGCTGCAAATTCCTGTGAGCCTATTTGATGATCACATCCACACTAACAAATGCTCAAGGCAGCTCTTGGACAGAGACAAAGGTCTGTGTGAGCAGGCTCTGGAGGCAGAGGGGATAAAGACAGACAGTCTATGCCTCATCTTCACCATTATCTCTGTTAATAATTTTGTTCAGCTCATGATTCACCCTGGGATTATTGGAAGAGTTTCCCTGGTGTGCCTTGATCCTTTAATTCGCCAACACTTTCTGCACTACCAGGCCTCAAGTGTAAGTTATGAGAGAATAAAGCATATAACAAACTCCTACACAAGCCATAGGTTTTTGGCTATTGAAATTACAGCTGAGAGAGGAGAAATCGTGCAAAATCTTTGGGGGGTACTTGCTCAAAGAGCTGGAAAGGTTCAGCACAGTTTCTCTCTCTCAGTTTTATGGCTTCCTCACTCAGATGCAACAATAAAAATGTTCCACTGGATTAGCTAGGTGGTTGAACTGCGATTTCTCTGCAACACTTTTTCACACTCTAAAAGTCTAATGACAAGCAATCAAGAACATGTTAATTGGGACGATTGCCCCCAGGGGCCCCCAGGGTCCTGGGAAGTTGAAGGTTTTCATTAATTCTGTAGAGCTGGCTGCAAAAAAATCGCATTTCTTATCTGTAGAAAAAGTCTTAGGAGTGCAATAAAATATGAATTTCCAAGTAAAGGTAAAGTGTCTAGACCTTTTTACTTCCCCCTTACAGGGTCTTTTTAAACTTACTTTTGTCATCAGGGCTTCCTTGCTTCTTGATGGTTCCTCAGACTTGTACTGAGTGGGTATTGGGGTTAGAAGGACAATTATGCAGCTCCTTAGTGCATACCCGTTAGTTCACATACACTGAAGTGGAGCCGGTGACCAGGTTCCTTCTTTGCGGACTTGCAGCTGCCACACAGCCTGTGACCCCAGAGGCAGCTCCTCCTATAACCACGTGGTCATCTCAACCATCCCAGACAGCCTGATCAGCTAGAAGATATGCCCTGGCTTGTTTCCCCATGCCATGCATCACCCCTGATCTCATGAAAAGAATAATAAATGCACTGGCTGGATTTCCCTTTTTTATTTTACAGTCTCGATTGATAATAGTTGAGAAGGCTGTCATTTAAACTGCTATCAGTAAGCTTGTGCCATCAGCTTGTTGAATTGACAGCCTGCTTCACACATCCTGGAGTTAGTATCTTGGCTTGTTTGCCTGCCAGACTCTGGGGCTGTGACTAGAAGAGCATAAATACTATGCAAAGTCGGTGGCTGCCTGCCCTGGGGGTGTTTTGTGGCAATGTCTACAGGAGCTGCAAAAGTCTGTAGAAATGGGGCCATGGAATGTGTCTGAGGCAGCAGTAGTTGCCTTTCTCCTGTCCTGCAGGTTTGTAAGATTAATATGGGTTTCCTTAGATATGGGACAGCTATTTGCTATCCATAAAAGTTAATGTAGCAGGAGAACTCACAGGAAAAATGCATTTAGTTAAAAGTCATCACTCAGTGTAAGTGAATTCTGGCAACAGAAGTTTTATTATTGCCATGGCTTAGACAGATGATGATGTTTGTCTAAGTAAATGCTTTCTTTCTGAGTGCCTCATTAACATTAGGAGAGGATTCAGCTGCAGAAAGGGAAGGGATTTCGTACTCTCCCAGTGGCAGCAGGTGCCATGGACCTGGTGAGCCTGAATTGACCTCCGTGGTGGGGAATCTCTGAAAAGGGGAGTGGAGCACCTCTGCTGGACCAAGCCTCAGTTGTCCAGTCTCAGGGGCATTTCTTTGGCCTGCAACAAGCCATGCTCCCTGTCAGCTGCACACTGAGGACCACTGATAGCCTTTTGCTCCATTAAACAATATTATTTTCTGTATCTGGATAGCAGTTTTTATGAGTCTTCCAGAAATCTCAGGCACTGCAGCAGCTTCTCTGAAACACAGCGTGTGCCCATGCTCATCTACTGTAGCAGCTTGTGCTCTTCCAGCAGGTGCGCCTTGTGGAAATGGGGCTCATTTGGCTAAAACTCATGGCTAATAAGATAAGCATCCCTCAGGCCATGCTGTATGTGTTGCTAAGTCTTGCTCCATGTTCTGCTTCTCCTCTGGTGTGGGAGAGACTTGTCTCTGAAAACCAACTGAGGAATGAACCCCTGTGAACCCTACAGGGTTTGATTTGGCACTTTTTGCTGTGTTGTGCTCTTCAGCTGTTGTGCTCTTTTTCCCTGCAGGTATTTAACAGTAAATACTGCAGAAGGTTTGCCTGGCTGAAGATTAGTAGACTGACACTTCACTGAGGTCACCCAAGAGTGGCAAAGCAGTGATAAGAGCTCCTGTCTAGACTTCAAAAGCTCTTTTCTGATCCCTGGGCCACTGAGCTGTACAGAAATCAGTCTTTTTATCTTTCAACACAATTCTTCCTGAGGACTGTATTTCTGATTCCTTATTTCTCCTCTGTAACAAGCCTTGGTGTCCTGATGAGATGCTCTGGCCAGGTCCTCAGCAGTTGCCACTGCAAACTACTTCTGCACCATCCCATATTTCCCTTTCTGCCTTGCATTCCTCTCCTGGCCTGAAATGGAGCAAGTAAATATGAACTTATGTGTAAGTATTTCTTTAAATAAGTTACAGTAAAATAATATTCCAAAAATGGAATATTTTAAAATCTTCACATACACCTTTCTGTAGCCTGCTTGGTAAAGGCAAACCAATCAGATACAAGAAAAACATAATCCTGGAAGAGAATATGGATATTTTGAATACTATGTGAAACAGAAAACAACATCAACAACAACAACAACAACAACAAAAACAAAAACAACAAAAAAGTGAAGTTTCTAATCTGTGTTAGAGAACACTGACCAAGAGCTGTGATTTATTTTTGCATTCGTATGTAATTATCATGGAGTAACAGTCAGTAAGATGATTTATTCCTCCACTTGTTATCTGTGCTGACAGTCAGGCAAAGTGGCTTATGCTATCACCAAAATGCAGATCCATATCAGGATCCAGATCAACAACTTGCCTGTCCAGTGTTCCAATCAGGACCTCAGGAAAATCAGACAATGGGGTAGGGTGGTTCTGGGACTCTTTGTATAGTGTGTTTTCTGAGTTATACCACACCTGAGTGCCTGCATAGATAACTGTGTTGCTCAGTACAGTTTCAGGAGACTTAATCCAGGTGAAGGCTTTGCACTGGAGCCTAGTTCTTCACTATACTGCTGAGGAAATGTTTTCAGAAAGGTTTTACCCTTGTGTTTTGTCTTTGAGGATCTAAAAATATTTAAGGGTGAATTCAGGAAAAGCAGGATTCGAAACAACAGTAAAGATGTACTTTCTACTAGAGAAATTCCTTCTCCTCCCTGTCAGGTTTTTCCCCCCAGCCTTCCTCTATCTGCTTGCTCTGTCTTTTTGCAGGATTATTCAGTGCCCATTGGCCTTAAATATGGCCAGTTTACCCTGCCGGGGGAGTTGACCTCTGTGTGTAGATGAGGACGTCTCACCAGCTGGACTTGTGTATTGGCTTCATCAGGATGGTGCAAGTTACCGTAAGAGAGTCAGTAACCTCTTACTGTGCTGGGGTAGCCTTTAACCTGGGAGGCACATGGCCTTACTGGTCTCTGGGGAAGGATGCTGCAGTATCTCTGACTCCTGCGGGTGCCTCATTGCCTCTACTTGCATTTCAAAGAAACTCATTAACATCTTCTGTGACTCAGAAACACGCATAGATGAGTATGCAGCCAAGGAGTTGTGCAAGCTCAGCACCCTACGTTGTGTGCCTGAGCTGTGCACGTGTATGAGGAAATTACGTTGGTGCAGGGCTGTGTGTACAGCAGACCTGTAGTCAGAAAGGATCTTCAAAGTTTTGTCTCTTCCTAAACTACAGTTTTTATTGCTCTGTTTAAACTTCACTGCTGGTTTTTTTACAATGCTCTGACACATATATTAGTGGGGATGTGTTGTATCAGAGCTGCAGAACAGCCTGCAATTCCCCAGGTTCCTCTGTAGATTTTTATGCCAGTGCATCCATAAAGGAGCTCCAGATCTTCCAAGTTTTCCCCATGAGAACAGAGTAACACCTTTCCTCTGGAAATACTGTAATAAAACAAAGGGAATACAACACTCCCATTATGAAGAGCCCATAGATGGCCTTAATCATTTATCAAAAGGAAAAGGTATTCCTATAATATCTGTTAGAACTGTACACAGGGGAGGCTGCTTGGTGGAACACATTAATAAAAAGTCAGAAACGTGAAAGATATCTTTTTTCAGATTCAAAATTGTGCATTAATTTATTTCTGTAGCTTTTTCTCAATAGTCCAGTGGCTTCTGTCATGAAGCAATTTCATTAAATCTTTGATCGTAGTGGTAATATAAAGCCAAGATTCCTGCAAAGGCTTCATTGCCCTAAAGAGTGTGTAATTGGCCAAATGTCTTAGAAAGTTTTGCTTGGTTTCTCCAGAGCACAAGTAAAAATTAATTACCCCAGCAGTAGCTCCAATGCCATCATATAAGGGTGTCAAAACGAGTCTTTCCAAATGGCACATTCTAACAGAGCAATAGATATGAGACTTGCCATAAATGTGATTTGTGAATATCATTAATGAAGTACTAGACCTAATTGACTTCTCCTGGCTTTATGACAGCATAAAAAAGTTCTGCACTGCCAATGATATTTCTCTTAAACTTCTTCAGCTGAATCCCTAATGCTGCAGAGCTCTCTTAAAAGCAAGCTTTCACTGATATTTATTTGGGGAAAAGAAACTGACTGTTAGACAACATTTCCAGTTCTTTAGAAATAATAAGGATTTTAGAACAGTTCTCCCATTGCAGAATGAAATGACCATGTTTTGCAATTATCCCTGAAAACCCAAGCACATTAGAGATTAATGGAGGGTACTTGCTAGCCCAATCATTTGAGAAATCAGGCTGAAGTCCCTGTTATGATTTGGTCCAGGAATTTACATTTCTGATGTGATTATGTGTTCAGACACACTGAGATCTGTAATATAGTTTATATTGCTTCTGTAAGTACAAACCAGCCAAGATCCAGCTTTAGCTAACATTTTTAAAGGATATTTTGCTATTCTGCATTATAGGTGGCTTATGATCATAGACCTAGAAAAAGAAAATTTCATTCTCCAGAAATTGCTTATTTTTGCATTTACCTTTGCTTCTGTAACAAAAAAAAAAAAAAGAAAAAAAGAAAAAAAGAAAAAAAAGAAAAATTATATGTTAGATTTTATGTTTTGCCTATTGTTTTCCTGTTTTCTCCACACTCAGGGTAGCTTTTCATGTGATGTTATTACAAATGAACAATAATCTGAATGGTAAGATCAGAATGAAATGAAATTATTGACCTCTAAATATTTGCTTGAAACATTTGAAGATTACACATTAAGCCTTCACTTATGACAGTTTGCTGTAATGTCAGATTTGGTAAACATCCCCAGCTACTGCTGAGTTAATGAACATTGAAAGAGGACCTTTGAGTTGACTTACACAGTTCATGTAATCCTCTGTTGATTAGCCTTTCTCCATTTTTGTTGGCAGTCTTGGGCAGAGGTGGAAGGTACTTTATGTGGGTCTGCTGGGTCAGCTGGCTTAGGTTTTCCTTTGGGCTTCTTCTGTTTGCTCCAAGATGCCCCTCACCACCATATCTGAATGCTCCCAGGAATGTGCAAAGAGCCTGACTTCCCTGACTCTCTTCCTCCTTTCCTGCTTTCCTCCTTCAAATCCCCATTGGTACCAGAGTTTACCGGTTCTGTTACACTTTTTATTGTTGAGTTTGATAAATACACGGTCCCTGAAGAAGTGATTGGAGATTGAAAGGTGAGGTCTTTTCCAAACATTCAGCATCTACAATTTACTGATTTAAGTAAAATTCACAGTGATTGTATTAATATTAATCACAATTCTTTACTCTTACTTCACTTCATTCCCTCAAATAGTGCATTTAGAGATATGTATGAGGAATCCAACAAAGGACAGTTACTGGGTGGCTTCTGGGATGTGCCTTGAATCATGAGCACTCTCCTTGTAAATAAGAGTTGCCTGTAGCCTGCTGGCAGAGAGGGCTCCTGCTTGTGGGCACTCTTAGTGACAACACAGAGATTTGCAGCAGGGTGAGAAGCATGGGCATCAGGGGAGTAGCTCCCAAGCTACTTGTAATTGGCAAGCAGCTTGAAGGAATATTCTCCAATTCCCCCAGATTTTTGAGGTTCAGCTATTTACTTCAGAAGGACTAATCTCTGAATCTCATTCTGGGGACTCTCTTCCTAATGAGCTTTGATTTTAGCTGTTCAGCATCTTTGGCTGTGTTTATATCAGCAACAGTGATAGCAACAGCAATAGCATGGAGCAATAGAGGTGAAACTGTGGAGTTGTTGCAAAGGTACTGATGTCCATGTTGTATGAGTTTTGGAGGTTTTACACCAGAACACCCTGGGAGCCCTGTGTCCACCTGTGATTAATGTGCAGGAGGTGCAGCTCCCTGCTTGGCTTCAATGGCAAGGAAAGCAGCTGTGCTGCCATGCCTGCTGAAGCCTGAAGGTAAAGGTGATTGCTTCAAACATGAATTTTGATCTAGACTAAAACACAGAATAGGTGTAACCTTTGAAATTGTTAAATTGGAATGCTCTTAAATGTTTTTGAGGTTATTTTCTGTTCTTGTACACTGCACTGAGGAGATGAATTTAGTTGCAGCTGTAAACTTACATTTTGAAATCCTTGTGATTTTGTTGGCGCAAGCCAGCAGTTTGTCTTTTGGTTACCTCCTTTGCCATATAGTATGATTTGTGATGTGAACTTTCTTCTGTCTTTCTAATAATCTGCAGCTTGAGTATTCTGAAAGCATTATTTATGCAGCATGCTTGACACTGAACTATGCTGTGCTGCTTCCATGGAAACCTCTGACAACATATTACTGTCTGCCTGACATAAACAATACCTCATTTTCCCTTATGTCAGCCATCAGAAAAGCCCTACTATGTCAGAACAAAGGTCTGTCTGTCTGTCTGACCATTTGCCATGGTCTTGTCTCTAACCATGGCAAATGACAAATAACCAGGGAAAAGTGTTAGAACAGGCCAAGAATATATCAGTATTGGTATAAACTCAAACTTTCACGATTTTGGAACATGGGGAGTAAAGTACTTAATTCAAAGGTCTTTAATATATATTTTTTTTCTTTCTTGGCTTTGTTGTTTTTTGGACCCATGTAATAAACCAGAATAGGAGCACAGCTTAATTTAGTTTATACGAGACTTGAGGAGACTTTTAGTTTGACCTCATGCACAAAGCTGAGTCAGCTGTGAGATCAGACCAGGTTGCTCAGGTCTTTACTCAGCTGAGTCTTCACAGCCTCCAGGGATAGAGACTGCAAACTCTTTCTGGGCAACCATTTTTTTTACCCACCTACGTGGTTATCAGTAAGAAATGAAGTAAACTTATTACTGCTAGTAAGCTCTCTATATTTTCTTTTAAAAGCCTGTATGTGAAATCTATTCATTATATATTGTAAATTCAAAGAATTTTCAGAAGGCAGGTTTTGGGTGGCTTTTGGAAATCCTTATAAACTGTTGATGATGGGACAATCCTCAGACACACTGTTTCAGAAATCAAGAGCTGTAATGAAGACTATTTCTGTAGTTTTTGGTGTGGCAGTATATGGGAGGACACTGAAGTGACTGGTTGTAGGAAATGAAGAAGTCATGCAGTCAGCAATTTTTTTCTGAGCTCTGCTACTGATTTGCTGTGATGCCATGAGAGAGACCTCAAAAAATGGGCTCCAAGCCAAGTTAGTGTAGGATAAGATAAAAAGGTAAATTCTTTAATGTCTAGGCTTAGGGCTTTTAGGAATACATGATTACATGCCCCCTGAACACTGATTTCCATGGGTTTTATAATAATGTCCACCCAATCCCCAGGTCACACATCTCTCAGTCTAGCCCTGTCCTGCCCCTGGTTACACCTCCTCAGGATTTGAGTCTGGGGTCATGGGACCCTCTGTTCTTCCTTAGCAGACATAGGGCTCTTGGAGGTTTTACAGTGTTCTTAGACCCAAGGTTGTTGGCTTATGTTTATGTCTTGGTCTGCAGGCCTTCTGATATTCTTCAGCTTTCTACCTTGAAAAGACTTCTAAACAGCTAAAAGAATTTGAGCTACTGATATGTGGCAGAGGTTGGCATGTATAAACATTGAACTTAAGCTGCCGGAAATATTAACACACTAAATCTACATTTTACTACAGTTACAAGTGCTTCTAAAATCTATAAAAATGAAAAAAATCAAAAACCCCATAGGCATCAGATGGAACCCTATCTTTTGCCTTCAGTAAACCCTCAAAACAGAGATTGGAATCTTGTTCCCTGGGTGCAAAGCATGCATAGAGTATGGTGGACTCAAGGGAAATTGTGATTGCTCAGTGATGAGGGTGCTGCATGAGATCCCACAGCCCCGCCTTTTTCTAGCCATGTTTGAGTTGGTTCTGTGTAATGCCAAGGGCTCTGCAGCCCAGCCCAGATCCTTCACTTGTGAAAAGGAGAAAAGATAGTGAGAGATTTTTTTCCTTCTCACCTAGAAGCTCTCCCCTAGGACAGTGAAAGCTCTTATTTTTGCATACTTAGAAGTCTCACCAGGTGTTTTGTTCTCAGAGCTTTCCTTTCAGCTGAATGCTGTCTCTGGTCTCTTCAGGCCCTTTAGGATTTCCAAAGGTCCCTTCTGCTGGGAGATTAAGCATTTATCCAGTCAATTCTTGTTCTCTGCTTATCAAGCTGGTGTGTGTTTCAATATTAGAAGATTAATTTTTTCCTGCTTTTTAATGCTGGACATGAATTATTGAATTTATCTTGTACCTGTTCAGGCTGAAGGATTTTCTGAGAAGAGTAATGCACATATTTGGGTTTACTTTCTTGATTTCAGCAAAGATCAAAGATAATAGTCACATACTTTGTGCTTCCTAGCTGTCCTATTTATAAGTGGCAAAAAGCTTCTTTATGGAAAATTTAATTAAACTTGTTTTGAGACCACTTCTTGGGTTTCTTTCATTAGGTAATTTCTCAGTGTTGAAAACTGAGTTTTTTTTTTTTCTTCTGGCTTTCAGGGAAAAATGACTTCTGAAAGTCTTTGTCTAATGAATTAGGAGTCAGGAGATATTAACTATATCAGTATTTAATAATACTGTTGGAATACCCAGCACTATTAGATTACAATCATCACAGTAAGAGAGTTTAGTTTCAAGCATAGTTACATATGGCTGTATCACTCCCATGTCAGAAAAGTATTTACTAGATAGCTTTTCTTGCAATAAACAGAATAGTTGATGAGAACAGTTGAACAAGTCTTTGTTACGATCTTTGAAGAATGTTGAATGTTAGCAGTAGAAATATTTTACTATTCATTTGTTTTCTAGTGTTATGCTACTAGCTTTTTATCTGTTACAGGGAAGAAATATTAGCAAAGGTTGTGAGAAAATTTTGCCAATATGTTTTAGCCATCTTCTTAAGTGACTCTTTGAACCATATCCATCAAAATAATGGCTTTTTCTCCCCTGTTTAGCTGGTTTATGACAAAGATATGATAGTTCTTGACTTTGTCTTTTCTTTCATCCTTTTAACCAATTTAACTCTATCTGAAAAAAAAGATTATTATTAATACATTTTAATGTGTTACCCTCCTCTTTGTTAACTCTGTGGATATCTTCTGGCACTTGTTAACTCTTGAAAAGTGTTGCAACCACTATATGACATCCCCCTTTTCCAGGGCAGGTCTTTGGCTATGTTATAGCAGGGAAAGCTCTGAGTTGAACACTGTGACTTTCTCACTCAGATGTCTTTTTGAGTTCTATTTTGAATTACTTATAATGTCTGTAGTCTCAGGATCTTCTTGACCCTTCATGTGTCCCTATATGTATTGGCACTTCTCAAATTCTTACTGCATCATATGGTAGTTCTTACTGGTATCTGTAAAAGTCTTATCTGAATTTGTGTTCACATCTCTACTCAGGGACTGTTTTCCACCTGAATTCCTTCTGTATTTATACCTTTTTTATACTTTTCTTTTAAAAATAATTTTTTCATATATGTCATTTTATATGAAGTGCACTTCTTTAACACAATTTCAGTTAGTCACATCTGCTGTTACTGGAAGGCTCTTGAAAACATGAAGTGCTTCACATAATGAAAACATCAAGTGCTTCAATAGATGCAAACATCTATTCTCAGAAATGAACTATTATCTTTTGATATAGTTTGTGTACAGATGCAGAAGTGGTCTTTAAACTGTCTTGAAATCTTTTAAACTCTGATGGAGACACAAATAACATCTTTCTTCCAGTGATGTTTCCCGTGCTCTGCATGCTTTTTTTTTATTTTGCAAGGTCACAAGGCTGACATAGGTGGCCTCCTTGAGTAGGTATGGGGCTACAATTTCTAGTAAAGGAAATTCAACTTCCCTTTAGGCAAGGAAGCTGCTCTGCCAGGGACCTAGTGCAGGAAGGCAGAAAGAGAGTCAGAGCTGTTGTGAAACCCAAGCAGTTCCTCTCTCTTATGCAAGCCAAGAGTTTGTTGCTTCCATTGCCCTGTGGCAGCCAGCTGCCTACTGGGCATTTGCTTATTTTCTACACTGACCTTGGCTGTGATCTAGTCGATAATCTCTTCAGAGGGAATGTTGGCTTTTGTGATTTTGGATTACCTTATCGGGGATCAAGGATTGAGGATATTTTTCTCTGGCTAGAAGCCTGAACTAACTGCTAAGCAGGTCACATCATCTTCACAGTGGGGCACCCTCCTGCTATCTATCCCTTCTTAATGAGACTAGCATTTTGTCAGAGGCCTTCAGAGGTCACTGAGGAGTTGCAGAAAAAGGGAGAATTGAGGATGGAGAGAAGGTAGAGAGTCAGAGAAGGCCTCCAGGCAAGCTACTGATTTTCAGTAGGAGCTGGAGGCCAGAAGTAGGTTAGCTGTGATTTAGAACTGTGATGAGTTGACCCTGGCTGGATTATGAGTACCCACCAAACCACTCTATCACTCCCTCCTTAGCAGGAGGGGTGGCAAGAAAATAAGATGGAAAAAACTTATGTGTCAAGATAAAAGCTGTTTAATAAAGCAAAAACAAAGACCATGTGCTGAAGCAAAGGAAAATAGAAGATATATTCTCTACCTCTCCTCAGCAGATGATATCCTGCCACTTCCCAGGAAGGAGAGCTGCAGTACATGTAGTGGTTGCTCCAGAAGACAAACATCATAGTAATGAATAGCCCCTCCTCCCCTCTTTCTCTTAACTTTATTGCTGAGAAGACATCATATGGTATGGAATGCCCCTTTGGTGGGTTTGGGTTGGCTCTCCTGGCTATTTCCCCTCCCAAGATTTTGCCCACCCCCAGGCTACTGATGAAGGGGGGATGTTGGAGGGACAGCTCTGATGCTGTGTCAACACTGCTCAGCAGGAGGCAAAACAATGATGTGTTATCGACTCCTTTCCAGGCACCAATGCAAAGCACAGCACTGTGGGGGCTGCTGTGTGGAAAGTTAGCTCCACCTCAGCCAGACCCAATATATGTCCACCCAGGAAAGAAGATATTACCTAAGATGAGAGTAAGCAACACCTATTCTAGAGAAAGGAAATTTCTAGAAGAGATGTGACTTTACACAGCTCAGTCAGCCTACCAAGTTTACCACCAATCCATCATCCCCTTAAGGAATGGGATCCAGCATAAGTGGGGCAGCTCTGCCTAGTGGGAACTGGTGGTACCTTAAAGAAGATTCTCTGCACTGAATAATATCCTGTTGCCAGGGGAAGAAAATCCTTCTTGCTCTCTGAAAGAGAACACAGCCTTTCTGACAGGCAGGCTTTCTGTTTAGACTCGCAATGTGTGCAAATGCTCAAGCAGGCAGCCAAATGTCCTCAGAAATTGGTAAGCTAATAGGTGTTTTCTCTATAGGCTCCTAACAACTTCAAGTGATATTTAAAATATTTAAACAAAATAGCTCATCTGTTCTAGGGTAAATCCATTCATATGATAATTCTTAAGGTTGCTGCTCTTCCCTTGTATTTCATTATTTGGGAAAGAAATGTCTGTCTGATGCCTCATTTAAGATTCAGTGGAATCTTCCTTGCTTCGGTAATTTTCCTATTAAATTACAACTATTAACACTCGTTCCTCACCCTAAAGGAAACCAATAAAATCACCCAAACTAATGAAGTTGTTTTCAGCAGCAAGCACCTCGTTACGGGGTATTTCTAATTACTGTTACAATGAACTGGAACACAATGCCTCCAGAATGGGATGTCCCAGAGCTATCAACCCAAACCATAAACATCTGTGCAACTCATAATCTCTTCATTTAACCTTTGTAATAGCAACGTAACCTCAACTAATTTTTAAATGCTGATAGGCATTAAAATAAATAGATATGAAAATGTCAGTGACACATTATAAATAGAATTCTAATTTATGATCACTGCCTCTCAGTGAGGAATTCAGTTTTTGTCTTTCAAAAAATAACCGTGCCACCTGGAGTTTATCTTTCTCTTATATTGTCTAGTTTGAACTCTTTTTTTTTCCTTCTGCACTAATTGTTATATTTAGATATCATCGCCCAGAAGACTATGTTGAGGAGTGATTAGGGTATAGCTTACACATCAGAATGCATGAGCTAACTAGAAAAGCAAAGCTTCAGATCAGATTTAATTAAGATAGCTTACATTCTGTGCTCAGTTTTCTGCCTAAAGCAAGGAAAAAAATGAAGACTAATGGTTTCTTCCAGAAACATGATACTCCCGGGATAGGAATTTAGAACTCTATAACCAGAATAACTTTTACTCCTTTGAGTAGTCCTCCTGAAATCAGCATGACTAGTTATGTGAGTAAATGGTACTCTGAATAAGTAATAATGCACAATCTGGCCATACAGACATCCTTCCTCTAGCACAGATTGCCTGTGAGTCATTCAAATAATGAAAAAAGAAAAATAAATGATATTCATATGAATGATGGCTTACAGGATTTTCCCTTTTAGTTTTCCTATATGGAAAACTGAAGCTTTAATACCTAAATAAATCAAACTGGGAATTTTCCATTGGAGCATGCTAGAGGGCAGTGTCTGCAACTCAATGCACTCACCTTGTTAGAAAAAGAAAGGAGTTCTTTTGATACCAGCAGATTAGTCTATAAACAGCATCCTGGAAATTCATGCATAAGTGTAATCACCTTCAGTTTAGTGTTCATACTGCAAGGCAGTTAGAAGGTTGGGAGCAACCAAGATCCACTTCCATAAACAGCAGGCAAGTAAATGTAAGTAAATGCATTGGACTATCTATGGTAACTTTCATTCATGGATCATCCTTAGGCTTTAATGATATACATATATATATATAGGGAAGCATGAGACAGAATATATTCCATCCCTTCTCTTGCTTCTGGGTGCTAAGTGCTAAGCTCTGCAATGCTAACCAAAGTAGAAGGCAGAAGAGTGATTTTATAAGCATTGGAAATATGAGGCCTTCTGTCCTTTGGATTTCTATCTTTTGACTGATCAGGGGAAGAGAGACGTAAGAAGGGAGAAAAGATGCTCTTAATCTGAACATTTTCTCTTTGGGCTCTGTTTAAGGTATATACTCTCATGCCTAGAAACTCCTGTACTTCCCTTTGAGCATGAATGGGATCTTTTCTCTGCTTCTGGCCATCCATTTGTTTTCTTGAAATTTGTAGTAACCTAACTATCTTTCTAAATGATGTTAAATTGCATTAAAAGTCGAACCTGTAGGTTCCAATGGTGTTGAGAAAGATGTGCACACATACTTAACTTCAATTCCACAGGGAAAAAAAAGGACTAAAGTAGAGGGGTATGGGGGTTTTTTGGTTGTTTGTTGGGGGTTTTTTTTCAATAAAGTAGATGGATAACACAAAGTGGGAATATTTTCAGTTTAGGATTGATATAGATGTTGACAACATTGTAACTTTTTATGTAATGGGGCTTTTAGGGGGAAAACGTGCTGTGAAGTCACAGAAAGCACAGTCAGAGGAGAGGGCTCCCTATGTTAGTTGCTATTCAGGTTGATAGGGACAGTTCTGTTTTCTTTGGAATGCTTATGACCTATAGAGACAGAAAAAAGAAAAACAGAAAAAAGGTTGAAATACAAAGAACAAAACCATACACTTAATTCAAATGATATATATTCTTTCCTTTTTTTTTATTCTTGACCACTCTCTGAGTCTTACTATAAATCCTGACAGACTAATATCTGTGGTCTGATAAACTGGTACACAGGGAGTAGAAAAGTGCCTTGGTTCTTAAAATCTTGTCCCCAAAGTGCAGAAAATTATGCAAAAAAAATAAATAAATTGTTCAGCAAGTTGTTTAAGAACCTCTTTGCATGGCCTGAAAGAAGATACAGAAACTGTTGTGAAAGAGGCAGACAAGTGACTGGCATAATTTGCTGCATAGAGAGAACAGGGAGACAGGATAAGTGACAAGAATAACAGCATCAACTGACAGAAATGTACCTTTGTCATGAGCAATTCAAAACCTACTCAAGGATATTATTCTGCTGCACATCAACACAGAACCTGAACTGAACTGGAGATGCTGGGGAATTTTACAGAGACTTTGTTTTCTCCCTTTTTAGGTGATATTCCTGGCAGGGTTTTTGATTTGATTTTTTTTTTTAAATTATGGCCATCATTAAAAACTAGTTTGTAGTTGATTTGCTTTGCAGTTCATGCAGGTTGCTTGAAAGGCTTTGGAGTGTAATGAAACAGCATGGTTACACAGCCACACAGGGCTGAGGTGGATGGAGCTGTTCATGGCCGTCTTTCCTGGAAAGGCCACAAGGAAGAAAGAGGCTTTACAGCTTTGTACTTTTCCATCATTCTGGATTTGTACTGTTCTATCTTCCAGTTTAAGAAATACAGGTGGCAGTGCTGTGTCAGACCAGAGGTGAATCTGGCTGCTCATCTTGTGTCTGACAGTGGTCAATAGGAGTGAGAGAAGAGGATAGGATGCCTTCAGCAATACAGAAACCTGGGGTTCAAAAACGTAAGTGACATAAATACCTCATATGAAGACAGAAAGAGATTTGGGGTTGTTCAGCCTGCAGGAGAGAAGGCTCCGAGAAGACCTTAGAGCAGCAGCACCTAAAGGGGGCTACAAGAAAGCTGGAGAGGAACATGTAGTGAGACAACAAGGGGGAATGGCTTAAAACTGAAAGAGAGTAGGTTTAGATAAGGTTTTAGGAAAAAAAATCTTTACTGTGAGAGTGGTAAGAAAATGGCACAGGTTGCCTAGAGAAGTTGTGGATGCCCCATCTCTAGAAGTTTTCAAGAACATTTTGGATGAGGCTTTGAGCTACCTAATCTACTGAAATGTGTCCCTGTCCATGGCAGGGGAGTTTAATGTTCCTTCCAACCCAAACCATTCTGTGAATCTATGATAAGTATCTTAATTTAATAGCCTTTGTTCATTTTTGTTTTCCATTGTCTTGTCTACTGCCTTTTGAAACCTTTGTATGTCAGTAGGATCCAAGAGTTCTTGTGTTTTATTTCTCAGAAATACTCCATTCTCAGCCATTTTGTACCTTTGTTTTGAGCTCTGTGCTCTTAATTTCCTGGAGCTGGACACAAACACAGATTGGCATTTGCCTTTATTAATCTGATATTGATACATGGAACACTGAAATAATGAGTCTAAACTCATTGATGTCATTGTCATGACATCATGTATGAAGGAAGATGACAGGTGTTTTCCTGCAGACCTGCGATAGTGACTTGTGATCAGAATCAAATACAATAATACAGTTTGGACATGATGGACCAAGTAGTTTTTAGGCTCAGAAATATGGTTAGGGGAAAGGACAAAGTTTCTTAGACTTCAGAATTGAAGAAATCAAGGTCTGTGGAGACATCAACAGACAGTCTGAAAAAATTGCACAAGTACTCTCTGAGTCCAAATATAAGGTTATAAAGAGAAATACAGGTCCAGAAGCACAAAAGAGCTGATTTGATACATGCATGTGCAATGGAAAGCTTTCTCTGTTGTTTTCAGTCTCCTAGGTCTACTAATCTTAACTCACTTACATAAATCATTACAGATTCAGTGCTGTCAGTGATCTGAATAAATCATTTGGAGATACTGATGGAGACTAGCCAGAGGACATTACAACAGAAGCCTCTTGCTTTGTCTCTCTGAGCTATGAATTAATCCTTTCCAACAAAGTTTTAGAGAAGAATATAATTTTTCAGTCTTGCTGAAGTTAAGTACAGTCAGTAGCAGTGTTTTGAAGGCCTGATTTCTTGGTGGCTTTCTGTAATGATACTTGGGGAACCGGCTGCGTCTGTTGAAAATGAGAAAAATTATTATTGTTGATATATAGTGAGTAGTTGAGCCCACTGAAAATCAAAAGAATAATATATTCTTTACAGTGATCACAGAGACACTGTTTCGAGTACTGAAATTGAAGAATTTGAAATGTTATTCCTGGAAAATTATCTCTAAACTATTTTAGGGTGTTATGGTTTTCTATCCTTTTGTGACCCAGAAACATTCCAATTCTTTCAACATTGTTGTTCAAGGTTTGTGTTTTTTCTGTACCTTATTTGTTGGTGCTGGGAGCACTAAAGGCCTTTTGATAAAGTTATTTTGACGTATTGCTATTTTTCACAAACATTAACCTTCCCACTAATTTATTGCCTTATACACAATGGACTATTCCTTTAGAAGAATGGTTTTCTCTTTATAAATGCACCCTTTTCTCTTAGACAAAAACATGGGGAAAACCAAAACATCTTTTCATGGCTTGGTTCCTTCCCTCGTCCTTCCCCCAGTTCAAACTGAACTCATGTAAGGGAAAGGGTGACAGAAAGCTGTTAATTTTGTTGACAGCATTGCTTAACTGTAGAGATTAATCTTCATATGTGACTGAAGTTTTCATCTCCTATTCATCACTGGATGATGTCCAGATGAGCTACTCTGAAAAAACAGCATACTGAAATTTCAGAACATCTCAACAATCTATAAGAGATAGTGCAATATGTCTAAAGAAGCTAATTCCCTCCAAATTGCTTTAAAATACAGTTATAGTGATATAGCATGGCATTTAAAGGGAAATCTGAGAGCAAACCACAGACAACTAGGGAAAAGTCACAGAAGGGCAAGAGTATTGGGCAGTTTGCTGCCATGGCACATGCATGATTGCCATTAAGAATATTTATTTAAAAATCGTGTTGTTTTCTTACCTGCTCATTATATTAGTTCCTCATTGTGGAGAGATTTATCTGAGATTAAGAACTATAACAAGCAATGTTATGAACTAATAAGCACATCTAATTTGGATGTTGTTAGAGCATTAAATGGAATTAGTGACAGCACCATTTCATTTCATTTTGGTAAGGTTATTATCCCCTTCCATGAAATGGGACCATAACTACCTCAGTGGCTGTAATGGGATCATACACAATATTTCTTTGTTTATGTTTTTAGGTCAGCTATTAGATAATGTTCATCATTAGGAAGGAAAAGTGGTTTATTACATGGAAGCTTTTTCCTCTGGTGATATAGGAATTTGAATGATTTGAGTTGGAAGGGACCTCAAAGTTCATGTATTTCCAGATCCCTGCCATGGGGGATGATCTTTTGTGCCATCGTGTGAAAGCATGTGGAGCATGCACTGGAATCTACGCGTTGCAGCAAATAATTTCCAGGAATATCCTGCTGGCATCTCATGACGGGGAAGGTAGGGGGAACAAGGGCGCTGTTTTTCAAAACTTACATGCAGTGTGTGATTCAGATTTATGATGGATGTGCTCCCCTACCTTCCAGTTTTGAACGAGTTCTAATCAGGGCCACTGAGAGCTACAGCATTTATCAAATGCCTTCCCTTCTTCAGGTCTTCATTCACAAATTTCTTTCTGGGCAACGATGCCCAAGACAGCACTAATGAGTTTGCTGAAGTACTGGAAGCAGGACAGCCATGGTTTTGTGGCTCTCTGCCCAGGTTAATCAGCCCTGTTTCTCAGCAGTGCTAATTATGCGAAGCTGAGATCTCTGTGGTGGTTAGTATATTCATTCTGATGTGCAGTTATTTCGGGCAGCTCTACGTGGCATTGCACTCTACTGGTAGACCTACGCTCAGCATCAAAGACATTAAGAGGGAAGCCTGTCTGAGAGCTCTGTAAGCTTCCAGCTCTCTCTCCTCCGGTAAATGCAGTGGAATTTTTTAATCATAAATTATGTGAGTGATACACCTTAGAGACCGCCCTACTGCTGGACTGAAACGCTACAGTCCCCTGGTCTGAGCTGAAATACTGCCATTGACTCAAATAGGATGAAATCCTTACTCCATGTGAGCAGCGTGAGATAGACAAACTTGTATGAAAAGCTTCAAATTAAACAGCTATCCAAGAAGTGAGTGTTGGACATTACCCTGTCAGGTGTTGGCTTTTTTCAGTAGCCACCAGAGACACAGTAACTTTGCTGGCAAGGGTAAGGAACTCATTTTACCATTGCTGTGCAACCAGTACTCCACTGTGCCTTGCAGAAGAAACCAGTGCCCAGAGTGTGCAGACATGCCATGCCCAGTGCCAGGGACTGCTATACTATGCTTGCCAGTTTGCAACTCTGGGACAGCCTTGCCTCACTAGCATGAGTATGGGAAGTTAGGGATGCCCTCAGAAGGTCTGATTTGCACACAAAAAAATTAGGAGCAAAGAAATAAAACCTGTGTGCACTGAGGGACAACTCTCACTTCCAGCTAAACAGGGCTTCTTGGGTGCTTTAGATTGGCTCCCAATTTCTCTTCTGTAATGACTCGTCCCCTTTCTCTTCTGTCATGGCCAGCACTATAAATATTCTTTAAAGACAACCTCCTTTGTAAAACCTAAGCATAATGAACACCCTATGATATACTATGTGGCATCTTCGGGGCATGCTGCACGCCCCTGGCTTGGGAGCTGCAGGGAAAATTCTATTGCTTGATGGAGTGTAACAGCTGACCTTTGTCTGGCTCAGTGTCTTCACTGCTTTCCTTGGTAAAGGTTTCTTCTCCTTTACTTCACTCATTATCCAGATGCTATGGAAGGTGGCCTGGGGACCTTGTGGATCTGGATTCTCTGAGGGGTGGTCAGCTGCAGGGTGCCAGGTTCTTACAGATGATGCAGGAATGTCTGTGCCAGTCCTGCACACAAAATTAAGTTTCTGGCTGCCAGGGGTTGAACAGGAAACAATGAAAGGCTGTGCAAAGTGAGGGTTTTTTTTCCTTTCCATTGCCCTGGCCCTCACAGACTTTGGCTCAATCCAGACAGGGAACAATGATGGACCTCACAACCAGCTGGATGTTCCCAAGCCATGTTTCTGTGTTGTGCATTTCAAATTTGAAAGCTGCTGTCTAGACATTGTTTGCAGCTAGTGATCAGTGGGAAAATAAGAACTGTAGGGAGAACCTCTTTCTTTTTACAAAAGAAATTAATTATGCTCAACAGGGTCAAACCATTGTACTGCTTGCTTGCTCCTTGTTCCCGTGGCAGGATACTCACTGGTGGTATCAATTGCAAAATTAACATGGTAAACAAGACAGAGGAATCTGTGAGAGGACCTGGAATTATGGAATCATAGAATAGTCTGAGTTGGAAAGGACCCACAAGGATCATTGAAGTCCAGCTCCTGGCCCTGCACACGATAGCCTCAAGAATCACACCATGTGCCTGAGAGTGTCCAAGGTTTTCTTGAACTCTGGCAGGTGCCTTGGAGAAGGCATGTTCTCAGTTGGGAGTGTATCAGGGCATTACTTTGGTTTAACAGAAGTTAAACTTTGCAATGTCCTACTTGTGAAAGCTCACAACAATACAATTGTCATCCTTGCAAAATCAGAGTCAAACAGCCCTTCATTCAAAGTGTGCTACTTCTAGGCAAAATTCTCTCTCCTCTTCCTAATTTCATTTTTATTTATTTTAAAGAACATTATGTGGGCCTGCTTGAATCAGAATATACTAATTGGATTATTTATGCTGCATTTGACCAAGTAATTGAAATAAATTGGAGGGCTAATGATGACTCACTGTTCTGGTGAACCCCCATGGTATAAACAGCCTTAACAGAGAATTAAACTGTTTAGCAAAAATATTTTCTGAAGTTATGGTCTTTGATCAGTTCTCCTATGGTAAATTGGCACTGAATGGATAGTCATAAAATCAATGCATGGTGACAGAAATTGGATTGCTGTTTTAAGTGGAACAATTGCATTCTCTGTGGGTGCCATACATATTTTTTCTCTCTCCCATGATGTTTTTGGTATCAAAAAAATATATTCCCACCTGGCAGTTCCCCCAAAATGAGACTGTAGTGTAGTTCTTTCCCATATCTGTGGCTCATGTCTTGACTTCATAATGGTCCCACAGAAGCTTCCCACATAAGCAAGTTCACTCCTTTTCTTGCTTGATGCCTCAGAGGTATCTGCTATGGTTCTGAGGACCACTGGGTGAATCTGTGCTCACAACACTGAATGTCATTTATGCCCCAAGTACGTCTGTTTTGGGAGCTGCAAGTTGTGTCTTCCTTGCCTGCAGGGGTAGCCACAGAACAGCAAAAGAAAAGGCCATCTCTCCCTGCTTCCAAAGCTGTCATCCCTTAGCACTTGTCGCTGCTCACCCATGCTGCAGTGTGTGACTAATAGCAGTGGGTGCTGTGCATCAGGGCAGAGCTGAACTCTCCCCCGCCATGCGTGTGAACGGCACAGTGCTAAAGGTGGTCTAACATTTCCTGCGATATTATCAGTCTATCCTGCAAACCACAGTGAATGCAACAATGCAGGGAAATACACTAAATACACGTTGCACTGTTGGCTTTAAGGATAACCAGATTCATAAAGGTAGGGAAAAGGTATCAAAACAAACCCTTGGCCCTCAGCTGATGTGATGTATACAGTTGAAAGTAAAAGTACTGATAATCAGGAAACTATTCTACTGCATCAATATGCTTGACAAGCTAAAAAATAGCTACAAAATTTCATGAATATTTCTGTGTAAATTGCATTTAAATTAATGTCAGTGCTTCCCTTTGCAGATTACGAATTAGCAACTATTCTTCTGTTAATGTAAATTTAACTTCTTGTTGTTCTTTGCTTTTGTACCAACTCTATTCCAGTAGAAACTGAAGTGCAAACTTCAGAAGGATGCTTCTCAAAGTGTCCAGATGGCAACAAAGATTATTTATTATCTTTAGCTACCATGATTATGTTGCCCAATCTGTGATATTGTAAATCAGTTTTGAGATGGTCATAGGAGTTGTATCAAGTTTTGTGCAAAAAAATTCCTCATTATATATTTGTTCAGAAGGATTGAACCAGAGCACTACAACTCTTTCAACATAAGAAAATCAATGTAGAAGTTTAGATCTAAAAGGGACTCAGCGTGGAGCAGCCAGTGTGGTGGGATGCTCACAATAAGGAACACATCATTTGTGTGGAACAGTGCCTAGGTTTCTCTGAAATCCACACTCCCAGAGTGGGTTCAACCAAGGGCTGCACTATTTTGTTTTTATTGAAGACAAATTGTTATGTAAAATGAGAGAAAATTCTTCTTTGGGTAGTGCAAAACCATGACTTTCAGTTGCAACAGCACTGATATTTTGAAGTGAGGGTTCGTTCAGTCTTCATGCAAGTTTTGAGGTTTGTGTGTTTTTATTACAAGCTTGCATAGGTTTTGCCCTCCAGAGTTTATTTTTCCCCTTAACCTAATTCTATCCAATCTGTCAGCTTTTCTTAGTAATGTTCTGAGGCCACAGTTTTTTTTTCTTGCTGAAAATATTATCTCTAAGTGTTCTATATTTGCAGGGTAATGGTGACATTGAAATGAAGGGAATGACACACTGATTTTCAGCAAGGCTTTTATAAATTGTCTGCTTAGATTTATGATGTGTCACTTGATTTACAGCACTCCTTGTTTTGTGTGGATACTGTTATCAGTTAACATTTCTAAAATAGCCCCCTTTTTTTTTTTTGACGTCTCAGAGGCTAAAGTAACACATCTTTACAATCTTATTTTTAAATGTTGATAACTTGGTAACCACAATTTCTGACTCTTAATAAGAATAGAGCTTGTTTTCCAAGATACCATTTTGTCTTGAGCCCCTGATGCCTTTGTTCTTCATCTTACAACTACTGTTGAAAAAAATGCAGTTTAAATTTTAATTGTTCCAAAACTTACTCTGAGAAATAAATCTGTTTTCTGGTACTCTCAGAATTGCTCCTCAGTTTGATATATTATAGATTCCTCAGGGTCTCCAGGTTTTTTTCCAGAAGATAGTCAGTGGTCAAAGGTGCTAAGTTTCTATTTTCTCAAAACATGAAGAATTTTGCTGTTTCTATAATGAACCCACTACAGTATCTTGATTGGAAGAAGTTCAAGGAATTTTCCCTCATATCCCTTCTGGCAGTGGACTTATGGCAATTAAGAGTCTCGTTATGGTTCAGAGCATTTTTTCCCATGCTGTACTATATAAATGCTGTCCAAATGAGTGCCTATTCCTGTCTGTGTGCATTACTGGGGGCTGGTCTTGCCACCATCAAGCGTATATTAATAGATCGCATCCTCTGTCTAGTTGAAGGGAAGAAAAATGATGATTCAGATAATTGTTACAAACTCATAGGGGACTCTTCATGTTCAACAAAGCTCCAGTTTGCCTTTTGTCCATCACTGGCTAATACGTGTCACTGGAAAACTTGTCTAATTGACACCTAATGTTACCAACCCACGCCCTTGTGCTCAGTGAGAAAGGTGCTCCCTTCCCTTGTGGCACCCAAGAAACTTATGGATAAGATTTTAGAGAAAGGCAAAAAACTGTTTTCAAAGACTTCTATGAAGGGGAATGTAATGCTTTGCTCTTTGCCAGTTAATGGGCAATTGCTTTCAACAACAGGGAAATATGGAAGTACCAGCATGGCAGGAATGTATTGCAACAGTATTAACAATGGGGTTACTAGGTTTAAAAACAGATATACAGAACTAACTGAAAACCATGACCCTATCTTTACACTGGATTAACTCCAAGATCAGGTCTCTGTTTCAGCTGACAAGCTGCCAGACTGCTCACAGGAACTTGGTGTATGGCATCAATCTTTTGGCAAAGGCCTTGGGCTGACTGTTGCCTTTACTGTCCAGGAACAAGCACCATGGTGGCCTTACTTGGTCCCTTGTGGATGAACCACCTTCCTGGCTGTCTTCAATCACTATGTTCACAAGCTCAAGGTTCTTGGGTTAATACAGCATCAGGAGAGTTATGTGGTAACCAAGAACTTTGGAAATAATCCCAAACATGTCCAGTGTTGGTTTGGGCTACTATAGCCAAGGTTCTTGACTGTCTATGGGACTTTCTGTTGTTTCTCTCTCTTTCTTTGAGCACGCTGCAAATAACATGCGAGTAATGTGCAAGGTGTAATCTAAGACTGGCAATTTTGTGGTTTGTGGTTTTTTCCCCTCTTTCATTACTATATTTCCTAGTAATTTAAGACATTTTTCTCCAATCTTGAAAATTGTCATAATTTTTTACCTCCTAGTTCTTTAGGTAGCCATGGTGAGGCTTTCTATAGCCCGAACTCATGGTATCTATGAGAGCCAAGGAAGTAAGTGAAACTGATTATAAAAAATGCCGGTGATGTGGCTCATGTTCCCCATGCCTCTTGCATGAACACAAATGATTTCTACTGTGATTTGGGAGCGTGTCTGTCTAGGGGAGATTCCATATGGAGATCAAAACAAGGCTGAACAAGATGCTTCAGACAGCACTGCTGAGGGAAAAGAAGAATTAATGCTGCTCAAGATAAGAAAAGAAAAAGGAGAAAAATGTATTTCCCATCATGTTGAGACTGTTGGCTAAAAGAGATTACATTTAAGGCCCAGCTTGTCAAGATATATAGCAACATCTGTTTTTGCAAAGCCTTTGAATATAGACAAAGCAAAAAAAGCTCCTACCCATATGACAACCAGACTCCATGTACAAAATAACAAGGCTTTTTCAGTCCATATGAGGCACATTACCAGTTACTTTACTGCCAAGAACTATGAAGAAAGATGCAGCACAGAATTTGCCACTGAAGATGATAATTTGTCTAACTTTATTCCTTGAATCTTTTACTGGAATCTTCTTAAGCTCTGATTTAGGAACGCAGTGGCTTCTCTTGAGACTTTGGCTACTGCTCTTATCCTCCCCAGCTGTTGGCTCTATCTCTGCTGCAAGTCTAGGTAGCAGTGAAAGTGATTTTAGAAAGCCATGATGTTGGCTGTGGCCTTTGCATATCTTTTTCATGAGTATTAAGGCTGTCCATGTACTGAGTAGGGAGGGGAGGTGGAAATCACTAAGCCTTCTCAACTGTCCTAAGAGATAAGATCATGGAAATATTCAATGATAAATTCTGTCTGTGTACTGAAAATGTTGTGCCTATCCAATTTACTTCAATTTGCTAATTATTTTTAAATTTCAATTTTGTATTTCTAGGTCTTTTCTGAGGAAGAGGAACAGAGAATTCTATGGTAGAAATAAAACCTGGAAGGAGGATACACAAAATCAGCTCTATTCTTGAAGGACCAGGGGTATCTTGTGCTTCTGCCAGGGTGCAAAGGATACACTGAGTTCAAAGGCCTGGCAGCTGGGGCTCAGAACTTTCTTGAGGGAAAGAAAAACTTCTGAAAGAAAAAAAAAACCTTTAGAAAATGCTCTTTCCCCCTCTGTAATCTAAAGAAAAGCAACTGAGATGCAGTAATAGCATAGTCTGACACAGCTGAGAGCAAGCCTGTGCACAGAGATTGGAGGGAAAACACAGGGACCAGGATTGTCTTTTGATTTGCCCATTGCCTAAGGATGACGGGAAGCTGCTGTCAGTCACAAAGTGCAAAAGCAGATACTCCAGCATGCTTGGGACAGCAAAAGAGGCTCTTTTATCCCTTCAGTGATCTATGACTAATTTCTGACATAAAAACTTCAAGTCACCTGCAAAGCCAATTTGAGAGAGAACAGTAACAAACATTTCTTCTAGGAGTTTTGGAGAAAAAGAAAAAAAAAGGAAAAAAAATATTTCCTGCCCTTTATTTTGCCTGGCATTATCTGCTGTACAAATGTCATTAAATGACATTTCTCTCCTACAGGCCATTCAGTATGTATGAGGATTATTATTCCCTCCTTCTCCTCTCTTCAACTGAAAAACAGACAGTGGCTGACAGTTAATGAGGGGGACTCTAATCTGACAGCACTACGAAATCTGCTGCCAGAAAAGATCTTGATAATGGCATAAGAAATTCTTTCTATCTCAGACTACCATTAAAGTGCCTGTCTGCTGCTGGGAAGTCAGGACATTCTCCTCTAGTGGTTAGATCTGAGTTCTCTTGTACTTCTGCAACCTGATTAAGAGGAAGATCCCAAAACAGCTGTAGGAAAAATAAGAAAATAAAGGCATCCAAAATACAAGGACCTACTAAGATTAAATTCCCAAATGGAAGTTTGTTGTCATTGTTCTGTGCTCAACAATTAAGGTGGATTTTGCTTTCAGTTACAGCATTATCCCATACTTGCTCTGTGTAACACTCTGTGCATATATGTGTGTAAAGAAGTGGAGATTTCCTTCTGGAAGATATCATATATCATGTGGGACTTTCTGAACTGGAGAACTTGCTGTCCAAATTTACATGACAGACAGTCTCCTCATGATTTTGCATCATACAAACTGTTCGGGAGTACCTGTGCTCGACTCTGTGGCAGGAACAGAAATTTCCTCCTCAGCCTCAGTCCTGTGCCTTCAACGTGACCACTCTGTGGGACAGGGAATGACATTTCTCTGAGGTGCCCCCAATGTATTCCAGAGCAGAAGTTTGTTCTAAATACCCACTCAGGATTTTTACTTTGGTGCGGTCAGGTCTATGGTTTTAAACTATTAGAACTCTGGACACTACTGGTGTTGGGGAGGGAAGTTTCTTACTGCTGAAGGGCAGAAGATGAACATCAATCATTTGGACACAGCTTCTCACTGAGCACATGCAATGACTTAACTTCTGAGATCTTTCACTGTGCTTGAAGACGGAGTTGATTCAGACCTAGGTTGGTGGCTATGAGAAAGGCAGTGGTGGGAAGTGCAGCAAACAAAATGTGACCAGAGAAGTTAAAATGAAGATTTGTTTTTGGAGTCCAGCAAAGAGGAATTTTAGCACCAAGTTTGCTAGTTGTTCAGTCTTTATTGAACTTTCCCAAAGGGTTGTTCTTTAGATGTGTGTTTTAGTAAAAAAGAGAAACATGCCGCTTTGATGTAGGTTTTCTTTCTTTGAGCAAAGAACAGGCTATCCAGGTGCTCAACCCTTCCTAAGAGGAAAACTAGAATAAGGCAGTCAGCATACCCAGCTGGTCCCTTGCATTTTTTAGGGTTAAACTTCATGCATTCCTGCAAATACTTGATAATTTGTGAAGCTGGCACATATAAATGCATACTGTACCCTCTGTATTTTTTCCCTCTGGTATGTGGTCTCCTCACAAAAAGTTGCATTTCTATGTCCTTTTCTCCAGATATCCCCACCTTTTGTTTTTTGTTTTGTTTTTTTTTTTATCACTTTACCTACGCATTCCATTTTAGTGCTCCATCTGCTTTCAACCTGCCTAATGTTATACTCTAGCTTTTAATGACAGAGGAAATCAATTGCCAAGGGCCTTATTTTATTGCTAAAGATTGCATGCAGACCTTCTTTAAATAGTTTCAGTTCATCTGAAGCCCCAGTTTGGATGGTTTTCAAAGGTAGCCTAGGGTTATCAAGCTTCTGCTGCACATCTTGCTGGCACTCTTAACAGGCTAATTTTTAATGAAGGCCACTCCCTAAGGTTCTTTAACTTCCTAAATGCTCCTTTTTGCCTACTTCAAAGCTAGGAAATATTTTAATGTGAAAATTCCATGCATCATTTTCATAATTTGTCTTTAAGGTGCAAGTTGTTGTGTGATCTGAAAACCAGGGGCAAAAACCAAACAAAACCCCTGCCTTAAAAATGCATAAAAATTTTTTTGTCATTTTTGCTCACTGGACTGAGACTTTCTTAAATACTTGATGCTTGAAAATCTTAAGTCTTGATTATTTCTGGAGAAGAGACTAAATCAAAATGCTATGGACCTTCAACTCAGGAATCTGAAGTGTTTGCAATTGCTGGCATAGCTGCAATAAGTACCCCAGTCAATTAGAGCTACTTTTTGATTTCCCAGCTTTGGATATTGCAGCTTTCTCTGTAGGTCAACTTTCTCAGATGCATCAAATAACCTCCATGAGCATCCTGGGGCTGTTCTTCACAGTGGACACTTCTCCTCCAGTCCTCTGACATGCACAAGGGATTGTGCTGACCTGGAGGCAAACTGTCACCCAGGACAGATTACACTGAACCTTTCTTTTCTTCAGCATAGGCATGTGGTCCATGTGTGCAGAGGAGCCCTGCTTTGCAGTGCCTGTTGTGTCCCAAGTGCCTGTCAAAGCAAGAAGGACACATACCTTGACGAGCAACAATAAAAAAAGATTTTCTGCACAGTATTATGTTGTTTCTGGGGCTTTTCTACACATAGAAGGCTTGGGATTGGGGGTTTTGGGTGGATTTCTGAATAGATGTTTTATTTAAAACTGAGATTTTAAACTGTGATTTCTACTTGCGTATACATTTATGAAGAAGATAAAAATTCTGGTGGGCAATAATCTACATCTTTAAGCACTTTAAATGTCTTTACAGTGTTTTTCTTCACTTACTCATGGGGAGATAGCTCCTCAGCAGAAGCTAAAATTCTTTATAAAAATACCTGTGCTGTACAGAAAAGATATTTTTCTCCATGAAACTTGGAGATTAGTTTTGCTAAATTTCCCAAGTAATTTCCCAGCAAGGATCAAAATATCTAAAAGAACTTTTTTTTTTTTTTTTTTTGTTAGTAGAAAATTCTAATTGGAATGGATGAAATGACATTATTAAATACCAGAATAAACATCACCAGGGAAATTATCTAGCTGCTGATACTCTGATACGCTAATGTTAACTCAGTGCTTCTAAATAATCAGTAATCAGCAACTCGCATTAGACTGAGATAGATTGAGCTAAGTGCTTGACTATTCAAAGTGAGTGCAAGAGATTTGGAGAAAAGTTCAGTGCAGTCAGGGAAAAAAACCATGTACTGCATTAAATATGTGGGACTAAAGAAATCATGCTTCTATTTTATTTTAAGTAAACACATTCTCTTTTGATATATCTTGGTCTTTCTTCATGTGAATCATGAATCATGCAGCACTTAAATCCCTGATTAATATTCTTAATTGCTCTCCCTTTTTCATTCTTGCAGCTGGCAGATGCAATGCTGCAGATCAGACTGTGCCATATCACTAGTGTTTATAATGCCTCTGAACAAACAGTGTTACAGCCTGCACATTTATCCCCTTTTGATCCATACACAACTGAAACAAGGTGCAATAATCAACACCTGCCTTTTTTTTTTTTTTTCCTTTTCCTTTCTCTTTCCTTGTCTCTGCAATATTAACCCTGTTGGGAGCAGGTGGTAGGACATGGACTGTGAGCCAACTTCTGTAATGCCAAACACTTTTCAGCAACAAGGAGATCTGGAAGTCCTAGGAGATCCACATCCAGAATGTGTGTCCATATCCATTTTCTCTGGAAAAGGATGTGTTAGAGAAATTACTATCTTGCAGTAAGCTGGGCTGAAAATTCTTAGTCAGAGTGTTGGTCGTTTGTATGATTTTTCTGTGTGAGTGCTAATTAGGGTGGATACGCAAAGAATCCAAAGAAAAAACATCAAATCAGTAAGAAGCTGAGCAATGATTTCTAATTAGCTGAGAAGTGAATGAAGGTTTAATAATTCCTTATGTTTGCTGGGGGCAAAGAATGGGTTCTCTAAATGAAAGAATCCTAATTAGTCTAGAAGTTTTAAGCTTTTCAGATCTTTCTATTTCTTATGTGTTAGTGGTTATCAAACTACTGTTCAGGTGAAATGTTGACTTTTCTCACTAGTAGCAATGTAAAGTGTATTTTGATAGGAAAAGCAAAACCTTCCTTCTCTGTCATAACTGTTTAGCAAAACCAGCACATGAAGAATGACCAGTTCATTTTATAACATGCACATTGGTTTGTTGATGTTAAAATAAGATGACACTTTATGTGGCCAGCATTTCTATCATAATATATGTGTTTGCAATGAAAATATTTTAGCCTAAGGAAAGGTATTATACTGTGCATAATTCAGTTTGCTTTTGGACACAGGAAGGTTTGTATGTTTTCCAGTTAGTTTTGTAAGCAGATATGTGTTTTCTCATGCATTGTGTAGGACTTGTAAATGCACTATCCCATGAAGGCAACAGAGTCTGACTAACATATCAGAAGGTGATTGGCTAAAATTCGTGACTCTACTCTGAATATCTTTTTGGAAGAATGAATCAAACTAGTTCCTGTGATTGCTTGGATGTGATTATAAACATTAAAAAAAAAAATATATATATATATAGTATCACAGGTTATGACACCAGCACATACAACTGCAGCAGAGCCTCAAGCTAAGACATCATAATTCCTCATCAGCTATTTCTCTGAAATGTTTGGAACTTTGGCATTAAAAGGACTCTGTGGTTATAACAATGGCATCAACTTGGAGGAATTCAAAGAAATGTGTATTGAAGAATACCCAGTGAAACTACTGGATGTGAGGCTACAAGATGCCCATTTAATCATCAGAAATATTCTGAACATGTTTCCATTTTAGGACCCATCAGTTCCACTCCAGCTGCAGCCTCAGGTGTCAGTGCAAAGCAAAGCAAACTCAGCTTAGTAACTCCTATAACTTCCAGCAGTAAGGTGGTAGTCTAAGCAGGTTCCCACACTGGCAAACTTACTTATAAGACTCTCCTTTTCTTGTCCCTTTAGACTGAAACTGTACCTCAGTTCATGTTATCATTCTCACTATTAATAGCTGAAGGGACTGCTGCAAGCAGCAAGTGTCTGGTTACAATTCCCTGGATGCTCCAATTATTCTCTCCATTGCTGCTGTTGTCACTGGACTTACATTTCTGTAGCAGTATTTATCATGATGCTAAATTCTCATGGTAGGTGCATAGGTGTTGTAAAGTGTTTTATGCATTCTGTGCTGGAAGCCAAGGCATAAAGGTTTTGCAAGATCTACTGGCACCTTTCTTATTTTGAACAAAACTACCCTATCCTTTTTTTTTTCCCCCTCCAGTGTCTATAATAATTACAACTAAATAAAATTTGCTGAGGTGTTTCATATATATTGTGGGGTAAAGATGTGTATTTTTGATTTGATTTACCACTCCGATGTACAAGATGCCGAATTTTCCTCTGGCAAGATGTGACAGTTATAACACTGTTCTCATTCCAGGCAGGTTCCAGGCTAAAACCAGTGGTGCATTAGAGAATTCGTCTCATACAAATTTGCCCAGTTCTTGCAGGACACCAAATCAAAAAGCCTAACATCTGCAAACCATAAGATTTTTCTTCCTTCCAGGCATCCCATCACTGTTGTTCTTCAGCATCCGAACTTGTGGTGAACTGTCTGTTCTAATAGGCTTCATCTTCATTACAGGATAATAAAATGTGTAAGTGTAAATCAGTAATGAGATGTTACTGCTCTTGGAGCGTGATTTATTTGGAGGAAGCTAAATTCTAGTTAAACAAATACACTTCCATTTAAATGTTGTCAGAAGATGAGTAGAGCATCTGATCATTCCTTTTATCTTTAAGAAGTGGCTTCCTAATGAAATCAGATACTTCAAATATCTAGATCTCTAGCTGAAGACTTATTTGACATTTCATTATCCTATGAATTACATTTTAGCTTGGCAAGTTTAGACATAAAACTTGCGTATTAAGTACTGTGTGAAAAATTGACTAGGGGAATTATAAAGATTCTAATATCTCAGCATTTTCTTTGCTTTTATTGATCACTGCAATCTAGATGATGTGTCAGCAGCCAAAAAGCATTCTAAGTAAGATGATATATTAAAAATGATTCAACCTTTTATCTAGATTTATATTAGATGCAATCAGGTGACACACGACTGTGATCTATGTTGTGACTTTCAAAATTGGTTATGTCAAAATCAAAGGAAATTGGACTGAATAATATTCATATTTTAGTGCTAGTTATGGTTATTTATTCAGGTATTTACGGTGATATGGTCCCTAACATTTATTCTGAATGAAAGCCTAGAGACTTATAACTGCCCTAAAAAATGTAGTTTTCCAACAGAAAATTGTTTAAGTATTGTATATGCTTAGCTGTTACCTGACTGTTGCATCACCTCAGCTATCACATTTTGTCTTTAGACAGGTTTTGTTGAATTATATCCTGAATAATACAGGGAAAAATTACTGTTAGCAAATGTGACAGTTTTTGTTGGGATTTTTTTTTTTGAGGTTGACTAGTTTAAATTGGATTTATGTGAAGCCTGGTGTATCATGTAATAATCTGAGTGAGGTGTTTGGTTAAAACAAAGGGATCTCATTTTACCTAAACTGTATATGCTAAAAAATGCAGCAATTTTTAGTTGTTAAAAAGGCATACAACAGGTAAAAGTTCTAGTAAAATACTGAAGGTTTCAAAGTGATGTTTAACAAAAGGTAGTTCTATTTTAGAAAAAATCCCAGACATGTCTGAATTATTGCCATGTCTGCTGCTAAATGTTTCACTTTTTGTCATTTTTTACCCAGGTATGGCAGGGGAATGAATGGTCATGTACATGTAAAGCTCTGCCTTGGGTAAGTCAGTAAAGGGGAATGATCCAGGGAGAGATGGGTCTCAGGAAAAGACAGGCTCAGATTTGTATTCTGTCATAAATTTCCCCAGAGGTAAGCAGGGAAAGACCATATATCTGATATCCAAAAAACAACCAAACAAAAGGGTTGTTTTCATTTTCAGTGGGTTATAAAATCCCAAGGGCTGTTACAGACCTAAGGAGAGACTTGTGCTCTACTTTTCCTACTTTTCTAAGTGGAATTTAATGAACTTTTCCATGTAATAGTGTATGCTGAAGTCACAGAACCACTGTTTCCTTTCATCAATCTGGAAAAAAAGATCATGCACAGGGTCAGCCTAACAGGGTCTAGCACAACTGTCCTGGAAACCTGTGAAGGGATGACAAAGGAAAAAAGTGAACATTACAATTATATCAACACCTAAGGAAACATAAGGAAAAAAACCCACAAAAATTGTATGTTTCCAGGGTGTGAGTAAGAGCAGATGAAGGGAAAACTGATGATGAAATAGGGAAATGACAGTCAAAAGTAAGAAAATGAAGTTTGACCTGGGGCTCATTGGGTGACCTGCATGTCTGAAAACCCAGGACCCATTGGGTCATTCTTCTTCTATCCCGTTCCTTTATCTTCTGCTTTCGTGACACTGCATTTTGGGGTAAAATCACAGAATATTCTGTGTTGGAAGAGATCCAAATGAAAGATAAGGAGTGTGACAAAGGAGTGTGTGCCCAGAGATCACACTGTACAGGTAGATGCTACATATCTGCCTTTTTTCTTCAGAGGGTGCTTTTCTTCCTTTGACATCCATAGGGCTCATCCAGACCTCGGTATCTGTCTGGTCTTTTCTATAAGAAGACTTCAGCAGCAAAGCTGATCTCAAACTTCTCCACCAGATCACTTCCTGCCTTCCACCTTTACCTCTGGAACAGTCCATTTATTTCCTATGCTAGTGTCTATTCCACTTCCCTTCAGACTTCAGAATGTGTTCAGAACACCTCTGACTTTCAGCTCAGTTCTCTATTGTCTTGCAATTTTAGCATGTGTCAAATACAAACCCAGAAGTATACCTTTCCCCTCTTGCTTTTGTTAACTGATTATTTCTTTATGGATAAGGATTTTCTTCAAGGAAAAAATATCATTAATGCAGCAGATATGAAAATTTATTTTTTTCCTGTATGAATATATTTATAATATAATTTTCTAGCAGTATTTGAGCAAGGAAAGCAATTTTATGTTGCTGCCTAGTCAAACTCTCTTCCTGACATGTAGTCTATCTGCTGTGCTTGTGCTTGTTACAGAAGGAATGTACATCAAGTAAACCAGGTTCATCTCTCCAGAGCAGTGAGGTGGGCTTTAATCTACAGTTTGTAGAAGTCCTCTGACTTTGTCAAAGGAATTTTTCTATTAACTCTAATAGCCCATAGCCTTCTGCTGTGCTCCCTTGCTTTTCTTCCCTATTGCTACTTCCAGATTGATCTGAACTTCAGTTGTGTGATCCTGACCACAATATCTAATGTCTCTTTTAGGTGCTGTTTTTCCTGCTCGCTCCCTGACATATTGCACCTCAAGAACTAAGGGAAATTTATCAGGACTGTACTACACTTCTTCCAAATCAGATCTTCTTTGAGAGCAGAACAAGTGGTGCCTTCTGTTTAACACTGCTGGTCCTTATCCAATTCTCAATATCTAGTGGGAAGATTTTTATATTTGAAAAGTGATGCTTGTGTATGCTGCCAGAATTAAAGACCATGTCTATTCAAGACAGAGCTCAAGCAGTCTCTGCCTCGGTATTCCTGGCCTGCTTTTCCAATGCTTCTCGAAAAGCTACAAGTTGTGCCAGGAAATTTGTTCCCTGATCCTTATCAAGATAGAAAGCCACTCTAAAACAATAGAAAGTGACCATTGCCTTATTTATAAGAGCCCATAAAAACATAAAAAATACGCTGTGTTGAAGGTATATAAACCCCTCAGTGTCCAATAAAGCCAGTTGATGGAGCTGAAAGCTCTGATAGCCTCTACAAGGGGCAGCTTTGGGTCAGTCTCTGCTGTGAAGGAGCTGAATGCTTTCTATATGGAAGAAGGTAGTGTTTGGGAAGAGAAGTACAGGGATTTTGCTTTTAACTAGCCTAGATTGAATAGAGAAGGGCAGGTGGGTGTTTCTGAGAAAGTGATGTGTAAGGGATGGTTCTTTGGGACTGGCCTTAGCAATATGACTGAACCTCTAGACAGCAGAAAGGTTGGTGCTTTACAGATGAATGAGAGATGAAGGGGGTAGAGGTAGATGTAGAAGACCAAAATGATCTTAAAAACCATTCTGGGAAATATCTTAGTAGTCATATTCTCTTCTAAAGTGCATGCCAGGAATACTCTTTAGTTGCTATTCTGAAAAAGAGCTGTAAGCAGAGCTTTGGAGGGAAGCAGGCTTTCACAAAGCCTGGACTGATAGCTGAAGACATGAAATCTGCATACACAACACAGAGAAAGTGAGGACTGTGAATACTGTCTGGAGTGAAATGCCTAAGTCGAGGTGAAATTTCTTTCTGTAGCATTTCCTACACTTCTTTGCTCAGTGCTCTAGATGAATACACTGTTTTGGAGTGCGTGGCACCTTTTCCAGCTTTTTCTCAGCCAAGTGAACAGTAGTGGTGCAGTGAAGACTCTGCTTTCTGGGACAGGTCAGTTCTGTTCTATTCATGTTTCTGTCCAGAAGTGTTACTTGCACCAGGACATCACAGGGATACCATGCTGTCCCAATGAAACTGCCTTCTAGTTCTTCCCATGCAATTTATTTCGTTCCAGTTCTGCTGCCCTGCAAAGACCACAGGTTTTGCAGAGAGAGCACTGCACAGGACTCTGCAGTCACCTGAGAAGGATTTTTCTTGGCAGAGAGGGGAGAGAGACAAAAGCTATAAGCATCCTTACGTTTTGTTATGGAAGGCAACTGTAAAGGGGCCAGGGGCTTTTGTGCATGTATTTATGGCTGAAGACTCTTGTCTATGTACTCTGGGATCCTTGTGACTTAAATTCTACATCAGTGAAGCTTTACTGATGCATGAGTTATTTCCTGATTCATGTCATCTTAAAGGAGATCAGCACCTGAGCTATGCAGCTCAGACATGAATTGTCAGCTGCATCTTTGTGGCATGCCTCGTGACTGAGGGAACAGGCTTTATGTTGGTGGACTTCCACCTAAATGAGGAAAAAAGTTCTGGAGAGATCAGAGCTGTGCTCAGCAGCTTACACAGCATGGGTCCTTCTTTCCTCCAGCACTGGTGATTTCCAAAACAAAACTACAAAAAAACCCCAAACAAAACAAACAAAAAAAAATTTCCAAGTTGCTTGATTGTACAAGGGGTTTGAATATGTACACATATTGCAGTCCTGTGAATGATATCATCATTCTCTGAAATGATCCATTAATGATTTCAGTAAAATGAGATTTTAGCCCTCCACAGAATGGCAATGAGGATTGAGAAGGGTGCTCTTTCATTCTGCAAAATGTGACTACAACCATCCGTTACTGACACACACTGCTGGGGGTCATCCTTCATGTCTGAAGTTTAGTCTTAGTTTTGTCCTCATCAAAATTTCTCTGGAATGAGAGATGAAGAAATGTCATTCTGTGAGTTAATGAGGGCAGGAGAGGTATCTAAGAAGACTCCCAGATTCATGTTGGCCCATTTCTGATGGGCCTGCCTTGTTTACTGTTCTTATTTATGGATCTGTTAACAAAATGCTGCTTTGGGGTATGTATTTTTTTCCTTTAAGGGAAAAAGCTTTCACATTTGATCTGGAATGAGACTGTTTAAACTGTTGCTCATTTTGCAACGGAGCTGCCACATTTGCAGCTGGAACTATGCCAAGGCTCTGATGGAAGAACAGGCACATGGACTTCTAACCTTTACAAAGGGTATATTACAGCAAAGCAAATGGGAATTAAATTAGAAAAGCCATACACTTGGTCATTAGATGTGAAAATGGGGAAAGTTCAGACATATCTTTGTATTGGAAACATTTCTGTGCTCTGGTTTTATTTTATTTTATTTTGTTGAGAGGGAAAATTTCCTCTGCCCCAGTTGTGCCATAGCAGGAAAGTAAAATTTCATTATTTTATTCCAGACACACATGTTCTTGGTGGGATTTTGAGAAAACTTTAGAGTGGAATGTAGAATTGAAATCACTAAAAAGTGTCATGGTTTAACCCTGGCAGGCAGCTAACCTCCCTCCAACCACTCACTCATTCCTCACTGGTAGGCTAGGGGAGAGAATTGGAAGAGTGAAAGTAGGAAAACTCATGGACTGGGATAAAGACAGTTTAATAGGTAAAGTGAAAAGCTGCACATGCAAGCAAAGCAAAACAAGGAATTCATTCACCACTTCCCATAGGCAGGCAGGTATTTAGCCATCCCTCAGGAAAGCAGGGCTCCGTCACATGTAATGGTGACTTAGGAAGACAAACACCATCATTGTCAATGTGATAGAGCAGCTTTGGTGGGCATCTAATGTCCAGGCAGGGTCAGCCCACAGCACCCAGACTAAAACAGTACAAAGAGAAATCTCATAAACCTGAAGATAAAGACATTCCTGGGAAATGAAACTGGTCACTTTTCTTCCTTGTGCTTTATAAATGTGAATCACTTTTCCTTAAGGCACATTCTTGACTTTCTCGTTTGATTTGATGTAAGAGGTTATTAAGTGACACTTCTTGACATAAGATCCAAGTTTAGAGGGTGATGAATTCCTTCTTAGCGCCTTACATGTTTCCCTGGAAATTTTGTTTGGAATGAAAAAGCTGCTGCTATTGTTACTCAGTGTCAACAACACTTACAAAAATAAAAATCATACAGTTAAGCTGGAAATTAGGAACAAAAGATAGGATTCTTTAGCACCCTGCCTATAAACATCTATCTAAGACAGAATATCTCTCTGCTGCTTTTACAGTAAAAAAAAAAGTCTCCTTTTCTGATTTCATGGTGAACAGAGTGAACCAGACAAACCTGCAGGAGTAGGAGAAAAGCAAGCTCACACAGATCATGACTTTTAGGTAGAACACAAAGTAAAAAAGATATGAATAGGTACTACTGCCTGCAGAGAGGCTGTTAACAGAAAGAATTAAATACATATTTAGTAGAAAGTTTCCAGTCTGTGTGGTGTTCAGTGGTGCTACTGATGTGCCTGTGGATAAACTAAAGCAAAACCTCATTAAAATGTAGCTCCTGGTGATTCTTGTAAAGGCTGCATTATCCAGAGCAGATGATAGCAATAACAAAAGAGTGAACATGTCCATTTCTTCATCTGATTGGCAGCTCCATAATAAATACTACATAACATGCTAGGAAGAATATGAAAGCAGGTCACAGAAACACAGCGGTCTTGATATTTCACTGTATTGGGTTCCAGCCAGCAAAGCACATTTTAAACATGGCCAATGATAGAGTTATTAAGGTTATACAAAGGGTCAAATAATGACATGGCTACAGGCTGAGGGGGAAGCCCGGTCTCAGAGCAAGAACTCTGAAGAGAATACAGGATGCTAAACAGGGAACAAGGTCAGAGCCAGAACGTGAAGGGAAGGGTTTATTTCTTTTTTACTTGGCATTTGTTAGACTACATCTGGGATAGTGCATCCTGTTTTGTCCCCTCTAATGAAGAAAGACATCAGTAAACTGCAGTGAGTTAACTCTGTAATAGACTTCCTAGAGAAGTGATTGATCCCCATGACTGTCACTGTTTAGGAGGCATTGGATAATGCCCTTAACAACCTGCTTTAACTTTTGGTCAGCCCTGAATCGACCAGGCAGTTGGACTAGATGACTGTTATAAGTTTGGTCCTGTCCTATCCTATCCTATCCTATCCTATCCTATCCTATCCTATCCTATCCTATCCTATCCTATCCTATCCTATCCCTATCCATCCTATCCTATCCCTATCCTACCCCTATCCTACCCCTATCCTATCCCTATCCTACCCCTATCCTACCCCTATCCTACCCCTATCCTCCCCCTATCCTACTTTTGTAGTGGTACAAGTGGGCAAGTGAAATGAATGGGGAGGTACTGACAGAAGAAAAATATTTTTTTGCCATGGTAACAGTCTAAAGACAGTAAAATGTTCCTGGAGGTTTTCAAGACCCAGCAGGATAAATCCCTGAGTAGCCTAATATGAATTCAGAATGGACCTTACTTTTGGATTAGTCTAGACCCCCCTTTGATGCACTGTGATGTTGGCTGCCAATCTTGCTTATGGAATTAATGTAGTTCTGGTGTTACTATTTAAACAAAAATTGTGTTACTGTAAGGAGGCTCAAAGATCCAAAATTAGGGATTAATGAAACTTCCATAAAAACATCTCTCAGTATGAAGCATGACTAATGTTTCATCAGTTAGCTTACAGATGTAAGCATGAGCAAACTTGGTAATAGTAGGTTTTTCACACTAAAAGAAGATTATTTGTGGCCATTTAACTATTTGTGAATTAGAATAGTAATTTATACGTACCCTTAGAATCAAAAGGGAAAATTGGGCATCTAAGTGCATAAATCTTGTGTGTGAAGTTAAGTACTGAGGATGCCCACAGAGATAATAGTGGTTAAAGAGAAAGACCAACTGAAATCATCAAATAAACCTGTCATCTAATTGATCTGGTTAGATTTGCAGTTTTCCAAGCATTGCTAAGAAAGATTGCATGCTTGGGTACAGCATGTCATACTAATGGGTGGCTGCAGAAAGTATCTGAATGATGATCTGTGATTACTTATCAGATGCAGTGTATCAAAGCTGGCACCTGAGTGTGCAGCTACTCTCCATCACTAGAAATCTGCAGTGAAAGCACCTGCATGCGCAAAGATTTGCTCTAGTTGAGCTCTGGCTGCAGGTTTTGAAGCAGGGCAGTGCTATGACTCCTGGCATGCACAAATTGAGGTTAGTCTGTCACTATAAACCCTCTGGCCATGCTGGCAGGGCCAGTGGAAGGAGAGGATGACATGACTGATGTGTGTGTGAGAAGGCTACGGGCACAATGTTTTGGAAAAACTTGTGCTGGTTGAGACAAAGTCTGGGCACTAAAACATGTTGACTTCCTGACTATGAGGCTGTTTAGTCCTTACGACTGAGGGAGGGGGTAAAAGCAAGGCTACTGTTGTTTACTATTTCTTAAGGGACAATAATTTCTTAAATTGACCATGAAGCAATTAAGTCCCTTTATCCAGTATGTAAAAGAACCTATAATTTGTAAAAACTGTGTTGATGATAGGATTGCGCAGATATAACTCACTTTCACAGCGTAAGCAACACTTTACAGCTACAATCCATCAAATTCTTATAAATGTTTATAAGTGTGCTTCACATTGCAAATCTATAGTGCTAGGCTTATTTTTAATCCATGAGCCTCTTCTGCACAAATATTCAGAGAAGTTGCCATGGTTATGCCTGTAAACTGTAAACTACACAGTGTCAGGCCGTGAGCACGTGCTAGGGGTGTATTCATGTTAAGCTCTTAGCCCAGTCCTAGCAGAGCTTTGACTTGCTGTAACAAGTGCTTTCTAAGAAAATGCTCAGGTAGCACAAGCCAGCAACAGTTCCCAGTGAACAGCCTGAACGCAGTCACTCTGTTTTTGAAGATGAAAGTTTAGGCAGAAGGATAAATTTGTGCTATGTCAGTTGGCCTCCAGTCTGCAGAATGGTCCCTGTTGCCTTTCATTTACTAGAATAGACACAGCCCTGCTTGTTTTGTTCACAAGTATGTCCTTAGCAATTTGGGACCTTGGTGGTAGTCTTGTCTGCCACTTGGCCCCCTCTGGCTGTTGGTACATAAAGCTGTGGCCCTGTGAAGGGCAGACACTGTGCTGCATATTCTCTGCTTTGTGTAACTTGGTGCTATTACTGTGCAAGGGGATAGCCTGAGCTGCCACCTGTGCAAATAAAAACTTGTTCCAATTAACACGTATCGAATGAACACAGCACCAGATAATTACAGGAAGATATCTTTGGAAGGATAAAAAAGTATTTTCCTTTGGAAAATCAATGTCCTCTCACCCTACCTCTTTAGCAAGTGTTCGTACCTGTCATTACAGCCTTCCTGTTGAGACCACATGTCCTCCTCCCCAGGCGATTAGCTGTCTCTTTTCATTTGTGTTGCTGTGCCATAAAAAAAGAAAACAAACACTGTGGGATCACAAATGTGGCCATAATTCTTTATCAAGCAATTTAAAGCAGAAGCTAATAACAAGGAAAGTGACTAATATGTGAATAGGTTGCTGCATATATAAACAGTGCAATAATTGTCTCTCAGTCTGAACAAAAAGATAATAAAAATGTTTTACAGGGCTCCTTAATTGTACAAAAAAAATTAAAATCAAGACTTTATTGCAGAAAAAGGAAGCATTAATCTGTCTGAGGGCCATTTTGTGGAGAATGCTTCCTGGGGAGGTGTGGTGATAATTACTTATCTTTAATAGATTTCTGAGTTGTGGAACCAAAATGTAGTGGTGGAGGAGGTATAGGGGTTATTTATGAGCCCCTAAGCCACCATGCTCCATTATATCCCACATCTAATGTGACTTGCAGGTCTGCATTTTCAGCATGTTTCTTTGGGTCCCTTTCAGCATCCAGCTGTTGCAGGTAGTCAAAGGAAATGTGCTAGCTGAGTCATTTCATGATGTCATGTGAATTTACTGCTTTCCTCTGAGAAGCATCAAAGTGTAGAAAAGACTGATAAAATGTAGTGATGGGAACAGCTTTATGGGAATCAGGCATGCAGCAGAAAAAGAGAGTTACAAAGGAAGATAATGTAAAGCATCACATCACAGGGGCTTTTGCCCAGAGTGGCAGCAAAAGTGGACAGGCAGGAGCTTGGCTAAAAAAAGTCTAACCAGGAGCGTCAAGGGAAAGTTGATTTAAGCAGAATAGTGGAGGAGACTGAGCTGTCTTCCTCAGTTAATGGCAAAATTATCAGGAAGGGATATATTATGTATTAGAGTTTTGTTCTTGCTAAAGGGTCAAGCTAACTACTGAACAATGTGGTTTAGTATTTTTTAAAACTTAATTTGATAGAAGCCACCTATTGACATTGCTTTTTAGCAGGACAACAAAACACATATTCCCTGCTAACTATTGCATAACCTAGACCTAGCAAGTAATTTTCTTTTTTCCCAAGGGCTCTCACATGACCTGTCAAGAACTTTTCTCTGCTTGGTGTGTATCAGAATTCTGTTTGAATATAGATGTTTAACTTTCTTTCTATGGTTTGTGTTTTGCTTGCAATTATTCTGCATTCTTGCAGGACACATTTATTTTAGATGTACTCATATGAACGCTAAATACAGCTGACAGCCCCTAGAAGGGCATAAATGATGCTAAAAACTTCTCTTTAGTGTCTCAGTGGAATAAAATTCAGTCTTTCAATGCCAAATAAAACTATAGCTGATTTTTTTGTAATCTGAAAAAAAGCCTGGTCTAATGAAAATATAATAGTTCTCTACCAACCTCATTCTAGAGAGAGTTGGAATATTACTCTCACATATTAATGCTTTTTTTTTTTTTTTTTTTTTTTTTTTTTTTTTTTTTTTGTTTTCCTTTCAGCATGAGCATATTTGCATTTTGCGACATGAGCAGAGTCTGGGGGTAAGTTACCATAAAATGAAGGGACTTGGAATTTTGGATGGACCCTGCTGAGCCATCTCTTGTATGGATTTTGAAGCTTGACATTCTTAAATTCTCACCTAAGTTTCCTAATGCAAACTTTTATATTGCTCATTATATGCTATATAAGTATTGTGCATGAAATAAAATAGTGAAAATATAATATTAATTAATTATTTCATATAGTAATCTCTGTCTTTGCATTACATACTCCAACTTATTCCCTTTCTTCTGCCAGGGAGAAACAAATTGCCTTAGTATAAATGACAAGAAGAATTCAACCTCACAAGGAGAAATGCACGCAGGATGTAGCACAAATAAACAGACAAGAAATGAATGAATGCACAAATTTAAAAATAAATTAATGGAAGCAAAATATTTTGGTAGCCTCTTCAATGTATGAAAGAAAACACCAGGAACATCAAGAAATGTTTGTAAAAAGGCTTCTGTCACTATGAGCAGACAGTGCAGTTATATATATGGTTACTAGAAAGTGTATGGAAAAATAATTTTTATTTGTTTAGCATACCATGCAACTTTGAGGAAAACTGTAGAAGCACTGCAGCACATATGTCCACAACTCAACCCTGAATACTACCAGAAATGTGTTGTAATGGAAGGTCAAGCTTCTATATTTGAATTACTTGAGAACAAAACAGGGTTTTGCTTAGCTTTCTTCTTTCTGTGTAGCTATTGAATATTGTCATCTATCATTGTTAGAAGAACATAATTTATAATAATTTATCATAATTTTAAACATAATTTATCACTTAGTCTACAGCAGTAAAAATCCCTAATCAGAAAGTCTATATTGGAGTCTAGGACCTTTCAGACTGATTTGTATATGGGAGTTTGATGTAAGAAAATACATTAATTTCAACAGTATGATTATTATAGGTTTTTGGCTTACTAATGTGGTGGTGGTAACTGAAGTACTTAAAGAATAAGACTAAAACACAGCAGCTACTTTGTGTTGTATAGGGACTATTATTCTTTGTCAAGTCATGCATGTGTGAGCTGTATGCTAGTAGGTATCAGCTGAATGTGTAAAACTCCATGTTTCTCTGTGGTTGAACAGCTGGCACAAGTAGCTTCATGTCTTCTACTACTTCACTATTTAGAATTAGTTATGTCCTATTAATGAGAAGCCCTTGTCTTAGGCTCTGGATAAATGTGGACTGTCCTTTCATTATAAAATAGGGTGACAAACCATGATGTGCTGTGCTACCCCTGCAATACTTTTCCTTGCTTCCTTCACAACTTCAGAGAGTCTCTGAGTGATGGAGAAGAAGAATCAAGGCTGAATATGGGTTGTGCTGATGTGGGCTGAAAGAGCTAATTGTGAGGGGTAGCACACTACAGAGGTTACATGACTCTCAGGATGGGCATAAGTAGCAGAAGGGAGCAGGACTCTACTGGAGTAAACATATAGCAAGTTGTACTGGGAAACTTCTAGCAGGTATCTACAACTCACTATGGGAAGCACTAGCAAAGGTTTAACTCCTGTGACCTTGATGGTTTTGGATGACACCAAACACATGCATAGTGGATGTGTTCTAATATCCTTCTTAGGAGACATTGTCTGTTCAATATAGCTTGAAAATGCCCAGTTGTCAACATTTTGCAGTGAGGAGGCCTTGGCATGAAAGATAGAAGAGGTGTGAGACCTCTTGCAGAGAACAAAAATGAATCCCTGGGCCTCATGCTGTCAAGCTAAAGGAGAAATGACATGTTGTTTCACATACCTATATGAATACCTAAGTTAGAATCCTCCAGTAGACATTGTGACTTTCTTTCTTTTCACATTGGTTATCTATGTCTTTTCCAGGTGCATGGCGAAGGTCACCAGATCAGTCTTTGCTCACTCACACCTGTCCAAGTATCTCTACATTTTTCCTACTCAATAAGATCAAGTCTCAGGCACAGACAGTATAATAGATTCTGAGCCAACTGTATGATCAAGTATATTCAGAAACTCCTTATACACCAGATGCCACTTTGCCTCCTAGCTGCTGTGATATGATTACTGCATTACAACTCTTAAATAATACAGTGACAGTGAGATCAGTGGTACCTGTAGTATATAAACTTTATCACTGAAACTCTACAGAGATCAGACGTCTACCTGCACTTCAAGCTGGTGGTCCCCACGTGTATTTTTATTATTTTGTTTGTATTGCATAATTGAATTTTTAGTCTAAAAATTGTTAGTTATGAAAGCTAAAATCCTTTCCTTTTCTGTGCAAACCAGTGCAAAAGTAATTTTTTCCACTTGTTTGACATTGCCAATCACAGAAGCTGAGAGTGTGCTGTTTTGCCCAGCTATGGGTTTATTCAAGACCCTGTAGAGTCCATGCTGCTTCCCTAGCTCTTGCTGAAAGCAAGGAGTGTGTTTGTGCCTGTATCTATAACAAAGGAACTGAGATGGAATTAGATGTGGATGATGGTAGACATCTGGTAGCACTCATCATGCCAACAAGATTTGACTGGTCCTTGTAACCTCCTGCTTCTACCTTGCTGCAAAGTGAACTTGCACTGATTCAGCTGATAACATGCTTGCATTGATATTACATTCATCTTTCTCTACTTTAATTGAGATAAAAACTCTTACAGGCAAGGATTTGACTTTCCCATGTTGTTTTACGTCTGGCCTAGTCTGACCCCTGGTCAAAAATGAGACCTTCTGTCCTTTTACAACTACTACTACTGGTATTGCTATAAAAAAAAATGGCATCATTAGAAAATAAAACTCCTGTGTGCTTTAGTGCAGTTGCCACTCAGCTGATACATAGCTACATTAAGACATAGTAATATTATATTACATGTCCTTGTTAGTGCTGGTAGAATATGGACCTTGATTCTCATCTGCTTTTTTAAATTTCTCTGGTGAAGTGAGTTGTTCTTGTTCAGAAAGCAGAATAGGTTATCAGAGTCATTTATGAATGTATGAACTTTAACTACCTTCTCTGTTTTACTGGATTTGAAATTCTGCAGTTTAACAGCTACATCAAGTAACAGCACTGTTGTCTAAATAGACAGCTAATCATCAGAACAGAAGCACATAGTGAATGTGCTTATTCCATTGGTCTTTTTATTGTATTATGACTACAGATTTTAGAAAGAAGAAATGCATACTCTGTCATATTGGCCTCAGGTTTTGGATGCCCATTTTATCTTCACTGACCTGGTGGGTGGAATTGCATCTCATGATATCCTCATCACTTCTTGTGTCCCAAAGAAGGTAGTAGTCATCTCATGTATTAGTCTGGGCTTCCCTAAAAAACTGTAGTCCCTAAACTTTGAGATGACAATGAAACTGTAAGGACTTTGCCCACATGTACTACCAATACTGTCAGTGCTAAATTACTAACACTATCTACCAAAATAGATAAATTATTTTTTTTCCACTGGCTCATGTTTTCATAAAGTTCTAACATCTTTCTACTAATGCCTCACTTACATTTGTTCATCAAACAGAACAGGTTTTGATTGGCCAATGCTGACTTTACTTTTATCTTTCTACTTCCAACTAGACCTATGTCCGGGCTGGAAGGGTTTAAAAATCAGCCCAAAGAGTGCAGGTTCAGATTTTTCACTTTCTGCCTCCCTGCAGAAAACCAGAGGTAGCCCATAATTCCTGAGTAGGATCCTGGTTCAGACAACTTTTTCGTAGCTGAGCAAAGAGACATGGAACCCTTGCCCCACTGAATCCAGTGACCAACCCAGTTCAGCACCACACATTGCTCAGGGAAGCACCTTAATGGTGCAGCTGGTAAAATGTGAAGGGATTTGTAACTGCAAGATAGAAGAAAATGTTGCTTAAGTGGAGAACAGTGAAGACTATTCCATCTATGACTGTGGTAAAAAAAAAATTTCTATGTGTGTGTGTGAACATACACATAGAGCCAGATAGCCCTGTGGTCTGAAGACTGTTGGGGACAGGACTTCTGTGCATTATCTATTAAGAAACAGAAGGCTAAGGATAAATGAAAAACCCTCTTTCACTTAAACGATGGCCATGCACTGAGAATGCCTCACTTGTTCTTGTAAAAATTCATTCAGTTGTGAGGAATGGATCTGTGAAATTTGGCCTTTTAACAAGGATGAGAAAATACAGTCAAAAAGTACATTATAGGGCCAGAGACAGGGATGAAGTGAACTTCTGTTGTCTAATTATTGACTTTCCCAATTTAATTTTGTGTTCCATTTCTTCTTCATGAAACTGATTTTGTTCCATACTCAGACCCAGACATATGAAGTTGTTACTGCAAAATCCCTGTTTGGGGAAATATTTGATATTCTACAATTTCTGTGTGGATGCTCAAGGTGTAATATTTTTGCTAACCTTTGAAGGAATTTATCAATATTTGAAAAAGGGTTTGTTTGCTATCAACACATCTTTCCTGGTTGGTTGTATGTCTATCTGTAAATAGAGTCACATACTAACACCCATGAATGTGTTTATACTGACACAGGTAGGCAGGACATGGATGAGAACAAGATGTTGATCCTGCACAAGGTATTTACTACTTAATTTCATAAAAGGTGATATGAAGAGGGGGAAAGGTCTCTCTCAATGTCAAAGAATGACAAAAGATAGGTAGACAAGATGTGATGTATGTGGGTTTTGGAGTTCAATCAGAATAAAAATAAAAAGTCAGTTATTTGGAAACTGGTCTATTTAGACTGACAACAAGCTGTGGCACAGGGGAGGAGGGACAGGTTAATGGAGCATGTGATATTCTATGCACTACCACAGTTTCAAAATTGCCATTCTGTGGTACTTTATCTTAGAGATTAGAAAATCAATATTTACTTAAATATATGCTGCATTGCTAGCGAATAAAAGTAGAATGGCATTTTTTCCTTCTCAGTGGGAAGTGAATGGTAATTAGTCATTGAGATGGAATCAGGAGTGGGAAATCTACAGCCATAGCTTCTTCAGGCTGAGGCTTTTGGGTCTCCATGACCAAGCTGACATGATAATAACCAAGATTAGTTTCTGTGTAGCCCATGAATCCAATTAATAAGGAGTCTGTGGCATCATCAGCATTCTTCAGAGTCCAGTCTGAGAAAAACTCTCTCCTGTGGGGAAGTATCTTTTTTTAATGAAGAGCTAATAAAATATTCTATGGTAAACACATTTTCTTGCTCAGAGAATTTCAGGATAGATTAATTGGTGCTTGTATGGACTATAAGTGTTATATACTTTTAATACTGGGTTCACTATGGTTATCATAATCTAATCATAAAAATTTAAATTAGACTTCCAGCAGTGAACATTTTAATCCAAGATAGCTGGAGAAAAGCTCCTCTGCAGTATTCTTAATTTACTTAAAAAATTGTCAATGTTATGTATGTGCTATGCAATTACTTTATGTAATTTATTATTACTACTTTCTTAATATAGTGATATTAAGTGTATTTCTGCACATTCATAGCTGACATAACAACCACTAAGAAATTGTGTGATAGGACATTGTCTGTCAATGTACATTTCCCATTTGGAGAAAAGAGACACAATATCATAATGGATTTTTTCAGAGTTTAATGAGTTCCTATGAAGTTCAAGGTAAAACACAGAAGGACTGGCACTTGGGAAGCTGAATCTTGCATATAAGTGGTTTGGGCAAAAGAGAATTTTCTGTGTACCTACAGAGGCCATTTTTCTCTTGATTCCTCCAAGTGCATATGGAGAGGATGAGGTCTCCAAGGAACATGCACAGAACTAAGCTGAATCTGACAAGGAGACAAGTGACAACCTCTAGAGCTAAATGCTTTAAGCCACATAACTCTAATTTATCTTTATGGATAGGCTACTCTGCAGAAGCCATTTATTAGCCAAAGCAAATTAAAGGACACATCTAGAGATGATGTATAATGCAAATGCAGTCAGAACTATGGTTTTGTCTGAGCACGGGATAAGCCTCAGCAGAGATGTTTTGTATGGATAAGCCTCACAACTGTTTCTGATATAAAAGCAAAGGCAATGCAGGGTTATCACGGAATGAGTAGCATGTAAAATATAGTACAATGCAGACAGAGCAGCTGGAGCTGTGAATTTTTCAGGTATTGCCAAAGTGGACATAGAAAATGCCTTTGTGTGTCTGTCTCCAACAGCAGTGTCAGGAGATGCTATATTGTCTGGAGATTTCTGTGCAAGTCTTTCCTTATGCAGAGCCCATATACTTTTCCCCAAAATAGCTCTTGTTTATGTGTTCAGTGATCTTTTTCATTGTTATAGGCTCTGCCACATTGCACAATGTGGAGGTGAGTCACTGGCCGGTAGTTCCCTTTGCCTCTGGAGCTCCTCTGCAGCCAGGAGGCACAGTGGCAGCTGGTGCACTGCCAGTCCTCCAGCACAGGGCTCTTTGCAGTGGCACATTACACACTTTGGCCCACACTTCTGCAATTTTATGTACAAGCTTCTTCAAGACTCGTGGATTAACACCATCTGGCCCCAGTGATTTATGGAAACCTATTCTGTCTGCTTGGTCTGAGACTTCTGTATATTTACTTCAAATTAATCTCACTATTTTCATCAATCAGCTGCAAAAGTTTCGGGTCTCGAAAGCTTCCCATCACCTTCAACAGTAAAAAACAGTGCAAAGAAATTAAAGATCTTCCCTATTGCTCCCTAGTTGTCCCCACATGCTCCTTTTACACCTTTACCATCACTTAGCTGTAGCTGATCTGATTCTGAATTTTAGTATACTTGAAGTAGTACATTAATGACAGCAATGCTTATTTGAGTCATTTTAAAATGATGAGTATTTCTGCTTTACATTTGACCTACCATGTTTTAGGGGCTTTTCTGTTCTCTTTATTTGAACCAACTTCCTATTTCTTAAATACCAACCAACTTGCTGGTTTCTTTCCAATTGAACTATTCAACTATTTCTTGAACTAATTTTTCTTTTTCAATTAGGATATTTTGGCTCAATTTCTGATTCCCTACCTTACATATTCTTCAGGCTTCTTGTAGTCTTCATGCTTTTCTTGGACTCTTCTCTTCCCCTCTCATGCCTTTGGCCCCTTTTCTGACTTGACTCATTTTTGTATAGTTCCATCTCTTCAAGCTAAATATCCATGTGCTGGAGGATATTATGACAAAAAACCTCATTCAGACTTCTCTTAGGTACCTTGACACTCTTGTCATAGTATTTGTATGCTTTTACATTTAATATTATCCATCCCACACAGGCAGCTCCTCTGCTTTTCCTTACTACCATATTCTTTCCCTAAGGTTGGTTATCAATATAATGTCCATCTGGTTTTCCTCCTCCATCACATGTCTGAGATACCTCTTATAGAATCATATAATCATAGAGTGGTTAGGGTTGGAAGGGACCTTAAAGATCATTCAGTTCCACCCCCGCCATGACAAGAGACAGAGGTGACGCTCACTAGATTCTCATTTCATCTGAGCATTTTAGTTCTTCCATCTTTTTGCTTTTAGGATTTTAGTACTGGTGTGGAAACATTCACAACTTCTGCCCTCACCCTGTCACTGAAACTGGCATGAACCAGTGGAGTGGCACTGAAAGTAGACAAATTCACTTTTCTTATTTATTGTGCTTGTGCTGCAACTATTGTTCCATGTTTCTCAGAGGTGCACTGAGCATTAGCCACAACCAGCCCATAGGTCACATAAGTCTGAAAGAGGTGCTCTTACACTGACAGCTTTTCCTCTGCTCCCACTGTAAGCACTCCTTCCTGACCTAGTGAATTTTAGTGCCAGCAGCCTGACTCTATTATGATTAAAGCATATTTAATTCTTCTTGTGCACGTTTTCCCAGTTCCTAAAATGCATATCATCTGACCTGGAGGTCCTGATCAATGGCAAGTTGAATAAGAGTCAGCAGTGCCCTGGCAGCCAGGAGGGCCAACCATGTCCTGGGAGGCATCAGGCACAGTGTTACTAGCTGGCCAAGGGAGGGGATTGTCCTGCTCTGCTCTGCACTGGGGTGGCCTCACTCTGAATATTGTGTACAGTTTTGGGCACCACAATATAAGGAAGATATTAAGCTATTGGAGGGTGTCAAAGGAGGGCAACGATGATGGTGAAGAGCCTGGAGGGGAAGCTGTATGAGGAGTGGCTGAGGGCACTTGGTGTGTTCAGAGGAGACTGAGGGGAGAGCTTATTGCAGTTACAACTCCCTTGTGAGGGGAAGAGGAGGGGCAGACACTGATCTCTTCTCTGTGGTGACCTGTGACCCAAGGGAATGACCTAAAGTTGTGTCAGGGGAGGTTTAGGTTGAATATTAGAAAAAGATTCTTCACCCAGAGAGTGGTTGGGCACTGGAACAGGCTCTCCAGGCAAGTGGTCACAGCACCAAGCCTGACAGAGTTCAAGAAGTGTTTGGATGATACTCTGAGGCACATGGTGATGATACTCTGAGGCACATGGGGGTGGTCCTGTGCAGGGATGAGCATTGAACTCAATGATCCTTGTGCATCACTTCCAACATGTTCTGTGGTTTGATGATCTCATTCATTTACTCATAGAGATGGTGGATGGTTGCCTGTGTCCTTGGTTCCATGTCTGGGGTGGGCAATATTTCAGAGAAATATTTCAGGAAGGTCATATCACCCCAGATTAAGCCTCCGGGACACCTCCCTTTCCCCTCTTTGCATTATGTTAACAACACGGACCATGGACAATGGACCATTTTGTGCACCTCAAGTACACATGGGAATCTCATGGGATCTGCTAAAATTGCACTCCCATGGAAAGATGTTAGCATAAAGGGTGACACTGCTGAGATGGGAAAGGTCTGACCACTCCATAGGGTTCAAAGAGGAACCTTTGTTCTGTATGTTGCTTCACTTCAACTCTCCTCACCTCAAGAGAATAGACTTGTCTCTTAGGCAGATCATACCTGTTCATGTATGCTAGGGAACTGCATTTTTTTGGTAGCTTGTATTAGTTTAGTTTCTCCTTTAAAGAAGCATTTATATTACACTTCCTTTTATTTTAGTGAAACTAGTTAGGAGTATGTTAGAAATGCTCAAGAATATGAGAGAAAACAAGTAAAACCCAACAAAACAAGCAAAGTGATATGCTGCTCCTTGTGCTCACTGCAGTACAGATCCTAAGAGCAAACCCTGCTGTACACTGCATTTCCTTAGTTACTGAGCCACTACCTGCAAATCTCGGCTGGGTCTGGGCGAGGGTTGCTTCCTCATCAGGACCAAAAAATGTGCTATCTCAATCCCACTTGCATGCTGCTAACCATCCTCTAAATAGCAGGCACAAGCAAATCATCGAAGCAGCCTCATCTGGGCCAGGCAGCACTTACAAACACATCCAAAGTCCTAATCCAGCACTTAAAGAGCATCCCTAATCATACAACCCAAAGCTCCTTAAACTCTTTTTTTTGCTTCCCAGTCACCAGTCCCAAATTGCTCTTCCTCCTCCTGCCTCTCCCAAGAAAAAGTGCTCTCCAGATCTTCCTGCTCACTGCCATCTTTTTCTGACCTTGCCCATCTGTTCTGCTACTAAAAATGTGAAACTTGCTCAGGGTCAGGGCTATGGTACTCGTATGGAACTCATCACTTACATTCAAATCTCTCTTGTATCCTGAAAACCAGAGCTCTTTGGTCACCAGCAGCCTACTTTTATCTACTTTATCTACTCTATGTTCAGGGATGCTCAAAATCTTTAAACTCAGGCTGTTGTGAACTTCTTTCATTCAGAATTATTGCTTAACAACTTGACTGAAGGTTCTTGTCTTTGAAAGACATGTGTCACATGAAAAGGAGGGGCAGAAATGCTAAGATTTCTTGTCCCACCTGTATTAATATAAAGTTATTAGCTATAAGCATCCTCAGAACAATCAAAGCTTTATGAACCCAGCACTGCCTGTTTAACCATGGACTGAAAACAGGCTGGAAAGGTTTTTGACTGTCCTGTGAGGACCACACTTTAGCCAGGGAGAACTTATTAGTTATAAGCCTCTCCAGAAAATCAAGGTCTTATGAACATAACACTGCCTGTCAAACAATGGACAGCACACAGGTTAGAAGGGTCTTTGACCTCTGCTATGACATCACACTTAATAGCCAGGGAGAACTTTCTCTATGAAGGTATTAGCTATAAGCGTCCTAGAACATGGAAGTCTTAAGAACCCAACACTGCCTGTGTAATAACGGACAGCACACAGGTTAGAAGGGTCTTGGACACTGCTGTTAGGACCACACTTAATAGCAAGAAGAGGACTTTCTCCACAGCACCTCCCGAAATAACTTTTATTAATGCAAGTATGTGACAGTTATTGTGGGTATTGCATTGTCAGTGATAATGTTTAGCTGCATGATTGTATTCAATTGATGACCAAAAACCCCCAAACCAGCACAAAACACATTCTACAGAGACAAGCACACAAAACTTAAGTTTCAATACAGCAGTGTACCCGCCATGACAGACTTAACTAACAACAGAAAACTACTAACCAGAAACACAACAACCTAACCCAAAAATCTAGAACCCCCCCTCAGTAACATAGAGCAACAAAATGACCTGCACACCACCTTCTGTGTAACATAAAGCAAAAGGAAAGAATGGAGCTGTTTCCCATTAACATACATGTTAAAAAAGAATTACACACCGTAAAGGAACACAACAACTAATATAAAGGAAGATATATACCTAGTAAGTTGTGAAGTGCAAGGCAAGTTATCATTATTAGTATTGAAGTAGCAAAACACTGTTAGTAGACAAAGTGCCTTTAGAGTAAAGATATATCCCAGTTAAATTTGCATCAGAGTAGCTGTGAGGTAAAAGTGAAAGCATATTCCAAGAATATAAGGTACGATATAAGGTATAGATGTTGTAAAAGAGTAAAGTATAAGATATAAAATATAGAGTTTAGAGAGTACATGGTTTTCTCACCCTTACATTTTCTGAAGAGGTGGGAGGAGACAGGGTAGCTGCTTTCAGCTCCCCTCACAGAGACAATGGCATTTCTCATGCCCAATTGCTTTTATATATATATATATATATATATATATATATATATATATATATATATATTTTTTTTTTTTTTTTTT
>JAWWEV010000001.1:38584607-38609629 GCA_035583235.1 Hafferia zeledoni
AGGGCTCAATAAGAAATGTAAGAAACTCCAGGAGTGTGTTACTATTTAATAAATGTGAAACCAAACACTAATAATTCAGATCACTGTACTTAAGTGAGTAACAGTGTATTTAGCATTGTAAGAAACACATAGTCAAAGCTGAATTTGAAAAAATTCCCATAGACTTGGCATGTTAGAACAATTCCTTGGGGAAACAGTTGCTAGAAATATGCTGGTGGTGCCATTTTGTTATCTAGGTTTCTGCTTTGTACACAGATGATGTAACTGCTGCTGATGTAACTTAATGGTTGCAATTTTTTCTTGGGGTTGTATTTGAATAACTGGAGATGGCTACACATGGACTAGGCTTCCTTTATTGTCATGTCAAAGAGACACTTGTCAGCACAGTCCAATATATCATTAAGTATTCTAGTCAAATATATAAACTAAAACAGGTCAAATACATTTTACAATAGGTGACCTAGAGTAGACATGAATTCATTTCTGGTCTATTCTTGATATGTACTGAAGTACATGTTCTGTTGGAAAAACTCAGCCCTGATATTATTAAATATTCTGGAGGATTGACCTTGATAAATCTAATCTATTTTTGATGCTGTCTCTGCTATGAGCAGGGAATAGGACCAAATGACCTTGTAAGGTCCCTTCCAAGCTATTTTTTTCTATGGTTGTAGTAAGATTTTTAAGAATCAGGAAATTCAAAATGAAGTTTTAAAATGCAGTTGGAACTGTTCCTCTCAGCTGATGTCTTTACAATGTCATCTCTTAAACTAAAGCATGTTAAAATCCATAGGCTAAGAAGCTATGGGCAGCTGCTAGGCTTCAGTGGTCAGGTTTGCTTTGCAAAGTATTTCCGTGGTTGGGGTTGGTGAATAGTGTTACAAGGAAAATCCTATTGACACCATGTTATTCAAATTCTCTATTCATGGTAGTTATAATGGACCTGAATCTGAAGTTCTCCCTGAAGCAAAATTCCTCTTGAAAGAAGCAAGTGCTGATGACCTTTATCCTTTAAGAGATTATATTGTCAAAATAATCTCATGCTCCTGGAAACAGCCTGAACTGAGCCTGTGAAGAGCCTCAAAATATATGATTAATTCAACCTTGGAGGTTTTAGCTGCTTGTTTACTTATACTAGAGTGGCACACAAGCTAAGAGATTAAAAGCTGTGTTCTTCACCTCTGTTAACATGACTGGGTAGGATGAGGGATCTGAAAACATAAATAGAAGGATTACTGCTATCACAGTGTGCACTTCATGCCAATCCTGCTGGTGTGCTTCCACCTGGGTTCCCAAAATGTATTGGCAGAACACTAAGCAGGTATTACTTGTGACTTGGTCACCCTTCAGGTGTCCTGGAGGCTAAACTGAAGGTAATGCAACTCTAAGCTACTTTCTCACCCTTGGAAAATTTCTCAGCCATAAAGCAACAGTTGAAATGAGATAATGAAAGCAACAGGACACCACTTCTGCCTGAATTTATAATTGAAGGCTGTTTCTAAGATATGGATGCTGGATCGAAAGTCTGTATAAAATGTGTCTCCCCTTAAAAAACAAACCCAGTCCCTTATTACCCAAGAAACAAATCACAAACAGATCTGAAAATCTGCCATTAGTGCTTTCATTGACATGGTTAATATGTGTCTCTTTGAGATAAGAGAAAAAAAACCCCAAATACCAGCTTGGATCACCAGATATATTGCTCTTGGTGATGTTCTACATCATGTGCTATGGATAATACTGGAAGTTTTCTGTATAAATTCTGTACATTCTTTAATCCAAGTACTACCAAGACTGCAGTACTGCTAAAACAACTTTAGATGGAGAATTTTGCCAGTAGGAAAAAAAAATTGCTAAATTTAGGTACAAAAGATTTAGATGGCTGAGTCTGAGTTACTCACTCCTAAGCTCCTTTTCTTGGATCTACTTGAGATTCAATTCTAGGATGGCATGAGCAGCTTGAATCAGTGGTCTACATATAAGCAATTAATGCCCTTTAGATGCACAAGGGTCTCCTGCCAGGGCACAGATCTGATGGTCATTTGATGGTCACTTTGTGTGTGTCCCAAATATATTCCAAGAGTTCAGGTGGCACTGGACTCTTATTTGTGGACAGTAAACACCAACACTATACCTCATGTCTGACATAAAAAGAGCCAGGAATTAATAGGTGAAGTATTTGTACCCATCAATCAACTGTCTAAACTGGATATAAAAATATCCTACGCTGTCTTCTAGGAGGCTGGCTTAAGTAAGACCCTGACATGAAAACTAAGCCTACTGAGTCAGGATTTGTTTTAATTGATAGTGTCTTGGCTATATCCTTTTAAAAATCTAAATGCTATTGATTCTAGAGGATTTAATTTATCACTGGTGCAACATAATTATTTACAAATGATCCCCTGCTGCTCCCTCTGGAGCCTGATGAGCCAGCTGAAAGAAAATCATTTAGATGAGAAGAAGAATATTTAGTATTGCCTAATGGCTCAGCTCAGGTATTTATTTTAATAGATGTTTTAAATGCCAAGAGTGGTTGATAAAAGGGGTTGGAAGCATGTTAAGGCTGCTGAATCTGGGGTGAATATGAGAAAAAGCATTTACTTGGTGACTTATCTCTGAAGGTCTTGTGTGCTGGGGAGAGGAGATAGGAAAGCTGAATTGTTGGTAATCGAACTTAGATATTTTTTTCCCAGTTCTTTAATGCAATGGCATTTGATTCCACCTCCTCCTCTATTTGCTGGAACTATTGTAGCTCAGCCAGTATCAAAGACCTGAAAAATCAATGTAAGGCGCAATGTCTGTGAAAGGTCAGAAGTGAGAGAGAGTTCAGCCTAATAACATTTTAAAGTCCTATGGAAAGAATATTTCATAAAATATTAAAAAATCAATTGAACTTCTGTAAAACTTTAGTTTAGTATCAATACTGAACAGAAGATAACTTAGCAAGGGAGGAGATGGGAGTGGGGCATTCAGACTTTTACTGCAGTTTCCTTCACCTTGAGTGGTTTTTGTTGCCCTGAATTGACTGGAGAAGAACACTGTCTTGGAAAACTAGGGAGACCCCAACTCCCCTTCTGATACAAATGTTTCTTTATATTGCTATTGTATCCATGATAGAGTACTTTAAATGCTGCAGGCTACATGAGAAGGCTTTCTGCTGCCTCACCTTCTTTCAGTTCTAATGAAGTATGTCAATGCCAAAATAGAAAATTTCATGTTTCCTAATCCATTTGGCTACATAAAATAATCTCATATTTCTCAAGACTATTACATTTGGTTACTTCTCATATGCAGTTCAGATTTTCAAAAAAGTGAGAGCTAGGGTATCAGAAAGTTGCTTAATTTCCAAACCAAAACCCTGACAGCCATTGCCCATATAGTTCAGTACACTTTTTATCATAGCAATGATTTTCACAAACCACTCATATCTCCCCAGTTTGGATTTTATTCATTTACGTCTTTTTCTGTTAATCGAACATTCATAGATGTTGGTGTTAGTTCCATTGGTTTCATTTTTTTCATTGCTTCATTTATTTTTTCTTGGGCTTTGGCAAAAATATTTTTCCTATGCTGTCTAAGCAGTGTCAGATTCATTGCCTGAGGAGTCCTTCTGTTGCTTTTTCATCCTTTGGGAGTGGATTCTTCTTAGAAAACTTGATTTCATCAGGAATTTTACACATGGAGTCTTACAGAAACATTACTTTAAAATGCTTGGCAATACAAATAGGCATACAACTTTTTTAATTGAGCATATGTTATAATGGGCATTTAGTCATAATGGGATTGCTGCAGATCATAACATGATCACCCCAAATCTTTCAGCAAAAACCACCTGCCAGGATTTTATCCAGGTTTTAAGTTTCTTGCAACTTGCTTGGCATGCTTTATCCAGACAAAAGTCAAAGGCTTTGTTCTGTAAAAATTATATACAAAACTCTGGTTTAACTCTCTAGGTAGATATGTAGAAAATTGTAAATGTTCATTTTTCATAAATTAAACTGACTAAACAGAACAGAATACCCCCTTCAGGACTGAACATCACAGTGCTTGTCTTTTCTCTTTGTTCATTCAAGAGCCACAGACTACTCATAATTTTGGCTAAGCAAAAGGGTTAGTTCCAAGAGGCAAACTGTGTGTATACCTGACAACTAACAGAAGTAACTTCAGTAGAAGACTCAGAAAGGTTGGCTGTTATGATTGGAAAAGGCAAATAATGGGGACCTGGATGCAGGAAATGGTTTGGGGTTACTTCAGCTGAATTACCTTCTCTGGTTTTGTGGATTAAAACCCACATTACCTTGCCAAGCTGTGGGAGGAACAGCTGGAAATATCTTAGTACCCAGTAGCTCTTCAAGGGACTAATATGTTAAAACAATTTATTTTGACCAATGCCTCTTTAGTATTTTGTCTGAATTATACATGAGCCATCACTCCGTCTAAAATGTAATGGTGCTTACTCTGTGAGTCCAAGCTCAACCTGTGTGAGGGGTCCAACTCGAACACCCACACTGGTCAGGAAGGTCCAGATTTTCTGAGGAAGACAATCTGTGAGATATCATGGGCATGACATCAGCTTCATCATGGTCACCATCACTGTTCCAGTCTGGTACAGATACAGAGTGTGATGCTAAGAGGTTGTTCCTAGAATATGTAGTTCAGGGTGAGTCAGGATGCTACATTCCAAACCTCAATCATGACCAGATCTCACCTTATTATTGTTACCAGCAATTGTTGCCATATTTGCATTTTCTTATCACATTTACAGTTACAGTCACTTGCTTATGACTCTTTCCTAAAACTCAGTGACTTATTGATAATATATTTAAAATTTGTTTTCCCTTAAATACTCACAGGAGATGAAGGATGATTAGGAAATTCTAATAGTGTAATTACTCCTTTGTGGTTTCTTTTAGCTACATTTTTAATGTGTTCTTCATCTTATATTAAAGTCCACAAATCAATATGCATATAGTATTTCAGATAACATAGAACAGGCAATCAAACAGTAGTAAATGTGATTGAAATAGGATATAAAATGGGGAATTAGCTAATGGTTTAATTTAATTTATTCTCTGGAATTGTCATTAAAGGAAAGAACATTTCAACCATAAGTGAATGAGCAAATATTTACCGTGTTTTAATGGGGAAACTGATGGTACCTTACTTGTTGATGCTTCATTTCCTGAATGATCCTGTTATTTTTTTATGTTTTTCAAGGTTTCCAAGTCCTGGAGCCTAGATGGTAGAATAGACGATTCCATTTGAGAGACTTGAATCCTAAAAAAAAACAGGTCTAGGCTCTGATTGCATTGCCTTTCTGGGTTACTTGCCTGGTGGTGTTTGGAAGAGCATCATTGAAACGATGAGATACCGTAACCAAAAGCAGAAATTATGGAACTACTAGAAAATTTGCCTTGGGAAGAATGATTGCTGTGTCTAGTCTGTAGGTGGAGAGAACACACACCTGCTTTCTAAAAAATCAAGTCATAGGGAAGGCTTCTGCATCCTGCCTCCATAGCAATGAGCCATATAGGAGCAGCCTGCAATGTTCTTCCATGCTGGGAAAAGGAATTTCACACCTATAATTAGATGCAGATATCAACCATTTCAAACTATGGAGAAGAAATGATGAGAGGTATGCCATTGTCATCAGACAATGATTTTGTTTCAAATAGCTCTACTTCTAATGAAAATGCCTGAAATCTCTCTGCTGTGTAACCAGAATACCTGCCCATGTTTATGAGGACTATCCTGGAGTGAAAAGCAAGTGGAAGTCCTCTTGCAAGCATGTACCGTAAACAAGGACATCACAAAAATGGTCAAGTCTCCTCAGAGATAAACACATTTATCTTGTTCTCATTTGCATAATCAGCTGAGATATTAACTTAGATAATAGCACCATCTATTGAGGATTTACAAACATATTTAGATTCTAAAATACCATTTGCTATCTCACTTTTGTAGGTACTACAAATATAAATATGTTTTAAGATCATAATTTTATCAGTCTCTGATATTTACTGGTAATTTCTTAACTATGATTAAATAAGCCTATCTTCCCATTAATGATATGTTTCCTATACTGTCCAGCAGAAATTCTTGTTTAAGGAGATCTCTGCTCATTTTTCTCTATTGAGAAAGTAATTTTCCACTTCCCACACTTTGGTAGGACAAATAGAGCAGTACGTGAAATTATTCTGCTCTCCTTTTATAATGCATCATGATTCTATCTGCACTCTATATTTATAAAGGCATAATCTTTAGTTGCAGCAGTCTTGCTGTAGCCATAGTCAACAATCTGTTTTCTTTGTTTTTGAGGGGTTCCTAATGTTTTTGTTTAAATTATCACAGATTTATGGTCAGGACTTTCACAAACAGGGAGCGTTATTCATAATTCTGGCATTAAATTAATTGACCAGACTCTTTTCAGTAGTGGCCAGCTGCAGAACAAGGGACAATGGGTAGAAACTGAAATACATGAAGTTTCCATCTGGATATGAGGAAAAACTTCTTCACTGTGATGACACTAGAACACTGAAACAGGCTGTCCAAAGAGGGTGTGGAGTCTCCTTCTCTAGAGATATTCAAAACTTGCCTGGACAGGATCCTGTGCAAGTAACTGTAGGTGAATCTACTTTAGCAGAGGGGTTGGACCAGATGATTTCCAGTGGTCACTTCCGACTCCAACCATTATGTGATTAAATGTTCATATTTAAAAATTCTTTATAAGAAATCACCAGAATAGCCTGTGAGAAAGATTGGTATTGTTGAGGTAAACTGTAGGGTTAAGAAAATGTCAGTTAAATCTTGTCCCTTAGTCTTTTTACAATGATTTCTGAGAATCTGACCTATAAAACAGAGCAAGGAAGCTGGAGAGGTTTATCACAGTGCTTGTGTTTCTATACAGTCTAGACAGTTCAGGGCAGGGATATATTATTTCACTGGTTTTCAAAATTATCTGCCCCTGAATATGTTGGACCTCTTGGCACAAAATTAAGAGATGCAACAAGGTCTTTATGTGAGTTTTTCTTACCAAATATGATACTTAAATTTTAGTGGATTAGTTTTTATAAAAATATTTATGTGTGCTGTCTTTATTGAACAACTAAGCAAGTCTAAAATGCAATTTAGTTTCCAGCATTAATTTTTAAGAAACTCCAGTCTCCTCTGCCACATGCAGCATCCTTCCCTGCAAGCTCCTATTTACCTCATGAGTTTTGGGGTGACAGCAGGAGCAGGAGCTTTTTAAGCAGACCATTAAACTGGATGGAGGCTTGAACCTATCTCCCCCCGAGCATAGAACTTGCTCTTTCTGGATATTACTAATCTCACAGGCCAAGAAGACCATCCTGAGACTCATTAAGATATTTATGAGGAGCAGAATTGTTAAACTGAATGTGACTGCAATCACCAGCAACTTCCAAAAGTTTATCCCATCCATAACAGGGTCTCCTGACCTTGTCTTAATACATATATGAAATGCACCGTGATGTAGCTAATCAGTGTTGGGGTTTTATTTTTATAGAAGGACTTTAATCAGCATTTGCAGACAGTCTGATTTGTATAAGTCTTCCAAATGTTGCTTTTATAGCATTGCTTTTGTTAAAGCAATAAAAACAGGGAGTACAATTTCTGTGTGATTGTCCCCTTGTTTCTGCAAGGCAGGCACACCTGAAATTTATTCAGGCTAGAAGAAACCTGTTATCAGACATTTCTGAAAAATATTTGCAGTATGCCATGGCTGTTCTTTCTATCTTTCTGGACATTAATGTTCACCAAGTATTAAAAAGGAAATCACACTGCAAGAAAAAATAGCTATTGTTTTGTTCGGATGGGGCAAACCAAATCTGAAACAGCTGGAAAAATGCTTGTCAATGGAAAAGATGTTCAGTGTTTTATGTTACTTCTTGCCATTTCCCATTTCTTTTGCCCAGTTTTCCCTTTCTCCTGCTGAATCATCTCATCATATTAATGAACTTGAGAGAGTGAGATCTACTTCCCATTACACAAGACTACAACTGTCAGGCAGTCAGAGAAATTTTTATTTACACTGGAAAAGTAATATGAACTATATGTGAGCCCAGGTATGTGTATATATCTGGGTGGGAAAGGCTGACAATTACACTCTTTGTAGTGTCAACAAAGCTTAAATTCCCAGCCAAAGTCTAAAGAAAACAACACTGCTTTGACAGTGCAGAAGTACTTATTTGAAACCTTTTATAGGCATTCATTAAGCTTTATTTCCTTTCAGATTTCCACATCCCAAGAACACATGAAGTCATACATATGTGGATCAGTACTAAAGTTTTACTAGGTGCCATACCCGTACATGGCAAAGCACTTCAAATACAGAGCTGTTTGATAAGCCTGAAGACAAATTCATCTTTTGGTCACCTCAAAGACATGCTACTTACTGCTTTAATTTCAGCATCAGTCCCTATTTAGCAAGGCACATAAGGACATCCTTGCAGCTTCATATGCATTTAAAAGAAGTTTGAAGCAGGATGTACTGGCAGGTGTAATTTAGGGATTGATTGAACCCACACCTAACCGAAAGCAGGTGCAAATGAGTGTACTGTACTATCTAAACAAGGTAGCTTTATCCTTTGCTTCACTCTAAACACATTTGTTCTCTCCATCTCAGATCATGAATCCCATGCATGGCTTTTGTGCTGTTATAAGTAATTTAAAAGAAACTACTTGGATTTCTAGCTGCGCTGTGATCCTAGAAAGGAACATCATTAAATACTTGTTCTAACAGAACTATAAGATTGCCAATTTCATGTTGTCAATTAACAATATCCTTGAGGAAGTGTGACTCTCTGAACAGTGTCTGTGGACATGTGCCTGTAGTGTGTGGAAAAAGACTGTGGTAGTGAGATTTTTTGGGAGGAACCCAGCATATCTGTGTCCTGTCCTTCACTTTGCTAAAGACTTTCTCAATCTGTAAAGCCTAAGGCATATGAAGATAATGAAGATGCAAAGGTCATGGAAGGTTTTGTGTAATATGACAATCATTAGTTCGAATAAAAGGCAGCAGATCTAAAAATAAGCAAAAGGAAACACTCAGTTAAGCTGTGGAAACCAATGTCACAAAATATTATGAAAGCCAAACCTCACATGAGCTCTAAAAGTGACTGGACAAATTTATGGTTCATTAAAGGTTTGAATTTATTGATTGTCTTAAGACTTAATATATTTTCTCATAACAGAGAATGACAGAATATGCCGAGATGGAAGGGACCCACAGAGACCAAATGAGTCCAACCCTTAGCCCTGCACAGGACACCCCTGAAAGTCACACCGTGTCCCTCAGAGTATCAACTAAACACTTGAACTCTGTCAGGCTTGGTGCTGTGACCACTTCCCTGAGGAGCCTGTTCAGTGCTCAGCCATCCTCTGGGTGAAGAACCTTTTTCTAATATTCAACCTAAACCTCCTCTAACACAACTTTAGGCCATTCCCACCACAGAGAAGAGATGTGTCTACTCCTCTTCCCCTCACGAGGGAGTTGTAACTGCAATGAACTCTCCCCTCAGTCTCCTCCGGGCTGAATAGATCAAGTGACCTCAGCCATTCCTCTTATGGCTTCTCCTCAAGGCCCTTTGCCATCATTGTTGCCCTCCTTGGACACTCTCTAATGGCTTAATTTTTTTTTTTATAATGTGGTGCCCAAAACTGCACACAATATTTAGAGTGAGGCCACCCCAGTGCAGAGCAGAGTGGGATAATCCCCTCCCTTGATTGGCTGGCGATGCTGTGCCTGATGCCTCCCAGGACATGGTTGGCCCTCCTGTCTGCCAGGGCACTGCTGGCTCATATTCAACTTGTTGTTGGTCAGGACCCCCAGGTCAGATGATATGCATTTTAGGAACTGGGAAAACTCGCACAAGAAGAATTAAATATGCTTTAATCATAGGTCTGCTGACTCAGATTAACAGAACCTGGGAAACAAGAGGAGGAAAGTGATCACTTAATGTTTCTTTGCTCCTTAATTTTTTTTTTTTTTTGTTTCTTCTGACTGCTGTCAGATTCACTCTGGCCTATTTTACTGTGCCTGTCCTTGTGTTTCTATGTAACTTTTTTAAAGAATAAAATTTCATAGACAGGAATACAGTTTTCTTCTTCCTGATTTTTTTTGTTTGTTTGCTTTTGTTAACTCCTGTTCTGCTCCAGACTGCTATAACTTATACCTGCCTAACTTGGCATAATGTGAGCAGCACTGTTAAACTAAATGAGCTCCTTACTGGGGGTAGCTATCACACACAGACGCTATGTTTGACCTGATGAACTAGCTAGGAAGTTGGACTGCAGTTCTTCAAAAAACCCCACCAGACTGTCTCCTGCTAGTTTTCTTCTCACAGGCCCTGAGAATAGTGGAGCCTTGAGTTTGTCTGGGATGTCTTGATGATACTTTTGTATCAATAATTAATGTTAATGATAACCGATGGTAATGGGATGATTAATTCTATTAGAGAAAATGTACTGTCACTGGGTAATAGCACCATTTTATCTCTCAGTTTTGAAAAGAAAGTTTGATCTGTCTATCAGTTTTTCTTTTCCTTATTTATTAGTGAAGAATTATTCTCTTTCACTACAAAAGAACGTTAGAGCTTAGAACTGAAGGGCATCTGCTACATACAGTTCCCTGCTGTTTCAAATAAACATTTCATTATGTCTTTTATAAACTGATTAAGGTAGACTGTTTCCACCCACTATTCCTCCTTGAGGGATGTTCTAGAGTCTCATTTTCTCCCTGGTTTGAGTCTTCCAAAGTTCATCAATACCATTTTGTTTGATGCTAACATTGCACATTCACTTAAATAATTCTTTTCTAGTATTTATGTCCCTGATATATTTATGAAGAGTACTCATTTCCATTTTCAGGCCTTGTTCCATTAGACTGAACACATCAAGCATGCCTAGTATTCACTAAAGAGATTGTCTCTCTGTTCCCTGGTAAGTCCTGCCTAAGCCTGACTCTATTTGAATTTATCTTTATTGAACATTTTGCATAGCCTTCCAGATGAGATTTCCTCATTAACTCATCACTCACCTACCCCTGGGGATATATCACTGCTATGCAGAGGAAATTCTATCCTTATAGTACTTCTAGGGCCTGCATAAAAGACTACTGGCTGTTAGAAATACTTCACCTGAATTATGCAGCTAACACATTTGTATTTTCCAGGGTCACCAGATCGCTGGTTTGTGGACATCCTGCAATGAAGAGGATGAACTTGCCTTGCTCTGCATTTACAGCTGAAAAGAACCCATTATAAAGCTAAAGTTCAAGTGAAAAGTCCATAAGGGAATGACCTTGCTATTGGTATTATTAGATTTGTTATTATTACTATTATTACAGTTTGCAAATCACACAGTGCTACTTCATGAGTAGCATAATTCTATATTGACAGCGACTCCCAACTTTACCATCATCAAGTTTTGTGAGAACATCTCTATCAAATTCATTATTGAAAACGTTATTTAATACTTTATACAAGTGGGGGTTTAGTGGCTATTCTTTATTATAAATAAGTAAAGTAATTCAATAATAGTTTTCCAAGACTAATCCTTGAGGAACTGTATTAGTGACTCACTTCAATCCAGCATGTGATTATTTCTTTTTCTAGCTCTTCTCTAATGTTATTTGCAGTGTTTTGTACTAACACCTAGTTCAATTTCTGTGTATCATCATAGGAATTGCTTTACTCAGCTCCAGTTAGATGGAATTCATATAGCTTCTCTTGCTAGTCAGTTGTTTTGTGAAAGAAATGTAAGAGAACAGTTTTGGATAGTGTAACTTTGTTAAAACTCTGTTGTGTTGTGTCCTATTCTCCTATTACTCTGTCCTTAGTTATTTTGTCTTAGAAAACTATCTGAAAGCCTTGCTTCTTATTGGACCTTGTTAATAGACTTCTGGGTATATCTCTTACTCACTCCCCTCCTTCACTGCTATCTTAAGTGTGGTCACAGCATTTATCCCATGAGAGAACAGTTCTTAAACATAACTTTGATAACTTTGGATGACTGATGACTAGTCTACATAGAAGAACAAAAAAACAACAACAAGAAATTCCAATGAGCATGTGAAATGTCTGATCTTCATATTATTTATACTATTGTATTGCATGATAAAATAGCTTATCAACACACACACACACACACACACACACACACACACACACACACACACAGGGAAGTCATATCAGTATATCCTTACATATATTGTCAGGCTAGGGCATCAGTGCTTAAGCCTTGCTATAATCTGTAGTGAGTAGACTGTGATACTTACGAAAACATCACAAAATTTCTTAGGATATGATTAAATGAAGTGAGCTTTGTAAAATTTTGAAGACCTCAGCAAAACCTGATTATTTCTAGGGCTTTAAATGAATCTTTAGAAAAGTATGGGACTTCCTCCTGAGTGAGCAAAAGTGAAGCACTCCAAAGACACTGGAAATGAAGTAGAGCCAGTGCACAGAAATCTTATTCCCAAAACTTGCAAGCATGGCCAAGATAAAACAGTAAGACATCATGGAAAATGTTAACTTTAAAAAAAAAAGGAAGCTTCTGATTACTTCTTTGCTTGTGGGTGCTGTGAACTAAGATGCCAGCAGTGTGGTGAAAGCAGATGAAAATGTGATAGCCATACAGCTTGCCAAGAACACAAACATACTGGTAAATAAATCCTGTTGAAGAAAAGCCTGCAAATTGCTCATTAAAACAAGCCAAGCTGTCAGATATCATCCTTATTTTCAGGATTCTTCTAATATAAAAGATACACAAAGGACTGAATCCATGAAAGGCTATTGTACTTGAAGACGATTTTTTTAGAGCTTCTCAAGAATTCTGTATAAAAAGGAAACCTATAAATTACAGCTTTGTAATGATTTGCCCCACAGGAAAAAAATCTTAAAAAGACCATAAACATTAAGATATTCTTTATTTTGGAATAAAAACAATCAAATGGTTCAGCTTATTCAACCTCTAAGCAGTATATCCCCACTTAGTGCTCATCAGAAGTCACTAGCATAGCTCTTCTTTTCAGTCACTTAATCCAGATTTAGATGACCTATTTGTATAGAGGGCAGTTTAACTTTGGTTAATGCCATCAAAGCCTTGCACTGACCATATCTACAAAATGTGGTTACCTAAAGAAGTTAGAAACAGAAGTTCTTTAACTTCTCTCAACATATTGCTGCCTGTAAGACAGCTGTCCAACATCATAAATCATAGCGGTATCTATTTCTATTATTGATCAGTATGTCGAACTTTATGTCTATACTTGACTACCAGTTCAGCCTCACAGAAACTTGCAAAGATGGAGTTTCTGTTATGAATACATTTTAGTCTTTATTCCTGGGATATTCTATCTTCTGGCACTCATAACTTCATTTAGGTGAATAACATTGCTGTTCAGACTCATCCTCTAAAAAATCCAGGCAAAGGACAGGGGACTGAAACAAATAGTTTGAAGTTGCTGTATATGTATTTCACTTGTGTAGTCAAGAACTCATGTTACAGTGAAATTGTACACAGTGAGCATCTTTCTAATTAGATTAGTGAGTAACAATTACCTAAAGTACTACATGAAGTACTGTTAGCTGTAAATGGCATCTGGAAAACACCAAATAAGTGACAGAAGTCTATATAAATATAATTTGGGAATGAGTCACCATTACCAGTGAGAGTGGTGAGCATAACCTCAGGCTGTCAACACAAGCATTGATTCCCTGACAGCAGAGTATTGCTGGTATGGTGTAACAGCCCTAACACAAAGCTAATGGTGCTTTGAAGGAGATAAATAGGGCACTAAATTCTTCTTTAGTTCCTGACTTAAAATACTGTTGCATACTCTAAAAGCAAATAAAAGATATGAAGTAGTTGTAGTACAGAAATACTTGAAAATCACTTACAAGAAGGGTTTGCCAAAGATATAAAGTCACATCACTTCATGACCTAATGTCTAAAAAATCCTACCAGTACACATCCAAATCTTTTTGCACAACACAAAACCTGACATTAAATGAGGCAACCTGTCATATTACTGTCAAAAAACTTGCTGTTGACTTCACAGAAGAAGATTTGGATTCCACATAGCTATAAGCCCATAACCCTGCCTCAGCATCTGAGCAACTCACAGCAGATTCAGAGTTCTTTAATATAGAAGAATGTAGTTATTACTTTTCTGTAAATCACAGATATGTCATGAATGTGTTAAACTTCAGAGTATCAATCACCCTGTTAAAGACTGTACAGTATGCTCTCACACTGAGATATGAAAGGGACTCTTCAGTCTCCCCTGAGGTCTCCTGAATGGCTTGAATATTTTGGTATAAATTTAACTATTTATTTATTTATTTATTTTAAATGCTATATCGGAGAAAGACATAGATGTAGAGCAAGAAGGAGAACATATTCTGTTTATTAGTCTTTGGTATTACTCCCAGCTTATATCATGGAAGTTGTATAGGTGGTAGGAAGAGATCTCAAGAGGTCTCCTAATTTATCCCTGCTCAGATAGAACTCAGTACGCCTTCCCCGAGGCTGAGAAGTGACTCTGTAGTGTGCTCATTAAAGATTTGAGTGATGAGAAGCCAGCAGAAAGCTTTTCCTATTTTCTGTCCTAAAACACCACATGAAAATCTAGAGGTTTATTTCTTGTCAAACCTACAATAGACATGGAGAAAATATTATCATTGCCTTCCTCATCACAGCTTTTTCCACAGCAAGAAATCTGTTACCATGTGTCAACTACAGGTTCTGTTAGCTGGTAAAACCAAGGTTGATTTCTTCAGCATTTTCTTATAGATCATGTTTCCTGTATTTTTACAATTATTTCTCTCCCAGTTGTTTACCAAATCTCCTGATTGTCTCCATATTGTCAGCAGTTTTCCTAGTGTGAGGCTCACAAGAGGACATATCTAACAGCTCTTGGTGGTATAGCTATATTTCTTCAAGGTACTGCTGCGATCAAGAAACTTTTTTTGCAATGGCAGGTCACTGAGCTTATGGTCCACTATGACTTTGATGATAAATTTATTAAAAGTTTTTGTTGCCGAAGTCAGTTGTCTCCAAATTGTGAATTGGAAGATCATCCTCACAAAGTGGTTATTACATGGGGTAATTCCTCTTTGCTTACAGTGATCTCCAGTTCCTCCCATTATTCTTGCTGAAAACTGAAGTAAAGTACACATTTTGTGTTGGACAATTCCTGGGCTATCTTTAACATTTTCCTGTGAGATGGCATCCCTTTCCCATTGTAATTTCTTTCATATAGAAAAAAAAAAGTTTGATATTCTTTTGGATGAGTAATTTAAATACTTTGCCTAAATTAAACAAAAGCATGACAGACACTGTTTGCTAGATTACTTAGTTTACAGATAGTAATTTAAGAGAAACCAACTGTAATTGTAGAAAAGGTTTACATAATATATCTTTTTTTCAAAGGAACAATGTGACATTTTCTAGTGTTGTATGTTAATCTGTTAACTAACAACTAACATTAACTAAGAATCTATTGGCTAATATTAGCTGTAATTCTTATGTAGTACTTGTGATGTGTGATTTACTGATAATTTTATTGTATGAAGTTTAAATATAGTAGAGAACCTTTACCACACTCATGAGTCAATATTCAATAAGAAATTAAGATTTTTTAATTAGCAATTTTATACCTCATACTGTTGTATGACTGCAAACTTGTCTACTTCAAACTTTAAAGTAGTTATGTATAAAGATTAAACTTTCTAATAATTTCAATTATACATTTCTTAAGTGTAGACAATAGGTAGAAAAGATTCTTGCTATAGTATTACTTGTTTCTTTGACTAGCATCAGATTTTTAGAGAAATGGAATAATTATGTTTTAAAATAGTGGTTTTTTGCAAATCTCACTGGTTGCAGTCAAATCTTATAATGTAAATGAGTCTTATACTTGAAATTGTCCTAAATGGTGGAAGTATAGCTCAGTCCATTCTGTAGTTGTTTATGAGAGTAAAAAAAAAAATAGATAGGAGAATTGGTCAAGACATAAACGTCTGTTTCTTTGAAAGACTCTGTAGAGCTCATGTCTGCTCAATAAGAGGATAGGAGTGCAAATCATGTTCAAATATAGTTGTGCCAGAAATAAGGTCTAAGTCAACAAATAAAGTGAATACAAATACAGCGTTTTTTTTCCTGTCAAGCTCTTTTGGGGCTTCTGGTACAATACTGCTACAGTGAGATTTGGGCTGAAGGAAGCATTATTTACCTTTGTAACTCAATCTACTGCCTTCAGAGACATCAGGCCACAGTGCTCATACCAAATATTCATCATCCTGCTCACAGTGTAGGAGAGGAAGGGCACTCATCACAATATTCTTCACCACATTGAAATTGAGAACATTGGTTCTTTAGTTGAGTCTTCTCAAAATAGCTTTTCTCTGTCTTGCTCTCTCTCTTTATGTATTTTTAAACAGGTTTTGGCACAGCCGTGAATGTGACAGATGTAAATGCTGTAAACTGAAAAGGAGCTGCAAGCAATGTCTGAAACAGCCAAAGCTCACAGATGTTTGCTAGTTTTCAGTAGGGATGATAAAAAATTTGATGTAGCTGTTTTTTTCTCTAACATTTATGAGTAAGGATCATTACTAAGAACAGAATTTCTGGCTTTTTCATTATCCATTTGACATTATGGGGTTTTTTTCCTTGTTTTGTCTACAGGAAAAGGGCCTGGGTGTACTAGTAACAATCTCAGCATCTCAGCTTACACTTTCTGCTTACATCCATGCAATTCCTATTTTTCTATAATGTAAAATTTTGGACAAAGGATGCTGACACAGGCTTACATGCACAAAACTTTACTAGGGTGTCCATGGCTGATGGCAGATATCAACTGTAACAGTGAAACATACAGTGCAGTGGGTGATGACAATAAAGATGACATGGTGAATTTTTGCTGTGCTTTTTCTTTAGCATTATGTACTTTGACTCAGACTTCCATTTGGAGTAAAACTCTAATATAAACAAAAACCTACAAATGAAGGGAGTAAGAAAAGGATGGGAAAGATAAGGTTAGTTTCATGCATTGCCTGTCATGAGAAATCTGATATAACAAGAATATTGGATTTTGCACATGCAGAACTGTGAGAGTAGCAACAGGAGAGCAACAGCATGAAAACAAGGCAAAACCCCTGTACTGGGAAAGACCCTGCCACAGCAGCTCAGGTGACAGGCTCAGAGCTGCAAGTGAAAGGAAGGAGGCAGAACTGAAAGTGCTACCCTTTACTTTGCTGCACATAAAACACTGTGCAACAACATGTTTTCCAGGTGTGCTCTCCGTGCAGCTCAGGGGAGGGGGAAGAAAAGCATTGAGGATGTGGGCCTTATTTGCTACTTCGATATTTAAGTAGTGGACTTGCAAGAGAATAGAAATTGCTTGTAAATCTTGTTAAACAAGGTTTAAAGTGATTTGCTTAAATTTCCCCTCTTCACAATGGAGCCAGAAAAAGCATCTTCTTTCGGGCATGTTCTATCTTGCTTGTTTTTGTAAGCCTTTCTAACTTCTTAATTCTGTTTATTTCCCTACATATCTAGTTAGATGTCTCCTCAAACCTAACCTCAATATGCTGCCTAGAAACTAATCAGATTATGCCCAGTCCTACAGTAGGTTTAATTATTGATCGTGATGATCCCCGTAATGGGCTCTTACATCTCTGAAGGCTGCTGTCAGCTTTCTTATTTCTGGCAGCTTTCTTATTTCTGGATTGAAACTGAGGGCCTTCTACTTTTTGTCACTGGTAGTGGGTTTTAACCCACATCATTCTTAATGATCGCTTTTCCTTCTTTTCAATTTCTCATTTCTTTGAGAGTAAGTCTCCAGCTGAATAAAGCAGTTTGTCTTGTAAGTCACTCAGAACCAGTAATTTTCCCCTGCATTTTTACTTTTGAAGTTCCTGCTAAAAATTCTGAGAATTATGTTTATCCTCTTTTGCAATGTCTCATTGTAATGTCTCATTTAATATGAGTTCACTATTCTGATACTTTCCTGCAGTTTTTCCTGCATAGACAGATATTCTCTATTAATTTGCATATGTACATATTTCTCTTTGACTAATTTTGCATTTCAGTTTATGTATTTCATCCTTGATGTTTCCTGGGAAGCTTTTATTTTACAAGATACTTTTCAAGACTAATCTTGTCTTTCCTATTGCTCACAGCTCTCTCTAGCTCTGTAGTACTAGGATACACATTCATCCAAGTTGCTAGCAAAAATACCAAGAGCACCAATAATAATACAATTGGACTCATTTGCTTGAGGACTTACCAAAGTCCTCACTCTCTAATTCAGTAGTGAACTAGTGTTTCACCGATAAATTTTCAATTACACTTATACCTATCTTATTCAGAGATTGTTTCCTTTGTTTGCTCTTAAGATTATTTTATTGTACAATGTTTAAAGTATACTTAAGTCCAGATGTCTCACAGCTCCCATTGCCCCACTTCCACTGGGCCACCAATGAAGTTAATTTGTTTGTTCCTGATTTTTACTTCACAGCACATGTTATCTGCTTTGTACATGAAAGTGTTTATAAATTGATGGTAATGTTAATAATGTTAATACATTATTTTTCTGAGAATCTTTATTAGGTTAACTGGCTCATAATTCCCTTGATCTTTTCCCGGTTTTCTTGTTTATACTTATAGCTAATATATAGTCCTCTGGGACCACCCTCACTTTTCTTTCATTTTCAGATATAATTATTGATGGCAAAGGGATTACATTGGCTATATTCTTAAGTAGTCTATGGTGAATTTCATAAATTCCTGCTGATTCAGATACACCTAATTTATCTTGGTGTTCATTAACCTGTTCTTCCATTGTCTTGTACTACTGTCACCTCATTTAAACCAGTTTAGTTAAATGTCTGCTCATGCTTAATAATTTTTGGTGAAGACTGAAGACAAAAGGGTGTATTGCTCCTTTTGTTGTCCTTTTTCTATTAGTGTTGTGATTTTGATTAGATTTCTAAGTCATTAGAAGTCCCCTGATACAGCTTATGGAGACATAACAACTTTTTATCAGTTCTCTCTAGTATAATAATTCTGCCTTTTCACCCTCTTTTCCAGAGATAAATGAAAATGATTCTATTTCAAAATTCTTGCTGGCTTTAGAACTGTTTCCTGGATAGAAAGCAATTCTTAAATAGATCATGGAGTCATAGAATCACAGGATGGTTTGGGTTGGAAGGGACCTTAAAGATCCTCTAGTTCCAGCCATCCTGCTATGGGCAGGGACATCTTTCACTAGATCCAGTTGCTCAAAGCCTCATCCAATCTAGTCTTGAACAGTCCTAGGGATGGGACATCCACAACTTCTCTGGGAAACCTGTGCCACTCTCTTACTGCCATCTGAGTAAAAAAATTTCTTCCTAAAATCTAATCTAAATATCTCTCCTCTTTTTGCTTAAAACCATTGTACCCTGGCCTATCACTATCTATCTGTGTAAAAGTATGATCTCCCTCTTTTTTTGCCTCAAAACTCTGGGATGCATCTTATTGGGCCCCATAGATTTGAAGCTATTAATCTTCATGAAGTGATCTGAAACCTGCTGTTTGCTTACAGTGGCAGGGACTTCTCTGCCTCAAACCCCACCTAGAGGTTCAGGGACTTGAGAGATGCATGAAGTCTGGCTACCAGTGAAAACTGAGGGGAAGAACTCATTGAGTACTTCAGCCTTCTCCATGTCTGTTCTCACCAGTTTTCTCTTTTGGTTTATTGGAGAGAGAGTACACTCTCCTTGGTCTTTCTCTTCTCACCTATGTGCTTATACAATCCCTTTTTGTTATTCTTCACATCTCATGCCAGGTCCTGTTCTATCTCTGCCTTGGCTTTCCTAACCCTGACCCTACATGTTCAAACTGTATTCCTGTATAGGTCACCTGCCCTCGCTTCCACTGGCTGTGCATTTCCTTTTTAGTTCTCAGTTTGAGGATCAGATCCTTACTCAGCCATGCTGTTTTCTGGTCTGCTTTACTAGATGTTTTTATACATGAGATTGGAAAGCTCCTGAGTTCTAAGAAAAGTGGCCTTCAAGAGTTGCCAGCTCTGGTGTGCTCCTTTGTCCCTAAGGACAGTTTCCCAGGGGATGCCATTCATTAACTCCTTAAACATCTGGAATTTCATTCTTCCAAAGTTCAGGGTCCTGACCTTGCTCCTCACCATACCGATGCTCCTTGAGATAATGAACTCCACCAGGGCATGGTCACTAAATCCCAGTTTGCCTTTAATCCTAACCCCTTTAATGAGCTCATCTGCTCTGGTGAGCACTTAGTCCAATAACACTTCTCCCCTGATAGGCTTGTCTAATACGTGGACTGGGGAGTTGTCCTCTATACAATCCGTGAGTCTTCTGGATTGCTTACAGCCAGCTCTGCTGCCTTCCCAAGAGATGTCCAGGTGGTTGAAATCCCCTGTCGGTATGACAGCTTGAGAGCTGAAGCAAGAAGACCTCATTGACAGGCTCACCCTGGTCAGACAGACTGTAGTAGACCCCTGCTAGAGGTGTCCTTTGTTGGTCCTTTCCTTGATTTTTACCCACAGGCTTTCAGCTTGTTTGTGTCTCTTTTTCAGAGGCAGCTTCTCACAATCTATCAATTCGTTAACACAGAGCATAACACCCTGCCCCTCCTTTCCATCCTATCCCTTCTGAAAAGCTTGTTGGTCTCAATTGTGTGATTCTGTGATTGCAGTGTTCCAGTTGTGTAACTTGTCCCACATTTATAGATGTTTTTAAAGTATTTTTAAGTATTATGGTTGCAGCACTAAATAGGCTGAAACATTGTTACTGAATTTGTTAGTGTTAATGCTATATGAGACACCCATATGGACAGCTGATGTTCAATGATCCAAACTGTGTTGTGTAATGAATTTATGTCACTTGCCATTTAATATGAACTTGAGATTTTGTGATTTTTTTTTTTCCTTTGGACAGTTTCATTTCCTTAGTAAATGTCTGAATACTGAAAAAAATGGTTCTACCAAAATATTTTAAAGATAAAATACTACTGTATTACTTTGTGCTCCCAGGCTCTGTGGTAAATTAGTGTCACTGACTTCATCTTTTGTCATGGACCACAGTCTTTCTATTTAAGTAGTTACAGTTCACAATCATGTCAGTAACAGAAAATGCTTGTGATTTTAAAAAAAATTAAGAAGTCAATAGATTTTGTGCCACAGAAAGTGTACTCTTGGGAAAAGAAAAGAGAAATGTTCTTTTAATCAAAACAAGAATGTTTTCATCAACAATAGGGTTATATGGAATGTGTTGACCACCTCTAATAATGATGCTTGCTGCTCATCCTTTGGCCCTCCCTCTACTGAGACAGATATATGCAGTCCTGGATTTGCTGATGCTCCCTTTTCTTCCCCAGAATCAAGACAGCTCTTCAGTCTGGAGTAGAAGATACAGACCCGGCCTGAGATGTATTTGCAGTGCTATAAATTATGATGGCCTGTGACATGTCCCTGATCACGTATTTGATAGTCTTCATTCTGATATATAAAGCAACTGGCAACCCGTAGCTGAAAGCTGAACTGGCCTTTGAGGATTTCTGGAAGACAATACTTTTCAGAAGAAGAATAGACATCTTTGGGTTTATTTGCCAGCAGGATTCATTTTATTGAGGGCACAAACCAAGACCCCTCTGTTACTGAGTAAGCAATACCTTCTTAAGACAGCTGAGGAGGGAAAGTCAGGGGTGGCTGATCTTTCCTAGGCCCTGTATTTTGTGCCACTGTCTATCAATAAAAGAGTTCAACACTTTTATTAGACGTTCTGATGAATGAGCTTAGGATGCGAAATCACTGAAGGCCATCCTTTGATCAAGCTGACAAGCAAAACAATTGGAATTGTTGGGGATGGGAGTGAGTAGGACAAAGACAGTCCCATGAAAGAAAATCAGTATGGAAGATGTCCATTATGCAGTCTGAATGATGCCATGGTAAAACAGAAACATTATTTAAATTAATGAATTTACTTTTGGTAATCATGAAAGTTTCCCAGATATAACTAATTATTATGGATGGTTTTGGTTTACGATAAAAGCTTATTTTCTGTGCAACCCATCCCCTTTTCCTTCCTCTTCCATGTAGTAATGTTAGTAAACCTGATATGACTGCTATTTTCATAATAGGTTATTATGGTAACATATAAGGATTAATGGGAGTTTTGCCTAAATAAGAACTGTAACAATTGGCCCTTGAGATTTCATTAAATGGAGCCAGAAAAGGGAGAACTAATTACTAAAGGGGAAATATTTCTATACTTTTAAACATGTATGTTGTTGGAAATATTTTAATGCAAAAATCAATAGCATAGCAGCAAAGTGATCAAAGAAAGCAAAATATAATCAAAGTACATGTGCAAAAAGCTATTTCAGAAATATTCTTCCTGCATTCAATATGATAGAAAGTATTTTGAAGCCATTGTAAAATGTGTTTAGAAATACAGGGCAAATTGCTTCCCCTCCAGAAAAAATAATGGATATGAGTTTTATTTCTTGGAAGAACATCTCTGTTTTATTTAGAGGGATATGGGAACACAGAGGTCATTTTCTAAAGAGCTGGTGTTTCCAGTTTTCTCAGTTGTTAACTAAGTGAAGACTCCTCAAAGAAGTTGTTTTCCTGTAGACTGAATGAAGAGCTTTTCTGAAAAGCCAACTCCCTGAGGGAATGTCCAGTTTGACATCTAAAAATTGGCTTTTGCTACTTGGCCCCTTTTGTCACTGCAGATAACTGTCTGTTGTAGATCAGATCTCCATGTTTTGTTTCTAACAGGGGAAAATAGTTATTTCCTGTCCCCTTTAGAGTACTGTAGGGGTTTTCTGATGATTATTTTAGTACGGTGGCAATGGGCCATGTATGGAACTAAAAAGTGGAGGAGTTATACAATAGATTTCAGATTGGGATCTGTGTCCTTTTGCATGCACAGAGACTAACCTAAAAGAATTTCACCTTGAGTTACTGATGATAGTATAAAAAAATTTTTATTCTCCACTCTTATAAAGTAGCGTAAGGAGTTCACTAATGTCTGAGCATATCTGGCATTGATTTTGTGTTCACTGTCATGTTCTGTCAATTTAAGGTGATGTTTCTGTGCTGCCTGCAGGGGGCAACGATAAATACAGGAGGTGGCTCAAGTGCCTTAACACTGCCGAATATTCAAACTGCAGGACCTCACCAATTACACTGCTGCTTTTCCTTGGCAGACCTGTGAGTTAATTCACAGGTATGAAAACTGCTTGGGTTGCAGCATTGGCACCAGATCTGTTACGCAGAGGGAGCTTCCCTTAAGGAGCAAACATCATACTTGAGGGCTTTTTAAGTGGCACCTCATGACATGCCCAGTGAACTTAAGGGATAAAACCTGAGGATGGGACAGAGATATTAAAAGTGCAGACACCATTGAGCATATCTTTGTGCAGGGAAAGGGGATATGAAGAATAATGTTGAGCTGTGGATGTCTGACCGCCTTGACATACCTCTTGCTTTTGTGATGGACTTTGGCAGCACCATGAATTCCATAGTAATTGTAATGCTGTAGAAGTAAGTGGGAAATAGAGGAAAGGAGAAAACTAGAGGAGCCTTAGGAAAGACTAAGAGGAGAATGACAAAGGCCTTGACTAGAGGACATTTAGACTGGAAAGGGTTGAGATCATAGAATCATCAAATCATAGAATCAGCTGGGTTGGAAGAGACCTCTCAGATCATCAAGTGCAACCCTTGATTCAACCTCACTTTACTAGATCATGGCACTGAGTGCCATGTCCAGTCTCGTCTTAAAAACCTCCAGGGACAGTGAGTCCACCACCTCTCTGGGCAGGCCATTCCAATGCCTGACCACTCTCTGTAAAGAATTTCTTTCTGATATCTAACCTAAACCTCCCCTGGCAGAGCTTAAGCCCATGCCCTCTTGTTCTACTGCTAGTTGCCTGAGAGAAGTGACCAGCTCCCACTTGGCTACAACATCCCTTCAGGAAGTTGTAGAGAGAGATAAGGTCTCCCCTGAGCCCCCTCTTTTCCATACTAAAAATACCCAGCTCCCTTAGCCTTTCCTCATAGGACTTGTGCTCAGATCCCTTCACCAGCCTCGTTGCTCTTCTCTGGACTTGCTCCAGCACCTCAATGTCTTTCCTGAACTGAGGGGCCCAGAATTGAACACAATACTCGAGGTGTGACCTCACCAGTGCTGAGTACAGGGGAAGGATCACTTCCCTCGTCCTGCTGGCCACACTATTCCTGATAAAGGCCAGAATGCCATTGGCCTTCTTTGCCACCTGGGCACACTGCTGGCTCATGTTCAGCCTCCTGTCAATCCAAACCCCCAGGTCTCTTTCCACCTGGCTGCTTTCCAGCCATTCTGTGTCCAGCCTGTAGCGCTGCATGGAGTTGTTGTGACCAAAGCGCAGGACCCGGCACCTGGCCTTATTGAACTTCATCCCATTGGAATCAGCCCATCTCTCAAGTCTATCCAGGTCCATCTGCAGAGCCCTCCTGCCTCAAGCTCGACACTCCCTCCCAACTTGATGTCATCTGCAAATGAAGGGAGTCAAACCCTTCATCTAAATCATTGATAAAGATGTTGAAAGAAACTGGGCTCAACACTGATCCCTGGGGGACACCACTGGTGACCAGCCACCAGCTGGACACAGGCCCATTCACCAGCACTGTCTGGGCCCAGCCATCTAGCCAGCTCTTAACCCATCAGAGAGTGCCCCTGTCCAAGCAATGGGCTACCAGCTTTTTCAGCAGTGTGCTGTGGGAGACAGTGTCAAAGGCTTTGCTGAGGTCCAGGTAGACCACATCCACAGCCTTCCCCTCATCCACCAGGTGAGTCACCTGATTGTAAAAGGAGATCAGGTTGGTCACACAGGACCTGCCTCTCCTAAACCCATGCTGACTGGGTCTAATCCTTTGTCCATCCTGAAGGTGCTGTGTGATTGCACTCAGGATGATCTGCTCCATAACCCTGCCAGGC
>JAWWEV010000001.1:38609729-38628785 GCA_035583235.1 Hafferia zeledoni
GGGTCCTCCTTGCAGCCCTTTTTGTGGATTGGGGTGACATTCGCCAACCTCCAATCATCTGGGACCTCCCCAGAGAGCCAGGACTGTTGGCAGATGATGGAGAGTGGCTTGGCAAGCTCTTCCGCCAGCTTCCTCATCACCCTGGAGTGGACCCCGTCTGGTCCCATTGACTTCTGAGGATCCCAGTGTTTCAGTAAGTTTTTAACTGTATCCTCCTGGAATTTAGGGGAGAGGTGTTCATCTTCCTGTCTGATGAAAGGGTTGGAGGCAATTTATATTGTGTGCTTTAGGGATGAACAGATCCTGCATTTGTGAAATGGAATCAAGGGGAAGAGGGGACATGCCAGCTGACTGAATGGAAAAAAGTGTCATTGAAACTGCAGAACTGAGAACAAATGGGGGAAAAAAAGAAAATTTAACATGTAGGAGAAGGATGAGAGAAAAGAGAAAAAGAAAAGAAGTTAGTGCGAAAGGCGATGGAGAGTCTTGAAATTTGACTACAACAAAATACTGAAATCTAGGATTTTTCAACAGCCCCTTTAGAGAGGAGCTATAATAGTCCAAACTGTTAGGCTCTGGGAGGTATCACAGACAAATTCATTTGGACAAACTCTTTCATAAAGGTTTCTTTGCCCCTAAAAAAGTCATCTGATACTTTCCAAGTTAGGAGGTCTTTGAAAACTTTGAGATATTTAGCTATCATCAGGTCAGTCCAGAAGAGACATGCTACTGAATCACTTCAAATGTCCTGAAGAAGTCAAATAAAAAAATTTAAAAATCACAAACCCTAAAAAAACCTACAAGAAAAAGAAATTTGACTAATGAAATGCTTTATTTTCTGATAAATTTGTTAAAACCCCTTTAATACTGACAATGCAAAATCAACTATGCCTCTAAATATTACTTATTTTTTAATATTTTTTAAACTATGATTCAAAAAATTCTAGAACTGCTTCAGAAATATGGACAACTCCCCCAGCTCTCCCCCCTGTCCCCCACCCTCCCTCCCACCCCCCATGGATCCAGCCCAACAGTTGTTCTTGAAGGAGTCATATAGAGAAAATTTGCCTTTGCCAGTGTCACCTTGTGTGAACACTGATGCAGACTGAGATGAACTGTGGGCTCATTCAGACTTGCTAGCATTTCATAGAAGTGCTATTTTCTCAGTCATCTACTTTTGCTGAATATGTATTGACCCCATTAGCAGGAATTTTGACCTCACTCCTTTATTTGTTTCCACAGTGATTTGCACATATACACACAACTGCCCAAACACCACATTGATGGACATGGTGCTTTTTTGGAGGTGTAAACTTCAGTGAGAAAGCTCAGGCTGTTCATCCTTTTGTCTTCCATTGAGTCATTTTCTGATACACAGAATCAGTGCAATTCATTTGTACTGTGTAGCACAGTGTGGATGAGGTGGAAGTGTGGGTTACACAGCCCTGCAGTTATGTGCTGGAGCAAAAGCAGTAAAAACCTCACAGGTATTAGAGACACAAAACTGTTTTCTCATCAGTTTTTATATTTTTGAGCCTATTTCTTCTGTTGCTTTTAATTCTTGGCTGGTACACAAAAGTAGAGTTTTCTGGATAGGAGCCATCTCAGGTTTTTGAAGTTCTTGTCCTCCCCTCTGCACAATGTCTTATTCCCAGGGCTCTTTTCATCAGTAATAAAAATTAAAGAATTATTGAAGTCAAAGGCTTTATATGTAAAGAAGCAGCTAGGAAGAATTTCAAATGACATATTGAGCTTTCTCAAAATCTGGGCTTTTTGGCCTGGCTCTCTTCCAGACCTTCTGAAGGCAGTTTCACTACTGCCTTAAGCTGATCCAGGTCTGGCTGGAACCCAGAAAGATAGTCTTGCCCTCCACGTGATCCTCCCTACCTACTTCTTTGTGCCAGCCCCAGTCCTGGTTTGACAGGGTGAGTCTTTATAGGAACGTGACCCAAAAGATTTTTTTCCCCTTTTTTTCCTGCAGGGTTACTTTTCACCCAGGTAAGCTCCTGAGCCTTAAGTTGCAGGGTCTCATGGTCATGAGCCTTGGATTTAGGGAAGAAAAACGAGCATGTTATGTACATTAACATATGAAAATGTGCACAGGGCTGAACCGCACCTGTGGATAATGTCTTTGTCTCTAAAGGATTCCAGTTGTTCTGAAACAAATCCTTCCACAGCAGGGAACAATGCTCCAACCCAGTTTCATCACATCTAACTTTAAGCCTTACTGGCTTAAGGTACTTAAGCTAGAAGTGCTCTCTACAGATAACAGAAAAATAGTTTTCTCTGGAGAGTTTTGTTTCAGATATCTCCTCATATTAACCCTCTGGGAAGCTAACCATTACTAATTCTAAATCAGATACCTGACATAAGGACATTTAATAAGGACATACCTAATAATGAATGGAAGTTTTATACTCCTTTAGGACTGTTGTAATCATTTTGAAAGTGACTTGCTGGAGAGGAGAAGAAACCGGATCTTGAACCAGTGGTGGTCAGAGAACAAATAACCTCTTCAAGTTCCCAAATATTTTAGGACAGTTTTGTTCTGCAATAGACACTCTGGACTATTTCCTTGTGTTGACAGCTCTGTGTAATACTTTTCTCATAGTCATAGGTAAACAAAAATAGTTGGAAATAAACATTATATGTTCAGAATGGAGAATAGAAATGTCTGTAAGGCTCCCATATATCAGTGGGAAACATACATAGGCTTCTTGGAAAACTCTCTTTAGAGAGTTTGAACCCTTCTCTGCTACCTTACAAAACTGTATGCAATGTCATCCCTGCTGACACACCTGTCCTTGTTTTTCATGATAAGGCATCCACCACTAGGCTGAAAGAGTGCTACCAAGATAAACTCAACCTTGAGCCTAGAAGTCAAGCTGGATTCTCCCTGGGTCTTATTTTGCAGTTGTCAGTAAAGATTCCAGAGGCAACACTCTGGGTTCAGCTGCACTCAACTTGCTTCCTTCATGGGAGCGACAAGGAATAACTGGAGGCAGAATCTGACTTGGTAATTGCAAAATAAATTCTGTGGAGCAGAATTCAGAGTCATCTCTCTTAACTGCATTGGAGCAGCAGGGGAACAGGAACAAAAAGCTATACATTTTTTTTTTTATTTACTGTAATAAGCAGATGACTCCAACTATGTTGAGTAAGTAGAATTGTTCAATAAGATATTGCCATATTTGCCTGCCTGCTTTTTGAAGCAGAAATGCTTAATTTTTTCTTCCACTTAGAGTTTCTTCAATGTCATATAAACTGTGTAGCAGGTTCCATGTTGTTGTGTTGCAAGAGAGAGTACAGTGTCTGTAACATCAGTTGCTGATGGGAAAAGCAATGAAACAAGAGAATTGCTTCTTCAGAGGACTGAAAGATTTAGAAGCTTTCTTAGTGCAGGTAACAATCACCTACACCACAGTTAATCTCTGCCTTTCCAGGGAAGAAAATGAATTATATTTATTAGTCAATATTCCTGTAAGTCAAACACAGCAGAGAGCAAATGTGTTTGAGCAGCTACCCCTGGCAGTGAACTGGTTTGCCCTTCTGATTATATCATGAGTGTGCTATTGCCTGAGCTGACATGAATTCTCCTGGCACATCAGCTGCCTCTCAAGGCACAAAGCATTGCAAGCGTCGTTTAACAACTGCAAGTTAAATCACTAGAAGCATACAAACCCTCGGTTGTTCATGCATTTGTATTGTCCAGTTGATCGCTGTTCTGGCTGGCAAATAGTGACAGCTCACTCTCATTTCCATTCTGGTTCTGCACCAGCATGTCTGTGAGCTTCAGCAGAGTCGTTGCTCATGTGCACTTGCCAGAGATCCAAATTAGGACTGTTGTTTCAAAGAACCTTAAAAGAGTAATTGCTTAAGCCTACATGTCTGGCAATGAGAAATAGATCCTCTCTATATTAGTTCATTTGTTCAAATCAAAGTTATTAATGGCAGAAAGTCACTGTTCTTTGATGGCTCTTCATTATTTCCCTTTAAATTAGGTGACAGTTTCAGCTGTTTTCTGTCCTGTTTGAGCCTTCTTAGGGAATGGTGGTGTGTTGGGAGTTGTGTATCATGACAGCAGCAAAGTTATTGGGTCAATACCAAGGGAAACTTGACCTAATTAGCCCTGCAGTAGCATATGTGGGATTCTCTGGGTGTTAATCCCCCCAGCCTGGCATGCCATCAGACAGAAAATAACTCCAGGCCATTCAGCATTCTGTCAGGATGATAAGGGACTTTGGTGACTCTGACTCTTGCCTTGTGAACTTTTTCTCCCCAAAATGATAGTAGCTGGACTTTTGTGTAGGCAGGTACTGGGCTGTTAGCAGGACAGGAGAGCAGCATGGATCAGATGACTTGCAGAGGTCCCTTCCAATCTCAACCATTCTGTAAGCAAAAAGGATAACAAAGAAAATATTTAGGCTATATTCTAATACTCCAAATGCAACAACAATCGCCCTTAGGGCTGCCTCATTCGCACAGCCTACAATTCCAGGCTCTCAGCAGAAAGCAGGGCACCTTCTAATAATTATGTAACAGGCAAAATCTGAACTCTTGAGTTAAGCACTTGCATAAACCTGCTGATGCTAAATGCACAGAGCCTTCAACTCCAGAATGTATAATGTGCTTACAGAAATCAGGAGATATTCATCTTTCTTAGGAATAGCAAGGGTTATAAATGTGGTTTTGATGGACTCTCTAGTTAAATGGTAGATAAATTGGAATTTAAATACACATGCTTTTAAAGAACATTGTACTATTTTGTTTTTTCATTATTGATGGCTTTCAGCATTATTACAGCTTATCTTGTGGTGAAGAGTGATCTCTGCAAACATCATAAATAAAAGTCATGAAACAAATGCTAGGAAAAACGTTTCCAACATATAAATAATTCAGGGATGTCAAAAAAGTTACTGTTTTTTTATTTTTTGAATGCATATAAATATGCATTTATACATGAATGGGCATGAATAAAGGTAATATTAGGAATATATCTGAATTCATGCATTTTTATAGGTCTGTTAAAGGAATGTATGCTAGATAACATACAACTCCACCTGACACAGAGAGCTTACACAGGCTTTTGAATTGCTACGACTCAAAACAACTATTTAGAAGGATTTTGCTGGCTTTGGAGTAACACATTTTTCTCCAGTTCTGTGCTAGGTTAATGGAAATCAGCAGTTCTGTTGATTTCAATATTTTATGCCACTTCAGGGTATGTTTCTTTAAGCATTTTTACAACATTTTCCAGGTTGGTAATAGATTTCTTCCTTCTTCTAATGTTAAACTTGAGGTTTTTACCATTATGCTGTGCATTCTTTCAACAGTAGCCAAAACCCAAGAGACTTTATTTGACTTGTTGAGAGATCAAATGAAATAATGTGATTTTTAATGTAAAAAATTGTGTTCCTGAATTCTTTACCAAGCATAACCATAAATTATTTTTCAACCATGAGGTTTGAAGCATTTATTATTCCCCTACAAAATGAAAGACCTTCCATTTGGTGCTTTATTCATTTTCCCTCAAAGGATGATTTAGAGACCTCTTGAAGAATTCACTAGTAGAGCTTTTGATCTGCTCAGAAAACTGACTGAAGAAGAGAAAATGTCATAATGAAAGAGTTCATGCCTAAAACTTAGAAAATCAATTTTAAATTATTATTTTATGACCTAGAAGCAGATTTCCATCTAGCTTAAAAAAATAGCATTTAGGTGTTTGCAAACTAGAAAGAGAGCACTTCCTTCCCAAAACTGGCTGTCAGAAAGTGATATTAGCATATGAGGACAGGGTGTTATGATAGGTATGTACGCATGTACCTATGTATGTATGTGTGTATTTATTTATGTATTTATTTATTTAAACTATGTTGTGGGAGTTGTTTTTGAAAGACACTTAGAAAACTACCTGTGGCTCAATATTTTCTTGGTTCAGTCTTCAAAGTTCTTTTGATTTTCCCTCAAGAGTTAGCTGTTAAACTAGTAAATACTTGGGAAAAGCAGTCTTTCTTCTTCAAAGATCTAAATTCCTTTTTTCTCAGGTTATATGTTAGTTATAGGAAACAGTTAACTTGCTCTGAACTTGCTCTGAACTTTGCTCCATCTTAGTTTCTTCATTTGGAGAAAAAGAAAATGCTCTCCTAAGGCTGAAGCCCTCCTTAAAGTGGAGAAAAAGTGCTAAAAAATGATTTTTAATTAATTAAATAAAATCATAGTAAAAATGTGATAATTTTTATGCCTGGAAAATTGTTATCTCATCAAAATTTAGACAGAAGATAAAGTCTAATGTAATATTTGGCTATCATTCTCCTACAATATGTTGGGCATTAGGTATTCAACACACTATTAGATGTCAATAAAATATAAAAATAATAAAAATAATGCAAGAAAAACAGGGAAAAATGTGCCTTTAGCTTCAGGCACTCTTGCAAAATCTTGGGAAGAAGGGTTCAGACACTCAAATGGATATTCTAATAGGAATAATCAACCATGACTACAGCAAAAAGACAGCTAATGCAATTTTAATATTACAGACTGGAATTCAACTTATATAATGTTAACTATCTAAAAAATAATAATAAAAATTATTCAGAGTTATTTCAGATGTGGAGATTGTTCTGCCCTGAACATCCAAGGGCATCATTGGTTCTCTCCAAACCATCTCTTCTCTTACTTCTGCTGAAGACAAAGTAACCATTGGCTGTAGATCAGTCCTTGTATCTACCTGCATATTCCTCAGAAGTCTGATTGTCATCAGCTGAATAAAGCACAAGGTGTTTGGGCTAAACTAATATTCCAGGTATCTGATTTGGGAAAGGGTAGAGAAAATGGTACTTCTTGGATATATGCTAATATTTTAGAAGTTCCTGACAAGATGTGATGATTCAGTAAAGGGAAAAAAATTTTGCAGCAATTAAGACAGGACCAAATACTGTGTTGGAGAAAGTTTTGATGGGATTCAGATTTTAACCTCTGCACTTTTATTCAGCTTATCTGTTGCCTTGGTTTCTGTCATATCAAGTAAAAATAAAAAAAAATTGTTTAACAGAGCCCCCATAAATTTTACAGTGATTACATAACCAAAGTTATTCATGAATCTGCAAGGAAAGTTTTACATATGCAAATGACAGATGCAGCTTTTTGAAGGGTTTTTCTCTAAGTCCTATGGTTTATTTTTGAAATTGTTCTTGGCACTGTAAAATATTTCTGAAGATCATGAAAGGGTTTAAAATAAGAGAATCAGACAGATTTGCTGATATTTTTCCAGTCTAAATTGGGCATTAATCTTGTGATTGGAACTCTATCATCTTATGTACAAACAACAGGTGGCGAGAGATAGCAAGCTCTTCAATTAGAAATAACATCTCTCTTCCCTGCCCTACAATTCATAAATGTTCTCAAGCAGTCAGTTAAGCCTGTAAACTGAAGTAGCACAAAAATTATGCACCAGAACAGATAAATGGTCCAGCTAGTCTGATATCCTGTCTCTGACAGTGGCTCATGCCAGATGTTTCACAGGAAGGTAAAATACTCACACAATGAACCTGATTGTGTAATATTATACAATGAGATGCGGTTTCTGTCTGTTCCCAGCTGGCAATAATCTTATGTCTGAAATAAAGGCTGTTGGTCCTATAATTTTTAGCCTAGTTAGCGTAATTATAAGGTGTGTTCTTATTCATATAAACGCCTTATCGTTTTTTAATCTTGCTAAACTGATTTTGCCTTTTAGATCCTTATATCTTCTTTCAAGTTGTTCTGCCTTTTCAAGCACACAGATTTGTTGACTGTACTCCCAGGGCCTGCGGCAGCCTCTGGCTCAGTCATCTGACTTCTCAGAGAGCTGCTGTGCCATGCCACAAGCCGGCATGTTTCCCCTCACCAGAGCCATCACCAGCAGTGCTGACACTGAAGCTCCTGGAGAGGATACAGCACTGTTCCCATATCTAGACACCAGCTACATTATCTTGCCACTGCATCCATATCCCACATTCTGCCCTGTCCCTTCCAGGTGTCCAGAACCTGCCATTAACACAACAGAGGCTGCAGTTGCCTCTGACCACTGGACTGAAGGAGAAATGATATTACATGAGTTTTCTCCTCTACCCTGGTGGTTGACAGTCAAGCAGAATCTAGCATTTGGGATAAAATGAGCAAAGTAAAGAATTCTGAAAAAACTGATAGTCATTTGGAAAAATTATAATTTGATTTCATAGTTCTGTATTTTCTTGTGAGGCTCATCATAGAACATCTGTAGATCTCTGAGATATGTCTTAAAAATGGACCCAGCAATAAAATTACTTAAATCCAAGCAAGAAAGTGAGTTAAATCCAATTTTTGTGTTTTAACACTGTTTTGTTGATAAGCCCAAAGTCCCCAAAAGGTCACCATACCCTCTTCAACAGGTGCTTATCAGGCACTGGTATGAAATTTTGACACTTCTGAACAGAAATTAAAGGCAAAACTCCAACTGAGTTGATTGAACCTCATGCTCCCTCTGAACTCCCTAAAGTGTCATCAGGGGAGTCAGTTGGGTACAGAGATAATAATGGATGAATACCACTGAATTAATGGATAATTCCTGTTGGAAGAGACCTCAGGAGGTCTCCAGATCAATCTCTTGCCACAGCAGGGTCAGCTATTAGGTCAGGCTAGGTTACTCTGGGATTTATAGAGTCAGACCTTGAAAACACCCAAGACTGGAGACTACATAACATCTCTAGGCAACCTCTTCCACTTTCTGACTGTCCTTGTAGACACAAAGTTTTCCTTATATCTACTCTGAACTCTCCTCAACTTATGTCCCCAAAACTCACCTCCCCAGTACTGTAACCAGCACATTGAACAGGGGAGACAATGCCCACTGACCCCCCAAAAAGCAGATATTAGACATCTAGGACAGGTCCATAGTAGTGGAGAAAGATGGAAGCATTAAGATAGCAATTTAGACTTTGCTATGCTTTGTCCACTGTAGGAAGAAGACAGCACCCTTGGGAGAACTCTGTCTTCCATTTTTAAGACAGTTAGCCTAGATTTCATTGGACTTGATACAGATTTTCATCAGACAATTTTTTTTGGCTAGGTTGAGAGGAATCCCAGCCTTACAGAAGGTAAATGGCTCGAAGCACTCAGAAACACCTTTAGCTGAATTGGTGCGGATGACTGCACCATACAGACATTCTTGAGAGGAGGAAAGGTCTGACTGTCATGAAAGATCTACAGAACCAGAGGCTCTATTGATTCCTACCTTTGAGCTGCTCTAACAAAACTGATTTTTAATCCCAGTATGAAGGTATGTTGATTGGTTTTTAAATAGAATGCTCCAGTGCTAATGAACTCATCAATATAAAAATATATTGACTCCTGTTGCAATCAGTTGGTTTTATTAAAAAGGCATTTGTCTTCCCTTAAATCCATTCTATTTCCTGCATATATCAGTGTGAACGAATACAGTAAATAGCAAACTGTACAACTTCATTGAAAGTCATATATTTTCGTTGGAGCATCTATACATAATTTAATTACATGCAAGTTAGCAGAGTAAACAAAACAACAGGGAAATGCTGCTTTTTTATATATATTTTTTAAACTTTCTTTAATGCAGTCTGCTAAATCATTGTCTGCTCTGAATCTGGTATTCTTACTGCTTAGCAAGCATTGCAAACAGTCATGAAATTCAAGTTTTCTTGATTTCAGTAGAGTTTTATTACTTCATTTCTCTGACATTAGTTACAGACAAAAGCAAAAAGCTCACTTGTAGTAAGTTTGAAACTTGCACGGCCTCAAAGTCAATTTGACTTAAACATATGCAGGGGTTGTAGATGAATAATTCAGAAGTGCCCCTAATTTGTCATTAACAGATGAAAAACGTCTATCAAATCAAGATTCTTCTACATCCTGTTATAATGTATTACATTGTAGGTCATGATGTGTCATGTCATGATGGTGATACCTCTGATTACAACGAATGCTCGTGATTACCTGTAGTGAACTAGGATATGAAATGCCAGTCTTAGATATGTCTTTTCCTAGATCTGACTTTCCCCATGGAAAACTGTTATGAGAAAAGGAACTTCTTGTCAGCAGAAAATGAAGACCTTTCTTGTTGAAACACTGGAGTCAATCTTCTGATTTTAAAACCGCTATAGCTCAAAAGTATACCAGCTTTTAGTCTTTAATTTTTATCCTGGTGTTTTCATTCTGCCATAAGAAAAGCAATGTTATCTAAAGAAACACATATTATGGTGTATAAATATGTTATATTGCACATTTGTATATGATATTATGTAATAGTATGTGAAGAAGAAACTTTTTTGAATATAAAATTTCTCATTAAAATATTAGTCATTAGAAAAGAGTGTAAACAACAGTACATATAAATGGAATACTCTCCTTTTACTAAAAATGTGACTTTCCTTATAATAGTGGTCCACAATCTTGCTTTCCATAGACATGTGTTCCTCTCAAGTAAAGACATAACATCCATGTGAAATTTGTCATTTCTCTCACATATTCTCATCCGATGTGCAAAATATTTTTCATTTCTTTCCTACAGTTCAACATTTTTCAACCTAGTTCTTGCATAGCTTTTTGTTTCAAGAGTAGATATTCTCTCTTCTGATTTTCAGTATATTAGATTAAAAAAATTGCAGTAAAAAATTTATGAATTACAATAACTGAATCTGTGTATGTGGGGTGTGCATGAGTGCACGAATGTGTGTGCATGTGTCAATGAAAGCCAACTGGACTGCTCTGAAAGTCAGATATCAAATAAATGTAAGCAAATTTTGGAAATATCTATTTATACCTATGCATTGTGTATTTGCAGATGCATTTTCCTTGCTCTATTTTTCCAAGGAATTAATTGAAGACTAGTCTCTGGAATTTTATGTGCAGATTTCTGGTGTAGGATGAAATAGGAAGCCAGATTTTGAACAGACGGGAATGGGTCAAGCTGTGATATTCATGGAAAATGAGGGAAGCTGCTGATGGTTCAACACCTCCTGCTACAGAGTATTTTCTGCACTGAGCCCTGCTAAAAAAAGCTGTTACAGCCCCTATATCCTCCCATGGCAAATCTTTGGAATCAAAATAGCTGTGGAAAGTGTCTTTAAACGAGTCTTTGATTCATGGCTAATTTAGCCTGTAGCAGAAATGGCAATCCTTGCCTCCATCCATTAGAGAGGGCAGAGAGCCTTTTCTCTTGCCAAAGGACTGTTCTCCTCGTGTTTGGTGGAATGACAGGTGCTGCATTTTTATTTGCTTTAATTTCTATTAATTTTTCTTTTTCATAAATGTAAGTCATTGCTCAGCACAGGCCTTTCAGCAGGTCAAAGATGGCATAGCTGCACTGACATCAATAGGTTAAGCTGATTTGCACCAGCTCAGAATACAGCTAAAAAGGCAAAAAATCAATAGTGAATCAGACACTTTATTATTTTTTAATCTGTGGTATCAGTCCTGTATTGCAAGACAATGTCCAGTTATTTCTTTTCCAAGATCAAACTTCAATATGGACACTCAGTTCAGTATCAAAAGTTGATATGAGAGGCCTTGAGGTCCTTCACCTCAGCCTTTCTGAAGCACAAGTTTAATTGAAAGGTAGCAGTGCTGACCTCCTTTCATGTGCTTCATTTCACATTGCAATGTCTTGTTCTCTTTTATTGAGATGTCAAATCAAGTATATCTGGAGATTCCCCCATGTGGTAATTTGAAAGCCTATGGTTTAAACTTCCTCATTTTTCACCTGAGATGAAACAGTTCCAATTCTCCTGTCTATTGTAACTAGAATTTCCTAAAACCTGTCAAAGTTCATGTGATGATCCAAGCTTCTAGAAATCTCAAACTTAAGTTCAAAAAGATGAATGCTATACTGCTACTAAAATGGAAGGATATCTTCAAGGAGATAGAGCCATTTTGGGCTTAAAGAAAACTGTTTAAGACAAACCACCACTGAAAAAAAACCCAACCCAAACATCTACCATGTACTGTCTTCAGTCATCCTACTTTTCTGTGGTCTCTTTTGTCTCAATTGGACACAGACCAACCACAAGGGAAGGTAGCTCTTCTCTCAGAATATAAGGAATTCAGTAAAAGCAATGGTGCATATAAAGCGGAAGAAATTATAGAGGAAATACATTTTGTGGAAATTGCATTGAAATCAGGGATAAATAGTCTTAATGGCAAAGGTGAATCACCGCAATGCCCACTTCTGGTAGCTACACCAAGACCGAAGGTAATAATAAAATTGTTGGGAATGTAAACTTAGAATATTTAGATAACTTCAGGCAACTGAAAATTAAGAGGGAGCCATAATGAAAGGACTGACATCTCCTCCGGATTTAATTATGTCCTTGCACAAGCGCTGAAGGTGGAGAGCACACACGGTGGTGTCTGGCCTCCTTGTATTCTCCTTTGGAAAATTTTACCTCACAAACATAGGTAGATGCATAATTTCTAATGAAGAGTGATACTAGGGAAAAGTGAGGACCTCAGGGCCATTCCTTTCTGTTTAATATCAGATTAGACAGTTTCAATAGTAATATCAATAGTGATCAAAGAAGCAGATGAGAAAGATGATGTGGATGGGTGGGGTTTAATTTAATTCATACTAAAGGAAATATGGCAAAGTTATTGGAATATAAAAGGCTAATAGAAGCTTATTTCATCAATTCTGTAAAATATTGATTTTGAAAAGCACAGAGCTGGTGCCTGAGAATACACAACAAAGTTATGTTCTTGCTAAAATGTAAATTAATAGCTACAGTATCATCTTTACCTCAGCAGCAAATACTCAGGCATGATTACTAGAGGAAGGAAAAAAGGGGAAATTATCCTCTTATTTTTGTTTCCAAATTAGATGTGGAACTGGATAGGGCATAACCTGGTTAGATGTAGCAGAATGGAAATACAGCAGATAAGGGATATATGACATAGAATGCATTCTTCAGATTTTGCTAATAAAGTTATCTATCTTCTGAAAAGACCTAAAGAAGAAGATAAAGGAGGCTGGGGGCTTGTCTGCTCCTAATGGTTATTCTCACTACAAGTGAGAAGGAGTTCAAATTATATAACTACAGATTCGAGCTGCAAATACAGACCTGAAACAAGAGAAAAATACATTATTTAAAAGCCATAATTTCTGTGATAGAGATGAGAATCTCTTGTGTGGGTTAACAGCTCATAGAGTTAAGGGTACAGCAACATTTTTCAGGTTCAGTAAAATCTGGATATTTGGCAACATCAATGTAAAAACAAAGAAGACAATACATCTCAGGCAAAATTTGAACTGCACCATGTGCTGAGGAAACAGATTGTGAGTTGAAAAGATTCTTGCAAGCCAAAGAAAAATTTCATAATTGATTGAAAGATAACAAAAGTGAATTTAGAAGGCATCTTTTGCAAATCTGAAAATAAACAAAAAGGGCTGGAATTATTTCTCATGGAACTATATTATGAACAAACAGGAAAGTCATGTGGGAAAGACAAGGATATAAAGATCTCAAAAGACCTCTTACAGAGAAACAAAATAATAGACTCTGTTTAGAAGCGAAGCATCCTTCAAATTGTATGAAGGAGTGGGGAAGGATGACGTTTCTGCAAAAGGGATTGCCATGGACCAATCAAGGATCATCCCTATGGTGTAATCCCTTTTGCCAAGATGTGACATGGGAGGGCTGAGCACAGATACGTTTAAAATTGGTGACTTGTGAACTGGTAGAAAAAGAGCATATTTCCCTAAGAAACTCGTGGCATCTGATGGAGGTGGCTCAAGATCCAGCTGCCTTTGCCATCCTGTTGTAAATCTTGGGAGAGAATTTCTGTGTCTGGGCAATGAGTCCCATGTGTCCTGGGATGACACTACTACAGATCGGCAGCATGGCACCTGTACCCAGCAGGTCCATGGGTTTTATTTTATATGATGAGAAATACCAGCTGGTTATAGCACATGATCACTAAAATGGTCAGCTGTTAGAGGTCAGCCCTCTCTACAGCTCCACCTCATTTAATTTGTTTGGAGAACACAAGCAGAAATGTAGCTGGTTCTAATTTTTTAACTTTACAAATAGATAAAATGCTTGTGTCTCTGACGCTCTATTCCTTTTTACTGTAGTGTTTGCACTCACAACAGTTTTCTCACTGTCTTTTGGTACAATTTATCAATAGTCTCTCAGAAAATGATTAAAATCTCCTCCCTTATAAGTTAATATATCACAGCAAATTTATTTTTTTGATTGTGTACTTTTCATATGGTGCATTTTATAGTTGCCTGGGACTAATACTTTTGAATGTATTATTTTGTCCTTGTTGAAATATGAACAATTTGTTTTGTTTTGTTTTGTTTTTTTTTTAAGTTATTTGATTATATTTTATGCTATTTGTTTTAGCTATAGCAATATCTGTGAAGAATTTAAGAAGAATATTTGAATAGAATTGAAATCCCAATTAAAAACTCTGGCTTATTTTTTTCCTAGAAACCAGCTCCTCCTTCCACTACTGATTTGTTTTAATTTTGGTAGGATTCTGCAAATGCTTGGTACATTACTGAAATGTACTGGGAAAAAAGAATTCAAGTAATGTCACCTGGTCTACTGCAATTAGATTTGATACTCTTGTACTCTCATTCTTTAGTCAAAATCAGATCAACTTATAGCTAAAAGGCTGTAAACTACTTCTCCTACTTAGCTGGAAGACAGTGCTTAGTAGAGGCTAAGCTTCTATTTTTTGGTCTAGGCTGCAACTTCACACTAATAAGTCATACACAGAGGAAATGTCATATTGAATGAAAGCAGAGTATTCCTCTGTGATTGCTGCAGAATGGTGAGCCCAGCTGGATGAGACACTTGCCCTGAGAAAAGGGATCCAATTACAAAAACTGTATTTGCCTTCTGGACACAAACCTGGGTACCTCATCGTTCTGATTTATCCCACTATAAAGAAAGAAGCTCCTTGGGTTTATTTTTTCCCCTGTTCGCTTGTGTAGGATTTATTACATCCTCTCATGTTAAGAATGGGGACTGTATGAGAAATCTGAGAGGATTTTGTTCTTCTGTGACTCAAGAGGTTTTCACTCTGTCATTGACACGGACTTCTTTCAAGACTTTACGCAATCTAAAATTGCAGAAATCTTTTGTGTCTTGGCTTCTAAACAACTCTTAATTGATTCTCAGTGGACAGTGATTCATATTCATTGTTTTAAGAGCTCTTGGATTATCCTGATGGATTTTTGGTCTAGCTTTATAACTGCTGTGCTAATTTCATGAGGGGTCTTAGAACAGACCTTATGATCAAATGCAGCTTTGTCAGAATCACTTATGGTTAAAGGCAACAAAGGGATTAAATGGTGACCACCTGAGGGAAAACAAAATTCATCAAAAGGTGTTTAACACCTGATAGGGAAGAAATGGGATGATTCTGCTAACTTAATGTTTACAAACATTTTTGGGAAAATTGAGTTCTCAGCATTTTGGAGATCAAGTTTTTGCACAGCTTTCTTAAATGTAAAATTAAGAATCTAGTGCCATGATTCTATTTGTTTGTGAAATCTCTGTTGAGGGTTCAGTACAAAGCTAGCACAGTAGCATGGAGCCTGGGCACTAACATTTACAAGAATCATAAACCCTAGATTACAACATCTTCTTGCTTGAAATACTGCAGCAAATAACAGCATAAAACCCTCCTTCTTGGCAAAAGCCAACATCGGTTTCCAAGTGAACTGCTGTGTTCATTGTATCTCTCATAATTTATACCCATTGCAGTGACTGTTTGGTCTAAACCTCCCTAAACATGTTGCTGCATGCTGTGTCCCCTGCCCGCTCAGCTGATGGCCTAAGGACTTGTCTCAGTATCACAAATTTCCAAAGTCATCAAGTTCACCTTTGCCTTGCAGAGGAAAGAAAGGGAAAAGCAGTTATGTCTCTGCTGTTTCTGTTCCAAAGAGCCTCTGGAGATAGATTTAAGTTGGTAGCTGTAAACTGCCTTTGCTTTCATCCACCTACTGCTCACTGTTAGTTTTTATCTATTTACCATCAGCTCTCATAGTTTGTACCTGTTTTTTAAGGTTAGATTTTTGGGTTTTTTCACTGTTCTTTTGCCTTGCAGATGATTCCCTATTAATACATTCTTAGATAATGTGACTTCATGAATAAGTATTACCAATAGAAATGGTATTACTATTACCATTTGCAATGCCACACAGAAAAGACATTTCTGTACATTTTGGTAGCTTCATGGAGTCCCACGTGCCATTCTGCTGGAGAATTTTGCATGTTGGAAAAGGTTAAGGTTCAGAAAAATAATTGTTTCTTTAACCCTATTTTAAATCTAAAAGGTGTAGGAAAGATTAAGGAACTGGAGAATGAATACATGCATGAAAATAGTACTCTCTAGTCTGAAAATATATGAATCTGATTTAGTAGCATAAGTTTTTCTTTCTCCGTGCCAAGGACTAGGAGTTCCAGGAGCTGCCACAGAGAATTGAGGAACATATTACAGACAGACTACGTATGTTGCTGACTGGTACTTTTGATCAGCCTTTTCTTGTGACAGACGAGTGACTTGAGTTGGTCTGCCCAGTCAGAATGAAATTCTGTGTGAGTTCTGGTAGGATTGGAAAGCTGCACTAAGAAGTCCAGACTCCAGCTATTTTGACTTTTCCACACATTTCTTAAATGCTTGCTTGTTTAAAGTGGAAATTCCCACCAGTTTCATTCTCACACCTGGCATGCATTGTTGGTTTGCCTTGTGTCCAATATCTGCTCCATCTCTCCATCTATGTCAATGCTGCATATATAAGTTGCTTCTTTGAACAAAACGATTGTGTTCAAAAACAGGCAAAGATGAGAACTACAAATGCTTTTATGTAAAAAAAACCCCTCTTTTCAAAAGCAATACTATTTTTTTCACAGTCAGTTCCTGCTCTCGTTCACTGGCAAATTAACCAGGTTTTCTTAAAGTAATTTGGCTATTCTAGTAACAGTTGGTTTCAAAAAAATCTATTTAAAAAGTCATAAAGACACTCATAAAACTTAAAATTTCAAGTTCTCTTGTATTTTATTTTTGTTATTTTACTCATCAGTTATGTACTCATCAGTGGCACCTGTTTCTAAAGCTGAGGCAGATAAGAAGTGTAAAGGAGGAGCCTTCCACCCCTCTTGCCTCTGGTAACAGCAGTTTAATAAGAGGCCTTCCATTTCCACTGCAGTCAGTTTTGTATCTTTTATGGTCTTATGTATAAATCAAAAGTTAAAGTGATCTTTATGCAGATGTAATAATTGCACACCTAATAGCCTGGTAAATAAGACTGCTGACTGAAGAAGTGATTACCTTTGACTGTTTGCTGGTTTAAAGGTAAACCAGCAGCAGAAATGAACCAAACACAAGAGATTTTAAGTCCGAGTTACAATTTAATAAAAATATATCCAGAGCCACTACAGAAGACTGAATGAGAATCATTAGCGAGACAAAAGTCCAGATGACAGACATTAATGTGAGGAAAGGAAAAAATTACTTCATGTCAGGCCCAAGAAGAGTTATCACTGAGTTGTTTCTAAATGGAAAAAGAAACCACTTGTAATAATACCTGTTCATGTCTTGGTACTGCTGGAAGGTAACACACCAATAATATGATTCATTTGGAAAATTCCATGTAGAAATATCTTAAATATGACATTTAAAATCTACACACATTGGTCAGCTTTGTCACAAGTGAAATACTGTTCTTATTTCCTAAAGAGCTAGATTGTAGCTTGGATTAATCATCTCTGCAATAGTGTAAATGGGAATAAAATTTGATTTGACTTTCTGAATTTTTCCTGTGGGTGTGAGTGAGCAAAATGGGCAAGGGGGAGAATTTGCAGTTTTTCTCCTCCCCAGAAGGAACCATCTTTTACAAATAACCTATGCTTAATGTGAACATACAGGGTTGTTTTGGAATAACTATGACCAAAGCAGACCACTTGTTCAGGAGGCACACTTTTTTGTTTTGCATATAGTATATTTCAAAAGTTGCTGCTAGTGGGGAGACTCACCAGTAGAGGGGAGTCATAAGGGGAAGTCATAGCCAAAGGAACAGTGATGACCCAGGCTTCTTGCCAGACCGGGAAGCTAAGGAAAATGGAAGGAGAGGTCAGTTATATGCTGCTGAGCTGAATCAGAAAATGATCATCCTAAAAAGCAGGGGGAAGTGAGCATTAATGCACCCAGTCCTCTCCATGGATTGAACTGTGACTAGTGTGACCATGAGTAAATTTCTGCCTTTGGAACATAATATGACCTTTTCTGACTAATGACCCACAAATAATGATAAAGAAGATAAAGAAGACCTCTTACTGTCTTATATTTAAAACTAATCCCTTCTTGATTTTAAATATTGAAAAACAAAATCCACCTACAGTTTAATTTCCTTAATTTTTAAAGTAATTTGCACATGACACATGAAAAAGCAAGATTATTCACCTTTTGGTTTTCAGCTTTTTATTTTTCACAAGCACTTTATTTTATTTATATATATATTTATTTATTTAGTGATCTGCTTGGCTTATTTGAATTAACTTGGAAATCCACACAGTGTTTCAACCTGTAAATGATACATTATCTCTCCCTCATCCCTGTCAGACTCTGGGGGCAAAGACTGGTTGCCACAGCGGTGTGTATTAAAGCCACAGTTCTGGATGATGAACCCTCTAAAGTGTGAGGGGTTTTTTTTAATGCAACAGTAAATTCTTAAATTGCATTCTGCTTGTGACTCAGGTTCCAAATGCATCTTTTCGAATAATATCTTTAGGGTATACAGCTGTTGAAACTTCAAGAAGAGTGATAGTGCATTCAGCTTCTATCAATCTCTGATGGATCTGACCTTTTTTCAGTTGACTGAAGTAAGACTCCTTTTGTAAGCACTTTTCCACTTCTCGGAGGGATAAGGCTTCTTCTCCCTGCAAGGTTCTTTGGCTTTTGGTGGGAAAGGCCCTTAAACCAACCTTCCTTCCTTCCTTCCTTCCTTCCTTCCTTCCTTCCTTCCTTCCTTCCTTCCTTCCTTCCTTCCTTCCTTCCTTC
>JAWWEV010000001.1:38634198-38672751 GCA_035583235.1 Hafferia zeledoni
CAGGCTCGAAGGGCACACCCACGTGGGGAGAGCCCTTCCCAAATCTTCGTTCTCGAAGATTGGGCCATTATTATTATGTGCATTCACTAAAACATATGCATATTCATGGTATCAGAGAAAATATATAAAAATGTTGTCATAACTTTCAACTGTCAGTGCAGTATTTATGTTCTGGCTTTTCCTCATACATAAAAAATGAAATGTGCAAGGAAGAAAGAGAAGACTTCACACAGAACAAAGAACCAGAAGAAGCACAGCTGCACTTCTCAGCTCATGTCCAAATTGACAGAAAAAAGAACATTCAAATAGTCAAGGCATTCTGGGTCATAAGGAAAATATTTTTTGCAGATAAAGTCATCCAAACTCAAGATACAACACAAATCATTCCTTAACGCCAACAGTTTCCTGTTTACTCATTATATTTTTGTTTTCCAAAACATTTAATTGTATCAGCTGGGGGATTAGCATGTTGTCATATTGTTGAGTTCTGCCTCTGCTCTTCACTATATTTGGTAAAAGAGATTCTCAATTAAAGATAATAAGTGGGTGTATAATATGATTTTCGTAGACTGTTATCTGTTAAGAATGTCAAGGATTTCACTTCTCAGTATTCCCTCTAGGTCCATAAAATGGTTTGACCCTAAAATAAATTTCATATGGTTTCCCCTCTGAAAAATAACCACACTCTTTTGTTAAAGAATTAGTGATTATACTTTCTTTCAGTTTCTCCTTCCTGTTTAGACTAAGGTGAAAAATATCTCAGCAATATCATTCCAGATCTGTCTCCAGGGCTTTTGAAATCTGTTTCCCAATATGGGGAATTAAAGAATTAATCTTTGCACAATGAGGACAACAGTGCATTTAACTAGACCTAGTCTTTTCAGCTACAACAGCAGATTTGGTGAGTTATTTGCAAAATAATAACTTAGAAGGTAATTTCAAGAAGCCAGGATTTATCACCAGTGTTTTGTTTGTTATTTCAACTGGTTTGGCATAATTCAATGGTTTTTTTTTACCACATGAGAGCAATAACCACTTCTCTGCTATGTAAAAAAGCAAATACAGATATTTTTGTATTAAAAAAAAAGGATGCAAATACATAACTAAAAATTATTAAGATGCATAATTCATTGTTTTGTCTGTATTGCTAGGTCTATGCAAATGTTCTTACCACATTCCCATCAGTCCAAGAAGCAGTTGGAGTGGAGAACTCCAAGAACTGATGAAATGGACGTATAAAATATGTATACTGAGCTGAACCAGGGAGTAAACAGGATGCTTTAAATAAGGTACATGGCCAATGAAAAAGAAGTCTTATTCCAGCAGATCAGATGTTACCTAGGTGAGGCAGAATACCTAAGGCGACTTTATATGAGATACAGAGAAATACAGGTAACAGCTTCAGAGTGATAATGGGATTCTGAGACTCAGAGCCTATCTAGTCCTTAAAAATTAGTTTTATTTGTTTTGCCTGTGGTTTGTTGGCTGCGTAAAGTGTCCTTGCAACCTAGAATTCTTACTCTCTGACTATTATAACTCTTCTGCACCAAAGCTGTAGCTTCAGGAGGATGGAGTTAGCAGAAGCATTATGGAAAATCAGAGACAGCTCCAGAAGGGTTCAAACCATTGAAGACAGAGGCCACAGAAAGATGCAAATGAAATAACAAGAGACAAAAATCTCTTGAAGCTCAGTTTTGCTGTCTGTCCTTGTGGAACACATTCAGCAGATGAGTCCCACAGCATCTTGGGTTGATCCTGTTTTCAGCAGTCAATTCCTTAAAATTTTATTACAGCTCTGATTAATCTGATTAACAGGTAATTGTGTCTGGAGCAGCAGCAGGTAGACTGTAGCATTAATCCTCAGATTTTATTAAAGGAATGTTTAAATGACTCACTGAGGTGTTCTAGTCACATATAGTGATGCCGTCTAAAAAGACAATAAAAGACTGTTCAGATCTGCTGTTGTTATCACAGGAAACATCACTGTTTTCCAGAGATGGAGGTGTGAATAACGTGCCTGTACACGTACTCTTGGATTTCAGAACCCTTGGCAACTGGATGCAATAGATTTGGTGCTGCTGAGAACCACACCAGTTCCCATCTCCCCAAACCGCCACACTTCAGCAGCAGAGCCTCTTGAGAGAGCATAGGACAGAAGGGTATCTGTGGCCTGACCATAGTAGCTGTTGCTGCTGATACTGGACTGTCATACATGTCATATACAAAGTAAATAAACACAGCTTTCACTGGCCTATTCACACTGATAAGGACAATTCTACTCGGGACAATGTGGCAGATGAAATGAAATCCATTTTCCCAGGGATCATGCCAGTGCTTGTCTTACCTTAGGAATTCATTTAGACTGATGCAGAGCAATAGCTGACAAAATGCTGTGAGAATTATAACTGTTTTACACATTAAATCCAGAGGAATATATATTGATTTTCATTCATACAAAATTAGAAATTGCCCTCAGTTTGCAAAAACCATTATGCAGTTAGAACTGTCAAAGCATGCATCATCTGGAAAACACCATCCTTATACAATAATCGCTACACACAGGTCAATAAAGGTTCTTAGACCTCTTAATTTGGTGCCAAGTAAAAATTACATTGAGTATTTCCTGAAGGGTTTCATGAGGATGCTATTGAGTTGAAGATAGGTTCAAAATGCCTGTACATTATTTTAAACAGTAAAAATAACTGAATCTTTTGGTACCTGAATGGAGCTAGACTTGACAAATGATCTGAAATAGTAAGTGTTGTTTAAAGAGCTTTGCAGCAACTAATTGACTTTAAGTTGTCTCTCAAAAAGCAGCACAAATAATGGAAAAACTGTGTTTCAGCTAGTGTTGGGTACATTTTAAAGGAGTACCAGTAATGTATGTTTTGGTTTTGAAAGACACTGGAGAGCAGGGAGGCGGCAGGGCAAGAGTCTTGTATGTGGAAAAAACCCCCAGGTATTGCTTTGCTTTTCTGTTCATTACTTTATTATCTTCTCGATGCTTACAGATTTTTTATTTTTTCTGTGTTTTTCTAGGAACTTGAGCTAAGCTGTAGAGCTGTGCCTATCACATGTTCTCCCTTTTTAAAGAGCCATTTTACCCTTTATTTATTTATTTATTTATTTATTTAATTTGTTCACCACGAGCTTTCTAGAATAGTTGCTAGTAACTCTGAGATTGCTTTACTAAGTGTTTAATTAGCCTTTTATTAATTTCAACAGGCTTTCCAGTTTCAGTGAGTTACCACTGAAGATATTTCATAAACATATTGAGCTTGATGAAATTTGAGTCTCAGACTGTTCTCATTCTTAAACATACACATACATAGATCTGTCTACATCCATGTCTCTCTGTATCTATACCTCTATTTATATCTGTATTTACATAAATATGTAAGCATATAAAAGATAAGATGTGTTCCAAAGAAAAACATTGCATAACAGTTGAAGCATCTTTGTCTTTTTCCAGCAGTGGGCACACTTCCCTTAGTATTCTAGGCATAATTTTAACACAACTGCTAAAAGCTATGCCTTTCAGGATATACTTGTGTGTTCATTGTATATGGATGTCTGGAATGTCATGGTGATGGAGGATAAATCTCATATTTTTTTTTCCACATTCCACCTATCCTAATCCAGTTAGTACATGTAATAGAAATCTGCTAATGCAGTCACACGCTTCTAAATGTTTCAATTCAAATTCTGTGGCAGAAAAAATCATTAGCTCAGTACCTTTTAAATCCAAGGAGCTAAACCTGTGTTACTCAGATGAAAAGATCAGCTAAGAGGTCGTGGCAACTTAAGGGTAATAAAGAATGGTAAAGTTTTATATTTGATGGGCCCATCCCAAGGGGGAACTTTCTTAGGGAAAACAGTGAATTAGAAGCTCTTTCACCAGTCAGCTCATTGCAAGATTGCCCAAAGAGCCGAAAGCAATGCCATATTCAGCTGTATTATGAACAAGAAAGTTACTCAGGATCGTCTTAAGTGTAGATGAAGAGGAAACTCAAATAGGACATTGAAGGTGAAGAGTTTTGACAGACCTAATATCTCTCTAAAATATGAGTTACCCCTCACTGACATAAATGAGTTTTTTTGGTTCTTACAGCTCTTGGAAAGGAAAACTGATGAAAAGTGTCAGTCATAACCACCAGCTATAAGTCCCAAGACAGAGTGCATTTTCATTTGAGGAATACCCAGCCCAGAAGAACCTGCTTCCTGGCCTTGACAGATAATTAATATTTAACATGAAATTTAATACTGGCATAAAGGCAAACTCAAAAACATTTATTCTGCTTTTTGCAAATCACAGAATTTGTACCATGACAAAATTATTACATAAAGGGATCCTCTGTCAGCCTATTTTATCTGCCAGAGCTATTTGCATTTCATGGGAGATTTCGTTAGCTGACTAAGTACATGCGGATTTTTTCATCTGCATGTGCAGTGTTTATGAAGCTGTAAAGGATCTTGTCCATGGAGCTGACAAAATTAAGATGGTTAGAAAGAGCCTTGCAGGATTTTAATTCATAAAATATATTTACTCATTTTCAAAACCAAGAAATCTTGGGAGGAAGAGCTATCTTCAAATCAATAGCACATTATGCAGCAATGCATCAGACAGTGGGCAGTTATATTGAGTACTTATTAAATTAGGCTCTCATCCATCCACATCTATTTGTACACATCTATTTGTATTTCATTCTCTATGCTGTTCCTTATACAGGGGTAGTGGATAATGAAGATAGAGGAGTTTTTATTGGGATTTCCAAAGACAGCTATAAGCATTACTTGTGACCATAGGCTGTCTTTTTGTGGTATATGAGTAACTGGGATTTTCAGAATCCTTTGAAAATTGCACTGGCAGAATTTGTGTTTGTTTCTGATAAATATCTAACAGAGGCTTCCTCTAATCTTCATGGGAAAACACAGCACTGGAATCACTTAAAAAGTTTTCTTACTCCAGAAGTGAGTCTCTAATTATCAAAAGTCAGCTCAATTGGTGATTAAGTTTTTTTCTGAACTATCTCAGTTTTCTAAGGATGCAATTTTGGGATTAACATTTCAAACAAATTTTTTTTTCTTTATGCTTACAGTATAAGTTCAGGCCTAGGATATATTAGTAAGTTCATACTTAAAAAAAACACAAAAACAAAACAGAACCCAAAACACTTTACTTAAGTATATTTATTTAGAAGCAATATTTTCCTTCTTGAGGAGTCTTTTGTCCTTAGAGATATATTAAAGAATATTTTTCATCTGAAATATCAACGTGTCCTGGTTTTGGTTGGAATAATTTTCTTTCCTAGCAGCTGGCACAGTGTTAAGTTTTAGACTTAGTATGAAAATAACATTGATAACACACTGATGTTTCTGAGCAGGGCTTACCTTAAGTCAGGGACTTTTCAGTATCTCATGCTCTGCCAGTGAGCAGATCCACAAGAAGCTGGGAGGAAGTATAGCCAAGACAGCTGACCTGAACTGGCCAGAGGGATTATCCATACAATAGAGTGTCATGCTCAGTGTATAAACTGGGGTAGTTGGCTGAGAGGAGCTGATCACTGCCTTGGGAATGGGCTGGACGTAGGTCTGAGAGTAGTGAACAATTGCATTGTGCATCACTTTTGTACCTTGGGTTTTAGTCCTATTTCTCTTTTTCTTGTAGCTGTTATCATTAGTATTATTATCCAATTATTAAACTGTTCTTATCTCAATCCATGGGTTTTACCTTTTTCTGATTGTTTCCTTCATCCTACTGTGGTGGTGAAGAGAACAAGCAGCTGTGGCACTTAGTTGCTGTCTGGGGTTAAACCATTACACAAGGAGAAAAAAAGCATGACTTTTGTAGAGAATTGGATAGCAGAATTCAGGTGAATATTAAATTTCTTAGAACATAAAGTGTTTTGAGTTTTGTTTTGTTTTTTAAAGGAAGTAAATGAAAAAATAAGAAGTAAAAAAGAAATCCAATAGGAATAAACAAATGAAGTGCATATCTTCAGGATGCTGAATATCCTGCATATTTCATTATGAAGTTATAGTACTCACACCTTCCTTTAGCTTCCCAGCATCTTTCTAGATCAGAGATATTCTTTGAGTGATGAAAGGTACGGAATGCATACCAAGAAATCATAAAAAGATTAATTTAGAGACATAGAAAATATCAAACTTTTGTTCTCAAAATATTTGCAAATCTTAGAAAGTAATAGAAAACTGACTGTAATCCATTCTGAGCAGCACTGATTGTAAACCTAAATAATAATCAGAATCATATAAGGAAACAATAGATATGAAGGAAAAATGCAGATTGCTTTCAGGGTCAAATCCCTGACTCAAGTGCAATAGATCCACTGAGTTAAGAGAGTGACCATGATTTACAGTGGCCAATGATTTGCCCTCTATGTCTTGCACTCTGACTTTCACTAATGCTTGGGAGCATTGATCCTCTTTTTTCTCTGAGACATGGATTTCAGAGGGGAATTGAGCCTGCAAAATCAGGGCAGAACAGGGGCTTTCCAATTTGAGTTGCCATTTCCCAGCCACGGCAGTGCAGTGTATTAATCAGAACAATCGATAGTCCCCTGACACTCAATGCATCCCACTCAAGCAAAAAAAAATCACCTATATTTTTGATTAATCAGTGGCAAGTATCCATTTCTGAAATGTCTGTCTGAGAAACAGTTATATTAAGCAGATGTAGGGCCTGATTTGTACTCCGTTTGGGACTATTTCTAGATGAGGATGATCTTTCCAAGTGTTTGAGAGTCTAGAAGCCCAGGAAAGTATTTCCATTGTGTATGATGATATGTGAGTCTGTCCCTTCAAGGATCTGCTCTCAATCCATTCATCACTCAGTCTGTACTGATACAGGTAATTTTGTTGATTCAGATATAGGACCTTGCACATGGATCAGCACAATCACCAGTATCAGTAAACACTGGGTGATGAATGAATGGCAAACAGCCCTAGGAAGAAGAGATACTGATGGATGAAAAATTGGACATGAGCCAGCAATGTGCACTCACAGTCTAGGAAACCAACCATATTCTGTGCTGCATCTGAAGTGAGGCCATCAGGCTGAAGTCGGTGATTGTACCCTTTTACTCGAGACCTCACCAGCCCTGGGGCCCAGCAAAGAAAACTGTTTGAGCAGGGCCACAAAGAGGCTCAGAAGTCTGGAACACCTCTCCTACGATGACAGGCTTAGTGAATTAAAGTTGTAAAACCTGGAGAAGGGCCCTAAGGTGGCCTGTAAGAAAGATGGATTGAGACTTTTTACTGAGGCATATAGCAACAGCACAAGTGGTAATGTTTTTAATCTAAAAACGTGTAGATTTGATTTGATATAGAGAAGAAATTTTTTGTGATGATGGTGGTGACACATTGGAACAGGTTGCCTGCAGAAGTTGTGGATGCCTCATCATTACATTCAAGGCCAGGCTGGATGGTGCTTTAAGCAACCTGTTCTAGTGGAAAGTGGGCCTGTTCATTGCAGGGGCATTGGACTAGCTGATCTTTTAAAGGTTCATTCAAACTTAAACCATTCCACGATTCCATGATTTCTGTCTCACTTTATTTTAAAAAATGTCTCTACTGGAAATAGTTCTGGTAGGAGGCAGTGGCTTTCCTCAACTGCAATGGCCAAAAAAAAAAAAAAAAAAAAAAAAGAGAATTTCAACATGATGGTGGGAGGAAAGAGTGATGAACTCCGAAAGGCAAGGCTGGGTGGGTATGTTTGCTTCAAAATTTTGGATGATGGATGTGTACAGCGTGGAAGCTTGCACAGCAGTCCCCACTTGCCAGTTATTCCCTTGTTACCTATTCGATGAATCAGCTTAATGAGAGTAGGTAAAGTTCAGCATTACAACAAATGCTTTCATATGTCACTTCTGAAACGTGCCCTATTACTCATTTAAGCTGTGGTGAACTCATTTGCTCCCAAAGACTCACAGAGAAAGAATTAAGTTTTCTCCTTCTTTAACATTGCTGTTTATGTTTTTGCCTGTTGGTCACTTTGATGTCAGTGGATATTTTAGACTTTTCCCTTATCTCAATAAATCTGTCTGCTAGGGAGGACATGAATAATAAATATAGAACAAGTTTAGTACTTGGTATTGCTGCCATTTTATGCTTTAATATAAAATAATTATTTTTTCTTTTTTAAGTAATTTTTTTTTTGTTGAAAGTACTTCTACATATTAGGTATCTAACAGAATGTTAATACAGATGTCATCAACAATACCAGACTCATTAATTCTGATACCTAATGAAATTAAATTGGACAAAATGGCTACACTGGGGTTTTTTTCACCTTTTTATTTGTTGTTCCTTTCTTTTCTTGTCTAAAATATTTTCAGGAGAGTAAAGTCCATGGCCTGCTCAGTTAAGGAGTCCCAAAGCATCACATGATAAAGTAAATGAGGCCTTTTTTCTTTGTGTGTGTGTGTGTCTGTGTCAGCTAATGATTGCTAGAGTAAAGAACAGGAAACAGAATCACAGCATGCTGTTGTAAAATGAGTTTTTCTGTGAATTTCTCTGTTTCAAGTGAAGAATATACTCTTCAATCCTTGTGCATAGCAGTTTCTGTATTCATTTTAACTAGCTCTGCAAGAAAATGCCAGTACATTGAGATGTCCCAATTAAATTTTGTTGATGCAGTGAACTTCTTTATGGCTGAGCAGTGCCACTGCTGGCAATTAGACTAACAGCACAGCATACATCACTCAGAAATAATCAGTTGACTTTTGCATGGCAATTTGAGGGAGTTTCAGATGTTAAGCACTATTCCAAACAATCCTTTTACAATTACTGCCCAAATTTTCAAGGGACGTGTCCATTCTCATTTATTTTAATCAAGGAAATGAAGGATGTCTATTAGAATATTATATGCAAAACCATGTAGAAATCATGAAGGCAGATATTATAAAAAGAATGGATATGCTTATCTAGAGAGCATGAGAAAAGACACAAGAAGGAACCCATTACTTCCTTTCTCCTCACCTCTAAAAAAAAGAAAATGACATTTAAAAAAAATATATTGCTTACCAAGTAATTTCCATGCACTCAGTGATCCTAATTCCATCTAGATACTGTGCTGTATTAGATAAAACTTAATGGCTTTAGGGTGGTGTGGTCAAGCTGATAGGAAGATCAAGGGAGGATAGGGAAATGAGTGGGAAAAGGAATAATTTTCTTATATTTTGATAAAGTTAAATCAAAAGAATTAGTCCTATTTGTGCCTGTCAGATTATACTGTTCCTGACAAGTAAGGATTGCCAGGTCTGATCAGAATTAATAACAATTGGCAGCCTCCACTCTCAATCCTGCACAGTGTTTGTATATGGTATGGCAATCCCAACTGACATTAATGTTTATTTTTTTAATTCAGGATAGAAATGGAAAAACTCCTAATTTTTTTAATACCTTGTCTCTATGTCTCCCTATATTTATAAAGGCTTCAACCTTTTTCTCACTCCCATCCCAGTTGCCCCAGGGAGCAATACATTATGGTGGGTTTCGAGAAAAGCTTTCTAGGGAAACTAAATCCACTTGACATGAAAACACAGTTCCCTGTATATCATTAGGTTAGTTATCTGGTCTGGTGTTCAAGCAAATCATTAATTAGCAAATGCTGTAGCTGTAGGTGGTCAAGATGGTGCATTTTGTGGGACTAATATACTTTACTGTCTGGCCATGGAAATGGTCCCTGGAAGCTGTTCATGAGAAACTGGCTATGGACAAGAACAGTCTAGGCAAGGGACAGTGTTTCAGAGCACAGCAGCTGGTAGTCTGCTGCTTCAGTGACCAGAAAACCTCAAAAGCTCAATTACGATTCACTTCTTTTAGGTATTTGGTGAGGAGCAAGATTAGTGCTGCCTAAATTTAGTCACTAATGATGGAGTCATTCCAGAAGAAATTGTGAGTTTGACCATCTGCTTTAAATATCTGTTTCAGGTGAGGTGGTAGTGACTTAAGGGAGCTTATTTCTCTTTTCTGGCTATAAAGAAAGTCTAGGTGACTGGGTTAGATCTAAATGCATTGCTGACTTCTGCATTTGGTTAGATGAGTTGTGCCCTAAATTTTTCAGAAAGTCTACTTCCTTTGAATGCACAGATATCCCAAGAAATCTAATAATCAGCTCATCAATGTCTCTTTCTTCTTTTTAGAATCATCAGGCTGTATTTGAATTACATCTGAAATAGCAGTAGAGGTTGAATTGCAACTTTCAGCTGACTCATCACATTCAGAGACGTGATTCTGCTGATGAAACCTTTGTATTTAAGTGAATGTATCATTAGAAGTAGAAACTATTACAGCCTGGAACTTCCTCATTTAAAGTGGACCTAAATCTGGAAGATGTGCTGAATTGTGCTTATATAACATCAGTGCACTGGTAGATTTTCTGAGTTTTTGGTTTTTTTATACTTTTCCTTGCTCTTCAGCCCTCACTGTGTTTTTCCTCAGTTGCGTTTACTGAAAGTCTGCCAAGCCTAGCACATGTCCAGCTCTCAGGGCTGTGTTTTGTGTTAGTCCCAATTCATATGAAGAGTAGAACATTACTGCCTTACCCTAACAAAAGGTGGGCAAGAGATCTCATGTAAGGGCATATCTGTCCTGTATACTGCATATATGTACAGCTTTGATTCAAGTACTGGAGGCAGCATCACCTCAGGACTCTTGTGCTTTGTGTGGTCTAGTTTATCTCACTTTTTAACTCTGCTGATGAACCCTCAGTCTGTTTCTTTGGGATCACAGATGTTAATGTGGAAGGAGCATTCCACTAGTTGAAAGGTATGAATCTACTTTCTATGTTTCATTGATGTCTACACATGATGAGATCTCTGGGCAAGGCTGCGAACATAACACATAGCAAAGAATCTAGCTCACATGTAACACTTCCAGGAAGCAAAGAGGCTTTTCTGCTTTCCTCTGGGTTTGTTACTCTATGTCTGCAACCAGCCTCTCATGCTCACTTTGACTTCTATCCTATGACCCAAACCCTATGCAGAAAGACCTCTTCCCAAAGCACTGATTTCAGGAAATGTTAGTTATCTTAAATCTGCAACTGAGAGCGAGCTGCATTTTCTGTGCTGTGTTTTTAATGACATAAAGTTTTCCAGAATATTGTCTTCTTTAGTAATGGTGTATGTTTTCCTATTAGTAAATAGGTCAGTGGTGAAACTGAAGCATGAAATCAGACCAAATTCTGCTCATTCCTTTCTATTTTCTGCTGATATATTTGACAATCCTTGATACAGTTTGTGACACTGTATTAGGTTTGAGTAGCAAGATTTTGGTAGCAATGGAGATACAGGGGGCCGTTCAGCTGGAAAATTCCCCCATGTCCGACAGAGACAACGCTCTCAGAGATGGACCTGTAGCCAGCCAAGCCCATCAGCAACAGTGGTAGCACCTCTGGGCTAACAGATATAAAATGAGGAAAACAAAAACCTGTGCAAATGAATTCAAAGAGAGAAGTGAGAATATATGAGAGCAACAGCCTTGCAGATGCAAGGTCAGTGCAGAAAATGAAGGAGGAGGTGATCCAGGTGCTGGAGAAGAGATTCCCCTGCAGCCTGTGGTGCAGACCACAGTCAGGCAACTGTGCCACTTCAGACTGTGGAGGTCCATGGGTGAGCAGAAACCTGTCTGCCTGCAGTCCCTGAAGGACTCCATGGCAGAGCAGGGGGATGCTCAAAGGAAGATGTGACCCTGGGCGAAGTATGAAAGATAAGTAACTGCAAAATTATGAGATGCAGATAAAAATAGACTTAGAAGCTATTTCAAATGGCATAGAGAAAGATCCAGCCCTGATTTACTAAGGACTATCTCAGTCAAAATCTATTTATGCACTCATGCCTGTAATGGCGCTGTACAGAGAGAAGACTCCATAGTCTTATCATTGTTCATTACTACTCATTACAATACTAATGTACAGTGAGTTTCTCTGACCATTGAAAGAAGACTTATGTACTGTATATGCCTTAATTACAGATACTCAAATAATGCTATAATTACCTTGTTTTGCTCTTCCTGTTCTACAGAATTTCCCCCATTTTTTTTTCTCCTTGCCTAGTTAGGGGAAAAATTAGAAAATTAATGGTGTCAAGTATCATTTAACACCTGTTCAATGTAAGGTTCTGAAAATCACAAGTAACTTAAAAAAATTGCTTATTGTAGTTTGACAAGTGTCAGAGGGAAATCAGGACAGGAAAACCTTATCAGGACTGGAATCAGCCCATGGAAAACCTTGTTTTCCCAGTTTCCTTCTCCTTCCCATTTGCCTTGCCTTTACTATGCAATCTATATTAGCTTGGTGCTTATTCAGGATGGAATGCTTGAATGGTCCTTGATCACTTCATCTTATGTTCTTGTCATCATTCCAAGACTCATGTAGCTCACTTACATTAGTCAAAATCTGTCCAAAGAGCCTTTTTTTCCTACAGATAAATAAACAAAATCTCATGGGCCAAGGGATTCCTTATTCCTTCAGTGAGACAATTAGTTTTTCAGGAGGCCACTTTGCATGAAGGACTAGTTTTTCATAACTTCACTGGTGCCAGCTACTATATGTAAAAATCCATACTTAATATCGTCATCTCTTTTTTTTTTTTTTTTTTTTTTTTTTTCCCCTTTTATCTCCTACCACACTCTATTCAGTTGTTGTAGTGGGAACCTGAAACCCCAAATTATCCTCCCAAGAGCCCAGAGCATATTCATAAACTGGCTTTAGGCAAAGTGGGAATACATGTTGTTAATTTTCCCCATGCAGCCAGCTATTGTGCCTTGGCTCATTAAACTTTGAAAATTACTTTGAAATTATAGAATAAAAGGCACACTAACAATGTTTTGATATCATAGACACTGTTATAACAACCCGTATTGTAAGACTATTTGGCCTATGTACACAACAGATTCATTGCCTACCTAAAGATAAAACACCACCAAAACCCAAGCCCTACAAGCTTCCCTTCCTTTTACTAAATTATTCCCTTTACCCCTGCATGCACTCTCAACCCTGCATTCATGTCCTATGCTGTCTGGTAGAAACATACTCATGGGCCAAATTTTACCCAATTGTACAAAAACGAATTTACCTCAGGGATTAATTTTCCCCCAACTGTATTCTGATGTCAGATTATGAACTACTCAAGAGCATGATTCATTGCAAATCCTCAGAGATTCTCTTAGGAGGAAATCTTGTGTTTTTGTCTAAGATCAGCAGCTCCCAGTTCACAAAAATGCACACTGAATAATAAGATGTCCTTTATTCTCGTGTGAATCCTCTAAAGGTCAGTTTAAGCAGGCTGACACAGCTATAACTAGGGAAATTTCTCAAAATGATGGCTCATTTTTTTTTGGAGGAGGGTATTTAGTCAATAGATAAGACAGTACTAAGAGCTCTGCACAACAGCATGTAATTGATGGTTGTAAAACACTGTCAGAATTCAAGCTTTCCCTCATCTGCCCTGGAGAACTGCAACTTTGTGGTGCTTTCTCATTTCTTTCTTATGGGTTGTAATTTCACCTTCTTTTTAATTCTCAGTCTAATTTTTATGTTTACCCAGCAAGCAGCTCGTGTGGTATTTCTCAAGCTGATTCATGTAACTACTCAGGTGCCTGCCCTCAGGTGGCTTTGGCTCAGTGAGGGACTTTAAGCCACTTCTGCAGTGGTGATCACAAACTGGAACAGGTGGTTTAAGTGAATCTTTTTGCCATCAGGGTGAGTTAAATGCAGAACAGTGATCACCTCCTAGAGCACAAAGCAGTAATTTCTTCATATTTTTAAACATAATTGTTGTGATGAACTTTACTTTCATCATAGTGCCTGGAAAGAGATGCATGAAACTTAGATACAGTTGGAGTAAATGTCTTTCCAAGCATAGCAACCTTGTTTAGGACCTGGAATTTTTGAGCTGTTTGTTCTTCTGGTTTTTTTTTTTTTTTTTTTTTTTTTTTTTTGTTTTTGTTGTTGGGGTTGTTTTTTTTTTTTTTTTTTTTTTTTTTTTTTTTTTTTTGTTGTTGTTGTTGTTTTTTTTTAAATTTGGGTTTTGTTTTTGTTCATTATTTCATGAGATCTAAAGGTATTTTATTTGCTGATGGGTTTCAAGTTCTCCTTTTAGTAAAGGCAAAAAAATTTTCCCAGTTATATTAGAGCTAGCAAAAAAGTGCAGTCTTGCTTATGTTGAGAAACTGGTTTAAATTATACCAGAAAGCACAGTTTCACTAGTAGCTCTTACACCAGGAAATTCTTCCAGTGTGTTATGACTGACAAACTTCTAGGTTTTGCTTCCAGTTGTTATTTTATAACCCCACTGAATTGTATTCATTATCTTAACGCAAAAGGGGATTCAGAAAGATTGTATTTTTGTAATTCCTTATTTAGTTTCTTTCTCAGAGGAAGACTTCAACTTACTTTCTTTCACCTTGGTGCTGTTTTGAAGGTTTGTTTTTCTTGTTCTTGACATATTTTGACATTCTGCTTTATAAAAAGCTTCTCAACTGAGCTATACATCACAGAAGTGGAGCTGTGCATTGCTATTAGAGAAAGATTTGGTCTTCCAGAGCATTCTTAGATCTATCTTACTGAAAATAATTTGTTTCAACATACATAAGAAAGAAGTTCTTTTTGTTTATTTCCACAGGAATAATTAGTAAAATAGAAACTTGCAAATTCTTATATCCTGATGGACTTTTTTAGAATTTCAATTCCCTCTGCTTTTATATATACAGCCTAAGCCCTAAAATGTCTGAAGTTTGCAAATGAAGGATAAACACACATGACTACCTATTCAAAGAACAAGCAATTACTTTAACAGTAGCAAATAAATGAAAAATAAGCAATCTTCTTTGTTTTTGGTTTCATGGAAACAGAACACTTTTGTTGAGTTTCTTTTTTAATGGGGATTTTTAATTTTAGCTTTTTAAACCCACAGATAGGATTGCAATTTTTGAATCCCATGATTCACATGTTAATGATTTTGATTTAAAAAATGTTTTTGAATTGTTTGTCAACAGGGAAAAAAAAGTATACCTAAGTAAAAAACACGTTATCAAAACTTTGTGTTAAACCTCTTCACGTTTGGACATTTAAATGTATATCTCATGGCTTAATATTTTTATCTCTTTCAGTTAGTTTTCAATTCTTATGCTAGTGATTTTTGGAGATGAGAGACAATTAGATACACTTGATTTACCATCCCTGCCTCTAGGACCACATCCTGAAGGGCTGTCAGACTCCTGCAACCCATGGAAATCATTTTCAGTAAATCCTCTCCTGAATTGGACCTTACGGTTTTCTGGTCTAACTTCTATGGGTGAACAATTCTGGACATGCTTGTTTGTAACTTCTGATGATTCTCAGCATGGCAAGATCAATCTCTCATGTAAGAGAACTCAGTTACTGTCCCTGTGTCTCTTATTTTCTTGGTGTCAACTCAGTAGTCTCCCACAGAGCTGAGATGAACAAGAAGTGACCAGAGGTTCATCTTCCTCTGAAAGTGACTAGAGGAGAGGCCATTCAGGGATGGCATGAAAGCCCCACTGCTACCCCTGGTCTCTGTGTTTCCCAGCATCTACAAATATTGCAGCTGCAATAGCAGCAATATGTACATCCCTGTCCAGCACTTTTAGCATCTTTTGTTCATGAATTTATCTGATCGCTTTGTGATCCTGCTGATGCTGTCTCCTCAGACTCCTGTGGCAGTTAAAGTTTACAAATTCACTACCTGCTGTGTGTAGAAATGCTTTCTTTTGATTGTTTTAAACTGATGCTTTTAAAACTAGTTTCAGCAAATGTCTCTTGCATTGCAGGATTTAATAAACAGCTGTTCTGCTTTCAACTTATCCACTGTCTTTGAGAATTTGTAAAATCCAGTCATGGTTCTCCTCCTCATGCTGACAAGCCTTAGCATTAGTAAGTCAAGGCACACGATTCCTTCCTCTTTTGGCATTTCTGAGATCATAGCTGTGCCCAGTCTCAGATCTAAAGTGCAGGAAAGATACTGATGAGCTGGAGGGAGTTCAGGGCAGGTCCCCAAGATGGGACTGAGGTGCTTATCCTCTAAGGAGAGTCCTGGGAAACTGGGCATGGTCGGCTTGGAGCAGGGCTGGCTTTGGGGGAACCTAACAGCTTTCTGTAAAAGTTTAAGGAGAGGGGTTTGGTGATGAGAGGCAATAAACACGACTACAAGACAGGAAATGTGACTATATACAGGGAAAACATTTAATGGTGAGGAAAGTCAGAAACTCGAATGGTGCCCAGAATGCCTGTAAGGCCTCCATTGGTTAAGCCCCAGGTGGATACATGCCTGACAAACCCAGTGTAACTCTGAAACTGGATGTGCTTTGAGCAGGGTTGGGTCAGATAACCTCTGGAGATCCCTTTCAGATTCTCTGATCTGTCATCTTTTTTTCTTAGCCGTTTGAGAATCACAAGGAGGTTTTGCACCATTGTGAATGATGGCTTGAAGGAGTGAATAAGGGAGGTCTGCTGAAAGGAGAAACACCTGGTCCAAACACCACCAGGTTCAACACAAACTATGGTTATATCATCTCTTAGTCACTGACTTCTTTTGACACTTTTGAGAGCTACATGGCAGCACAAAAAGTAGCCTGAAGGACCAAAGTCCAGCCTGCATCTGCCTGCAGACATGATCATCTTTCTCCAATCTTCAGAAAAACACAGAAGATCACAAACTTGTCCTAGCTGAAAGTTGGACAATTTTATCATGGGATTAGTATTTGTTTCATCATGAAGTTTAGCCTTGATCAGGATAAGCAAAGACTATATCAGGAAGGTGTTCAAGAAAAAGTCTTTCTGACCATTTCATCACTGGTAAGTAAGGGCTTCTTCTTTTGTGAAACCCATTTAAGCCCTTCAGTATCTTTTTCTTACAGGAAGAAATAAAAAGTCACCTGTAGAGAAATATTGCCCCAGTTCCTCCCCAGTGAGGGTGATTTTCTCTCTGCCTTTCCTTTTCCTGCTTTACTGGTGACTTCCCTCCACAGAGTCACTACAGCCTCAGCAGTGACCCTGTTGCATTTTAACTTGGCTTTCTTTAGTTCCAGCTTCTATGCAAATGCTTTCTTATTTGTATTCAGACTGGGTCTGACATGTCCCCAAAGAATGTGTTGCCCACGTGAATGTATTAAATTGATGTAATTTTTTCCCCTGTGCTCTTCTGCTAAGCTGTGGCTTTTCATTCATGTTTGACTGTAAGCCTCATGCAGGGTTTCTAAAAGTCTGAGGCTTCAGAGAGAGATTTCCACACTGCTATTTAGACTGTGGTATCACCAGGAGGCCCCAGCAGAGATCAAAACCCCACTGTTCTGAGGCTGTGTGAGTGACTGATGCCTGCATGGAGATCCCCAGAACAACATCACTCGCACTCATACTGGATGCGCACTGTTGCATCAGGGCTAGAAGTTATGGTGGAAATTGGTGAGCTGGGGGACAGGTTTCAACTGAGTAGGAACAATGGTCTTGTCATATCAGCTACAATTTCTACACAGCATGCATACTGTTCTGTGTGGATGCACCCAGACAACATACTGTGAGCTTGAGGGTCTCTGCAGTGTGCTCTACTGGGTGATGTGGATGTGCTTACTGGCACTGCCTGATGGGCAGAGGCTGCAGGGGAACCTATTTCTGTATTATTTCCACCGTTATTTTTACAAGTGGGAAAGAAAAGACATATTTGGCAGGGCTTCTGTTTGTTGCTTTGTTTTGAGCCATGGGAAACAAAGCATCCAGGGAAACTGAAGACCAATCCTGTCTCCATTTACAGCACTGCCAGATCACCATAGTGGTTTTAGATTTGAGGGACATGAAAAAATTTAGGACATGACTGAATCCCCATTGTCAGGGGACAATCAGATCAAATTTTATTCATACATTATCCTTTCCTTCTGATCATCAAGAAATTTAGGAGAAAACTGATATCAAGCCTCAAGATATTTGTCCTATTAAATGAATATACAGAGTTAAAGTCTCCAGTTTTAAAAGATACTTTTATAAGAAATGGCTTGTGCTGAAAACAAACACAGAGAAAATCACAGTTGTGCAATCTTTGCTACTCAAAGGACTAAACAACCAACCAACCATGTCATAGTAAATCCTTTTTCCAAGCTTGTTGATATGCAGCCATGTAGAAGATACTCAAACACCCATCACAGCCTGATTAGCCTAAGGCTTGTGATGAGAAGACTTTTTGTGCTTTCAAGGTGAAGAGATGAAAAAATACAGTAAAAACAAAATCCTTCCCCCACAACTTCACATTTCTTTGGCTCTCCAGTGAGAGCTTCTGGCAGAATACTTTTTCCTCAAGGAAAAAGAATAAATCACCGAAGTAGACTAAAGACAGAAAGAACAGCACAATGTGCAGGATGATTTTGAATCCAGAGAAAGTGAGAAAATTTTCAGACACAGCATTTGTTTTCTTGCCTGAACTGGTTTTGCTGAGAATTGCCTGCTGAACACATTTGTGTTTACTGTACCTAATTGATAATCAACCAACATAACATCTATTCCAAGCTGATGTCTGAAGTGTCACATTAGTTTGTTGTGTTTCTTTGACCTTAATTTTAATTAACTGTAATTGTTCTGGCTGCTGTTTAAATATAATTGATATGTTCCAATAAATCACCTTTAGATATTTCATTAGTGGTGAGTACTGAAAATCAAATTGAGCTCAGGATGAAAATATAGCTTGACTCTTATAGCTTGTGCTTACTTATCCAGAAGTTACAGGGTAGGAAAGTATTTTTAAAAGATAATTTTATTTTTGACTGACTCCTGATACAGAGAAACCATAACAAATGTGTGTGTGAATAATACTGTAGATTACATAGTTACCAATGGGGGTAACTATGAATGTGCAATCTTTTGACTGTGGCTAACTCTTCAAATTGGGACTGTACTGAGTTATTCAGATGTCAATCTCCTGAAGGGCTGAAGTTTGGGGTCCTTCTAGAAATCATTTTTTAATAAAATATTGAATACGGAAGTGCCTTTACTAGTTAAAAATGGAGAAGTGAGAACACATTGACTTGTCAATTAGTTGATGACAGTAAAGAGTGGCACCTCCCAAAGGTCTGCTCCAAAGCCTGCTGAATCTGCTGATCACGTGCAGGTGATGCAGAACTGTTGTTTCTTCTTGGTGCTCCTTAAGTCGTGTGTTGGGACACTAATTAAAAGCTTTATCATTCAAAGACTTTGTACATTCAATGTAACCTGGCAGATCTGACCATGACATCAAATCAGTGACAAGCAGAGAACTGCATGAGCTTTAGCACTCTCATGAAGGTGGAAGGAACTACAAGAACAGGCCTTCAAGGGGACCTGGTCTTAGTCCTGCAGCCTTCTCATGCTTTCACTATATTCATCCATGCTTCGAAACTATTCATTCCTTCAAAAGTTCAAGTAGAGAAGACCATGGAGGGAAGGATTCTCTGATTTGATTGTAAGTTCACTCAGTGTCAACTACATACACTCCTTCAAAGCCTGTGATTAAACCACTTCATTGGTTTTCCTGTGTGCACTGTTCTCTCATCTTTAACCTCACTTTCCTGCTTCTAAATGCCTGTTTTCAGCTATTCTACATGATCCCCCCAACACGCTCCACTCCATCTTCAATCTCCCACTCCTCAGTTGCCCATCCCATAGTCATTATAAATTATTTTCTAATTACAGTCAAAAGCTCCCTTTATTCCTTTGGGCTGTAGGTATAAAAAAAGCTTGATCCTGAAAAAGACATAATAAACCAGCCATCTCATTGTATGTGATAGAAAAGCACAGGGAACAGGACTGACACAGTTCCAAAACCATCTAGAAATAGAGAATTCATTTTTTGCATATCAGACTCACCTTTTCTGTCAGTGAGATTTGAAGAACTGATTAGGTTGGGAATTAATGGTTATTTGTTAACTTTTTCTTGTTTAAACTTGCAACCAAATATACTTTGTCTTCTTGACACAGTGATTTCAGCTTATTTTAAGAGGACTGTCCTATGGCCAGGATCTGTCCTTTCTAAGATTGATGTCCAAAAAAGGATAAAGTGGTACTCCTGTGATAGAAATACTAAGTTTCTCTTAGTGGTAACTCTTCTTTAAGATTCAAAGCATTTTGGGGAAATGGATAATTTTCTACAAATTTCTGCAGTGTATTGCATAATAGACTTAAACAATTGGATTAAGGGGTGTTACAAAAATAAAATCATAATAAATTTCATAATACATATTTTTAAGCATATATATGCAGCAGTAGATTACTATTTAAAGAATAAATTCCTATTCATTACAAAGTAAGATGGCAGAATTGGGTTATATTCTAGTCATGGGCTAAAGTGATCATGTTATCTGATGTGAACTGAGTTTAATTTAATGTCCAGAAGAGAGATACTTTCTCTCCTGGTAGAAGTGTTTTGGAAAACTTTAGGCTAATAAGGCAAAAGCTAAAAAACATCATGTCAGGAATAAGCTCCATCACTCCAGTAACCAAGGTGATATTAATAGCACAAGCTAAATGAACTGTACATGAGACAGTTTTTGTAAAACCCACTGTACTCCTTTCTCTATTCAAAACAGAGGTTCAGTTGGTTACGATGTAACTGAATTGAGCAAATGAAAGGTATAATTGATTATAACCTCTATATGGCACTAATAATAACTATTATTTTTTGTATTGGCAGCCAAAATTGCATTTTCTCTCTGTCTATGGTCACTTACCATCCAAATGAACATTTGTTATTGGAACCAGATCATTAGTAGCTGCTTTACTGATTTCCATGCCACTGCTTGAATGCACATTTAAATGTACTTGAAATGTTAAGACTTGGCTTCCTCTACCACCAGAATATGAAGTTCTCTGAATTTTGACAAACTGCTCATTTTGTAGCTTGCAGAAGGAACTGAAAAGAAAGTGCTGACCACTAACTAGGTTAGTCTAATTACACTGACAGAAAAATTTGGATCATTGTTATAGAAAGGAAACTGAGGAAGCAGAGGGCAGCTCAAGAAAATACAATTGGGATCTTATGATTTTGGAAAGGTACCATGTTTCATGCAAAACAGTTGTGTTTTTTTTTTCCTACACAGAGTGCTGCTGTGAGGAGAAAATGACGGTTTTCTGGGCAGATATCACATTATATCTGAGCCCAAATATATATACATGTGAGACAGCTGTGTAAAACTGAAATTTTATTTTTTGCATGTAATGAAATAGATTGGTAGCAGCTCAAGATGTACTCAAGATAGGTCCACTGTGTAAGACATGCAAGGCATGCTGCTCACTACAGACCACCTTACCTCCAGTTCAAGTCTGTTGCATCCCATGGGCTTGGAATGAGTTGCCAATAGGGAACACAGGACAGATGGGTGAATGGATGTGGATGAAATTTAGGGCATCTGAATGTGAATGAAAGATGGTCTCCATTATCACAGGAGCACACTTAAACAGATTTCCATTTAGTAGATGAATGACTAAGGTACAGAGAAATTACCTGGCTTGCCAGAACCACAAAAAACCAAAGAAATATCTGGCATTTCAACATGTGTCTCTTAGATGGTAGTCCAACACCAGAGTCCTAACACCTGGGGGTTTTTTTTCTGTGCCTTCATTCAGGCAAGAAGGTGATATTTGGCACTGAGATAATTTTGTGTCAACTCATTACGCAGTAATAGAACACTCAGCATTTCCCTCAAGGTTAAACCATCATACCTAGACCTCTGGTGGAGTAAAAAAGCTACAGAAAAAATGTAAAATTTTTGGAGTCAACTCGTTCACTTTGAACACCCCAGAAGATGCAAAATCTTTTAGGAAGCAGTGAACATGGACGATAAGATCATGATACAACAGAGTCAGTGCCTTGTTCTGATGAAAGCTTCCTTCTTCAGCCTAAGCAAGTAATTCAACGTATTTTTCACATCTCCTACATTGAGCCATCTGTTAGTTAGCCATCTTGGCCAAGATAATGATCCTTCACATTCCTTTCTTTTCAATGACTTTTCACAATGAAAATAAACAACCCAGCTTCTTTTCTCCAAATGCTGAAATATTTAGTATCTTAATAGCTCTGCATAATGACTTATACAGTTGGAGAGATGGCACATGCTTCCCACTGACACCAAATCTATTAAAGTCTGTCTAGAGGAGAAATAAAATCCTCTTTTTGTGTGTGTGTTTGTTTTTTTTTTTGTTTGTTTTGGTTTGGTTTGGTTTGGGTTTTTTGTTTGTTTGTTTGTTTGTTTGTTTTTGTGGGGGGTTTTTTGTTGTTTGTTTGGTTGGTTTTTTTTTACAAGATTCCACAAAATCTCAGTAGCATTTTTAGTCCCTTCAGAATATCTGGTAGTCTCTTAAGTTAAAATCTCGCATTGTTCTCTGGTACTGCCAAGACCCGAGTTGATTTTATCAGAACAAACCAGCTAGAAGTATTTTAGTAAAGAATAAATCCACAGAATGTAGACTGGAAGGTAAAAGAAATTAAAGAAAATTCTTAAGCAGCTCACAAGGGATTCTTCCTCACTTCCTCTCCTGTAATAATGTATACGATTATATGGAGCACTTTTAGTATCCTCCACAACACAGTTGTAGTACGTTATAGGGGGAAAGATAATAGATCATACAGCATAGACCACCGATATCAGATAATAGATAGGGGTTTACTTTTCCTTTGTAGGGTACCTTTCCCACTACTACGTGCTGATAAGAGTTAAAATGTGTTTAAAATAGGGAAGGATTTCAGCTTCTTTATAGCTTGACAGTATGAAATTCCAGACAGGTCTAGATTCCAGGGCCTTGAATTTTTTATGACATTTTCATTTCCATTCATGATTTTTTGCTAGGAAAAGGGTTTGAAATGTTGATGTCTCTGTGAAACTGTTTTATCTGTTCACCTTTCTTTATTGATTAATTTCTTTTTTAAAATGTGAAGCCATTACACAGAAATTGACAGACTGCAATATCCTGAGTATACTCAGGACATGTTAATGTGCAACATGCATTTAAATTATCTTTTTATGGATATCAGGTGCTCTTTTCAAAGTGGTTAATAAGCGAAAGAGTATGAAGAATGTCACTGGGGATTTTCTTTTGTATGTACAGTTATTGTTCTGCAAATATATGAGTTGTACACATTAATGCATATGACAAAGGAGGCTCTATCTTTCTGTGAGCTAATTTAGGTCCTCCCAGAATTGCACCATTTGCACTCTTCCTTGGCTGCAGACAGCCCAGAGTTTAGCATAGATTTATATGGAGCAGTTTGTTGCAAGAAATACTTGTAATGATGGTTAGTTGAGGACCTGTGGGTAAAAGAGCATAAAGTGGATATTGTTAAGTGATATAACTTTCTGCTTCAGTACTCATGTTTGCTGTATATCTATGAACTCTAGGTGTTGTTTTTTTAATTATTTTTTTTCTATCACATTGTACATTTTGGTCTGTTTAATATGATGTTCAGAAGAGTAAAATCATATTGCTTATCACTGAGTTTTTTTAATGAATCCCAAGGAAAGGGTTCCTTCTTTATTGAATAATAATCTTGTCTGCAACTCCCTATTTTGTTTCATGGAAATGGAATACAATATAAATTCCTATGAGATACACAGGCTACAGGTTGTGTTGTGTAAGCTATATGAAGCCTTCTGGGATTCAGGACACAATTTCCACTTTTATAATGAATGCAGGTATATGCAATGCTATTATTCTCCTTTTGCTTCAGTCTTTGGTGTTTTGTGTTTGGGGGTTTTTTTTGTTTGTTTTTGTTTGGGGTTTTTTTGTGTTTTTTCTTATTTCATAATAATGAAGCACAATAATTTATGGTATTTAACATGCAAAGTTTTTGGGGAGGTTTCATGTTTTCAATTTAAAAAAAGGAATTCCCATTTACAGTCATGTTAAGAGTATGTATATACTAAGAACAGCAAAACAAGTTAAAAGCTGTTTTATTGAGTGTGGAAATTTAACCATTAGTTATTAGTTTGTTATCTGCTGAATACAGGACTCATATGGTCTCATGTTCTGGTACTTTAGAGAGCATGTGCCTTTCTGTGGAAACACTTGGAGAGTTAAGAGACAAAATACAGAGCCAGTGGGGTTTGGGTCTCATATTCTTCCCTCTTTCAGCTGACAGCAAGAGTCTGTATATATGTGTGAATTTGTTTTACTTGTGTTTATATTTAAATATGGATATATATACACACCCACTTGCATACACACGTATTTGAGTAGGCATGGTTGTATATGTGTGAATAGTCATCTTTCATATGTTAAAAAAATGCAAGTAATTAGAGTGAACCAACTCTTTAAGCAAAGACTGAAGCATAGTAACCATTTAAGTGAGGCATTTGGGATGACCCTTGGGTAAGGGGAGTTCAATAGCACCCTGGCTGTTCATGGGGCTGGACACAGGTATCAGTGCACCCGAGTTTAGCCCAGAAGCTTTGCCAGACTCAGTGGTGGCTCCTCCACCTGCTTTCACAACTTCTGTCCAATTTCCTTCCACATGTGTGCACAGGAATATTTATGGATAGACCTGAATTTGCAGGAGAAGTGGAAGGAATGATGGCTTTTCTTTTGCTGCTGGAGCGAAGCTGGTCCTTCCTGCTGTCCTCATCCTTTGATCACTGGTAATGGTTAATTTCTGCTTCACACTGGAGTCCAGCAATGGTATTTAACAGTTTCATTGTTTTCTGAAATAAACAAAAAAGGACAACAAATCAAGCCACCAGTTACTGCAGGCAGCCAGAAAGAAGGAAACATGAGAGCCATATTTATTCTGGTGGGCCAGCTGTGATCCCCGGAAACATTATAAATGCATGTAATAATAGTAGTGGCATTTTTTTTTTTAACCTGGCATGTTAAAATGATAGCTATTTATAAATTTGTCAATAACATAGTGTCCCTAAGAATATGTGAGTGGTTTTCAAACCATAAATGAAATGTATTTCATAGTGGCCACCTTTGTTTTCTACATGAATATTTTATTATTCTAAAATCCATCCATATTATGATTAAATAGGTGAACCAAATGCCAGCATTTGCCTCAAAATATCTGTAGATGGTATGTTCCCTCTACAAAAGTCCTACAAAAATAATTTTTATTGTTTTTTAACCTAACTTCTCCCACACACCATTAAAAGAGTTGGGCAACTTTGTGCTGGATTTAAGTTAAGATGGAATGTTTGAGTGACAAGTTATGGAAGGAAATAAAATCTTCTGAAGTGCACTTTACTATATACAATACACAATTTTCCCTAACATATGACGTCTGCAGTAAGCTGTCTGACAGAACTGGAGCTGGTCTCTGAGATTAAGTTTTTCAACATCTGATATAACTGCTTTAGCCATTGGGCTTTAGGGGCAGCCTCTTTTCCTATCTGTCAATCACTGTATTTCTGTCTCTCTCAGGGCAAGAATATTTAATTATACATACAGTCTGGAACAGCTTTAACAGTGGGAAAGAGTGTTCTCCTGGAGCTAAGGAACCTCTTCCAGTGAAATTCAAGCAAAGCTTCATGTATTCCTGTGTGAAATGATGCTTTTGAAGAATCAACACTTTCATTGCATCTTCTGACGTGACTTGACGAACTATAGGTATTATATAAACACTCTTTCTTCTGTCCTTGGAGTTGAAAATGGATTTCCAAGGAAATATTGGAAAGTGATAACCATTAGACCTCAATGAAAACAAAATAAGTAGTGATTCTCCTATTAAGCTGTGAGTAGTAATTGTGTAATTTCATCAAAAAGGCTTAAAAAGTCATACCTAGTCATACCCAGTCCTGAGACTGGTCTCCTGAATCTACTGATGATTCTTCTTTTCATAGATGTCCTTAAATATTGCACAGATCACCCAGTGCCGAGAGGTGACTTATCACAGAAGCTGCCTGGGACACCCCAATCTCTGGAGGCTGGTGTTTTGCAGGTTTCTTCATGAAGATGGTGGGAATGGGGGGTTGGTCATGAATGGCTCACTTGAGTTATTACTATATGACCCTTAACTCTCAAATTAAATTTTTAAAAGATTTCTGGATTAAAATCCCCAAAAAGTCATCACCAATTTCCCCTATTATTTAGAAAAAGAATATGAAAACTTAAATAAAGAAAAAAAAAGATCTATGGTGATGTGCTCTTAGTATCGTTCTCCAGATTAAAATTCTACCTCTAAAAGCTCAACTGTGAGTGGGAATATGTCCCCCAGCCTCATATATCATGGGTAAAATGGTTTAGAATAACTGAGACTAACCAAGATACAATATAATTTTCTTACATTAACATAGAGCTAACTTTACAAGACTGGGTTAGACAAGTCTTTGAAATGTAATAGTTTACATGTAATTGCTGCATTGATTTGACAAGCTATGAATCAGCAAAGACTTTAGGTCCCAGCACTGAGACATCAAAGCAAGTACATATTTAGAAATATATGCAGGATGCTAAATATTTGTATATGTAAAGCCCCCTTCCCCCCCCCCCAAAAAAAAGAAAACTAAAAAGAAATAGTGTTTTCTTACTATTTTCTTTCAAGGATTAAAATCCTTGGGAGTATTGGATTTTGGTAATAAAAAGAACCCAGCTTTTTGCATCCGCCAACTCATTTCCTTTGATGAATTGTAAGAGCTTTCAATATAGAACTATTTTAGGAAAATGCAAGGCCCAGTGAACATAGTAACAATTTGAATTATTTTGAAATATGTTTAAATTTTTTTCTTGAGATGCTTATTGTGTAATATCAGTATGTAGCTGTCATTAGTGTTCCAGCTGCTCTTTCTGACAGATCTCATTTTTGGCAGCTTAAGAATACACAGTGCTTGACTGAAATAAATGCTCTGTCTGCGGTGGCCTTTATTGCCAGTGTCAGTAGATACCAAAATTTATTGTTCATGGGATGTTCTGACTAAGAAATAATGGTAAAACTCATAGTTGAAGCAAATTATGCTTTGTTCATGGTAAGAACTGACATTTCCTTTTGTTTCCCTTTTTACAGTAAAGGCATTGACATTTTTAAAAAGAAAAAAAAAAGAATAATGAGAAATCTAAATAATCTCAAATTTCTTGTATTCCTTGACATGCCTGCTTTCTTTTCTTACCAAAGTGGTTGTTTAGTTATGTTACCTACACAGAGCAGCATACAAATGAACTGTTGTTTGTTATGTGACAGAAAGAAATAAAATGTGAGAGTGAATCATTGCCTTTAAAGCGGAAAGTCTGATGATACTGAATTATCAGCTAAAGAGTTGCCATTTGAATGGATGAAAACCCCAGAGAATGGCATACAAAGTTATATTTTGCTTCTCTGGCAGTTGGCATATTAATAGTAATGTTCTTGATTCATTGAGCAATGCCAAACTGGATCAGCTGATGCTGCTAGCAAACCCTCCTTAGAAAGTGGTACTAAAGAAAGTGCAGATTTAATCTGGGAAGAAATAAAAAGCACTTTACTCCTGCTGTTGACTATTTTGAACAAGCACAAGAAAAAATAGTGCTCTGAATACATATTTATGTATTCGGAGAAGAAGCTTCATTTAGTCCAATATCTCCCACTACACATAGCAAACTCTGAGGCCAGAGCACAAAGTGTGCATTAAAATTACAAAGAGGAGAGAAGGTTGTGATTGAAACCCCTGAAGAAGTACCAGATCAAGCAGAGGCAGGGAAATTTCAGCCTGCCAAGGTGTTACACACAAGGTAAGTTATTAATGGGTCAGAACCACCTTGTGGGGGTGCATGTGTGTGTGTCACACAGTCAGTCAGGATGGCCGCAGGGTTTCGGCCACATGGCATAAAGGCCACATGGAGCACCTGTCAGTCAATAAAGTCCACCTGGCAACCCACCCACACCACAGTCACTGGAGCCTGACTGGCTGTGGCATCCCTCACTTTGGGTAAGGAGACAGGGAGTGGTCTGGGAACGAAAGGTCCCACCTGGAGGGAGTGGTCACAGTAACGAAGTCTACAAAGTGGCACGTAGGAGGTCTCCATTAGCTCCTGGCCTGTTCTCTTTGAAGCTGTCAACATGTGACCTTCTGAGTGTTGACTATGATTTTTTCCTCTCCTCTTTTTCTCTGTGTATTCTTCCTTTTCTTAATCTCTCTTCCTTTATTCTTTTCTTCCTCCTGTGGGTAACCTAAACACCTCTTCTCTGTACCTCACTGAAGTTGTGTTTGGGTATGAGAAAAGTCCCCTACTATAGCAATGCTTGTTAGTCCTGGTAATGTGTTACAATGCTTCTGTGGAGTTCCATGTTATCTCTGTGAAACCCTTTTTGCCAAAATGCCTTTTTTTCTCACCCAATTAAAAGAAATCTCTTGAAGAAAAATGTGTAGTTTTTCTCTGGACATGAAGTCAAGGTATCAAAGAATCAAAAGGCTTTGCAAGAGTTTGTGTAGGCAAAATCTCTTGAAGCCTAAAATTAAAATGTACACCATGTAAAGCTTGAGGTTTTGGTACTGGGGTGTAACACATGGTAATACACTCTGGGTGACTTGAAAGTTGTAAAGGACAATGGTATATACGGAAAAGTGTGACTCAGAGCTGCTATCTGGCCAAGAATGCTGGAAGAGAGAAAGCAATTTCCAGCAACGTAAGGGACAGACATTCACTCTAACTAAAATGTCTCTTCTCAAAAATTAATGCCAAGGTCTTCCTTTGCTCCTATGTGTTCCTGCCTTTCCCAAGCACAGTGTGAGTCCAGCCACTTGTCCAGGTGGCAGCAATTGCTGTACTTGCCAGGGAGTTACACTGACTAACAACTGGGGGTCAACTTTACCATCATTGTGAGGAAGGGCTCATGTCTCATGTGATGGGTGCTGCTGAGAGGACAGAGGTTGTTATGCTCTGGAATATCATGAGGCAATGACTGGCAAGTCTTCAGAAAACCCTGCCTTTCACAGTGTCTGTCTTACAATGAGAGGTATCTGAGACTCTAGGCAAAAGAATATTCCCATAGGGTAAGTTGACAAACCATCATTTGCACTCACTCAGAAATGAAATAATCTTCCCAGTAGAATTTTTTCCTTCTGTCTTTGATGCAATCATTCACAAGAGTTGTTTTTGACAGGGACTGGGAACAGCAGTGGTGATGGTGGTAAGCAGAGCCTGGCAGTTTTGTCCTTCTCTAGGCAAGGGCCACAGAACACCCTGAGTACTTATTTCATAAATCCTGTGGGAAATCCTGGGGTTACTAAAGATGGCTTTCTGGAGAGGTGGCAGCATGACATCTTCTAAGGCCAGACCTTCTGTTCAATTTAGCCTGGGTTTCTGATCACTGAGCGGGAAGAGTACATTGCAGGAAAGTCTATAGAGTATTTCATTTTTCATGTCTGCTCAGCTTTTTGCCTCTCTGCTGCCCAAAGCTAGAATTCATTTCTCCCAACTTTTTCACTCACCCAAAAGTGAAGAATAGCCTCAGGAAATAGCTGGGCTTCTGCTGGAGCCAATGGAGATGCTAAAGGGAGGGAGAGAACACGAGAAAGGCAGGGGTACTTTTATGTGAGATTTGGGTGACATTTTAGTAGGTAGTGTGAATCATCACCTGACATGGAAGTCACTGATATGTGAACTGCTTCCCAGCATGGGCAGCTGCCTAACTGAGATACCTAACTTTTAAATGGCAAACTTACATATGACAAATCCTTCACTGCATATGTGTACGTGCTCCAGTGCATGGATATGGGAAATATTTTCCTGCCTGTGGCCTCTTGCTCACAAATTTGTAACTACTGGCACCTTTGTGTAGGCCACAAAGCAACAAATGACTTTTATACTCAGAATGCTTTGGAAATTGCCTGAGCAGTGGTCGATAGATCAGTGTGTTGCTTTGTTAATACTTCCCCACTTGGTTTTAAATCAGCAGAAATATAAATGACTTCACTCTGTGTTTTTTATTTTTCCCTTATCACAAAGTCTTAGACGGTTTCATGATCTTTTGATGGGCTTGGGAAACAGTTATTAGTCATGTCCTTCCCCTCATACTAGGCAGCAGACTGTTTAATGTTAAATCTTCCTGTGAGCTCCAGAGGGCTGCAAATTAGCACACTGTAGAAAGCAATGAGGGAAGTGATGGGCATTGGTATATGTCCCATATAAGTACCAGTTCAGCATATATGTTTTCACAGCAATCTCATTAAAATACTGTAAATCAATAAACAAAAACTGTAAAACCATAAACGCTCAAACACTGTGTGATTAAATTGAGTGAATCAAAATCCCAGATGCTATTTTGGTCCTGTGCCGTGCTGAGATTTTGTTATTGTTACTGACACCACAACATCTGCAAGGATAATTTTAACGTTCATTATATTTACTGTGTTGCTGAGAGAATTAGAAGCCCCTGAAGTACATCTTAAAAGCCTTTATTGCACTATAAAAGACTCTGTCACTTTAAACTCCATTAGCTGAGCTCTTCAGGTTCATAATGAGATTCTTTGGAAGAGGCCAAGACAATAGAATGACAAGGTCTTATCCCAGCTCCTCACATGGAGTGTGACATGCCATGCACTGACCCAAGAGGAAACAACTGATGTAAAAAGGCTCAATGAATTCAAGGCCTTGGAATGGCATCATGGATTTGGCAGGGCTTCTGTTTGTTGCTTTGTTTAGAGCCATGCCATACATCTGCCTCCAGTTCTTGGCTGACAGGCGAGATAATGTGATTCTGCAGGAGAATCTGAGGATATGTGAATAATTTCAGTATGTTTTTACTGTTGCTGTTTTTCATATCTAAAAGCATATTTCCTAGATCTATGTGCAGTGCAGATCTCAGCAGCATTGTGAGGACTTCCCAGTGGCCTGGGCAGTTTTGGTGTAGGTGGTACAGCCACCAGAAAGCCTCTCAGGTTTTGCTGTTCTTTTCTTATAGTTTTTCAAGCTTTTAACCCTTGCTGGTTTTCCTAAAGGGAAAGAAAAGATTTTGGGCCAATAAAGAAAAGAATATTGGGCAAACAATCAAAAAAGTTCAATAAAAACATCTGTCCATAGCATGGTTTTCTGCACTTTTGTGTATCAGAGCTATGAAATGATCTATTCATTGATTTTAAGAGCCACCTTGGCATGGCTAAACCCATTCCTTGCTTTAACTGTTATGGAGGGGTAAGCAGCTCAGCAGGGTGATGTGGCCTTTCAGAAAGAAGCTCTTGAAGATGTGAGATTCACCCCCTCAAGTGCCTTTTGCTATCGATTCTAGTGACCATGGAGACCCCTAGGATGACTCTAGATAATGATTTTGCACTTTGAGATCACTGAAACAGGATAAAATGAACTCCATCCTTACTCTATTAATCATTAGCTTTTGCACATGAATTTATACCATGGACTTCAAAGATAGCACTGTAGGACCATTTTTCAGAGACACAGTAACAGAGTTTGTAATTTCAGAAGGCCACTGGTTATTTACAAGAAGACTATAAACTTTAACAAAAATTGCAAGAACCTGTTTATTACTGAGACAGAAAAATCCCATGTGCCCTTTTCTAACAAAAAATGAATGAAAAATGCCCAAACAATCCTAAACCCAAACTCTATTCTTCCTTCTGTATCATAGCAAAAATCTAGTCCCAACCTCCACTGAGTTCTGCTAAAGGAAATATTTTCTGTAGCCACTGAAACCCACGCTAATGGGTAATTCAAACTTAAAGAACCACTAGCAAGTTATTATATTTCCTTGTGCTAATAAAAACTGAGAACATCATAAAGAATTACAGAGAATGTGTCTTTCCTATATACAGTGAATATTTTCTTCTTTATTAAAAAAGAATCAACTTTTTTTTTCTGAAATCTCTATTACAAATAAAACAATGTTATCAAAATAAACCAAGAAATGTGACAAAGTGGCTAAAGTTTTGTGTTTGGTCTAAAAGGGGAACACAAAGCCATGTACACACACAGATATTAGCACCATCCATGCAAGACCCCCCAGAACAGCATGTGATATGTGCATCTCTGTTTGAATCATCATCATGGCTAGGCTTTGCGAATGAAGATTTTTGGGAAGGTCGTCTACCCACGTGGGTGTATCCTTTGAGCCTGTGCAGTGGATTTTTTTTTTTTTTTTTAGGTGACACACAGCGTACACGAAACTTGCCCCACCTGTTAACTGCTAAGGTTCATCTACCACGGCCAAACGAGCTTGGATGGTGACAGTGAAGTCGTCAGGTCTAGAACCTACAGCCCCTGGTATTCCCAGGAGGTGTCCAATCCAAGTACTAACCAGGCCTGACCCTGCTTAGCTTCTGAGATTAGACAGGGTAAATGTTCATAGACCTGATGTAGTGTCAAGGTCTATATGCTACAAGTCTCAAAACAGATGATAAACCCATTTTTGCCCCATCCCTGGAAGTGCTCAAGACCAGGCTGCACAAGACTTTGAACAACCTGGTTTAGTGGAAAGTATCGCTACCAATGGTAAAGGGATTGGAACTAGATTATCTTGAAGATTCCTTCCACCCCAAGCCATTCTAAGATCTTTCAGATGCTACTCATGAATCTTATTAGCAAAACCTGCTAATTTGTGTGTGTGTGTGTGTGTGACAAGTGATTTCTTCTTTGCTGCTAAAATTTTGCATGATCTTTCTCATGCACAACTCCAGCACTAAATAGTACAGACTTAGATCCTTCTACCCTAATAAACAAAAGGAATCTGGTAGCAGTGTAAAAATTTCTTCTTCAGATTATTAGCTTGCTCACATAGCTAAGAACTGTGAGAAAATATGGCTCATCTATAGAAATCCTCTATAGAAATGTTTGGATCCATAGTACTACCATTTCACTATGTTGGTAATTTTGTATCCGTTTCTCGGATCAACCTAGACTTTTGATTTGACTGGATTTCTCATGCCATTTGCCTTTCAGTTCTTAGATTATTAAATTTCTCTCTTTTGCAAGACAAATGGTGAAACCAGATCATCCTCAGCAAACCTCTCACACACAATGAAGATATCTTAGACTGCTCAATTGCAGGCATCAGCTCAGGGGCAGAGAACTTCAGAATGTTTTGTGCCCATCTATATGAAGCATTCATTTTTTCGGTAGTGTTTTGAGCCTGTATGTTTCTGCCATAAGCACACCCAGAGAAGGAGGCAAGAGGTATGTTTTGGCATGGCAGAAAGAATCTGAGACTGTATGGTTTTACTTTGTGGAAATCTTTTTGGAACAGGCACTACAGGACCCATCACTGTCCCCAAAAGCCCAGAAGTTTGCCAGAGAAAGGATATAGAAGTTAGGATAGAGAAAGAGAAGGACTTCTCTGAGAAGTGGCTTTGGTCTTTTCTATGAATGGAATTTTACCATTGATTTTACTGGGTATAGTAAAGGTGCCAGCATAGTAATGGGAAGTGCAAAGGATGGGGATTTGGGTAAGAACAAGCTGGACTAGTGTAATTTGAACATCTGTCTTGTTGAATCACTTGTAGACTTCACAGAAAAAACTCAGTTTAAAACTAGTTTCTTATGCTTTCATCCTGACAACAGTTCATACTTGCAATAGGGAGAGAAGGATTTTTTGATAATAGTTACTTTAAATTTCTACAGCAGTCAGTAAAAAAGGCTGGAGCCTCCTTTGCGCCTCTCCAGTTTTACTGTGGTGTAACTCCACTGATTCTCTGAGAGCCGTGGGAGTTGTCAAACCGAAGTGCTTGCGGCAGTCAACCAAGAAAAGGAAAATACGATTGCCATCCCAGTGTGAACAGAAAAAGTGTTGACCATAAATTGTTGTTAAGTTGTTCTGTTCTTATTTAATTTAGCTGTGTGATTATAAAGTTTCTTTTTGCTGTAGACTGATGATGGAAGACCATAAATAGTCTAAACCTGAAGTGTGTTTGTTTCATTTTGGCAGAGACAGAGCTGGCCAATATTTCACTTTGCCTGTGGGAGTAGTGAAAAGTCAATAAAACCTTCTAAAAAATGCTTCAGGACTTTGCATGAGAGCAACATTTAGCATCCAGTTTTTGCAGCATAATCCCCAGAAACTGGCCCATCTCTGCTCCTGATCTCTTTTTTTTTGATGCTTTCACTGCCCATGATTTCACAACTGCCTCTTCCCTTCTTTCATGCACAAGACAAAACTCAGACAGTTCTATATAGCAAGTGCATAATGTCTTTAATCAGTCCCCACCACTTCTGAGAAACTCTAGAAAATACATTTTGGAAAAGTCCTTATTGTAGGCCAAGCAATACTTGGGTATTCAACTTCAGTATTTCTATTTCCTTTTTTAATTATGACCTTTAACTGGATTCTGCTTGTTCTTTCATATTTCATTATTTTTTGCAACTTCTAAATAGGATTTTTTTTCCAAGAGCCTTCTCTTTACTGTATAAAAAGCCACATTTTGCACCTCTAAACAACAGTAGTGCATAATACTCTTTTATCTGTTTTGATATGAGCAAGACTGGATTCAGTGACACTTGTTCAATTTGTTTCTTAATTATAGGATTCTCTCTGGTTTCTAAACAGTTTCTAAACAACATTTTATCCACCCCCAAAGTAGTAATTACTCCTACTATTTATGCTTCTTTTCTTGTTTGATTTCAATATATTAATATTATCTCAGAGTGTATCTTTGTCCTAGGAAAATATAAGAAATTACTACAGAAATCATCTTAATGTGATACATCTCTTGGCTTCATGAAAGGAAGACTTTGTTTTTTGTGCAAAATGATGTAAAAACAGAGCCTTTTCTGTAACAGTCAAGCCTGATTTTAAAATTCTGATTTTCTGCTAACACCTGATAAAGATTTTCCTTGTAAAGCCATGATGTTACAAATGGCAGAAAGGAATGAACCATGGGGGTAGTGCTAGTCCGTTTTCTGTTGTTTGAGTTGCATAGTTGCATTTTGTGTATTTCAAGACCACAGTTATCTTAACAATACATGGATTCAAGGAATATTTTCAAGATACTTCCTAAACATTATGTTCCATAGTAAAGGCCGATCCTGAGAATTAGTTCAGACTTCCATGTTCGAAAAAATATAAGATTCTAATTTAGCAGCAGAGCTAACAAACAACTCAGTCAAGTTAGGTAAACCTATTGATGCCTTCATATCTACTTTCAATCAAGTGCATCTCTTGAAGAGCACATCCATAGCACAATCTCTGTGTGCCCACTCAGAAGTATGTTGGTATGTTAACTGGTAAGGCAGAAAAATGCAGCGAGGATTTGTTTCCATGCCTCAACCCACAGCTATCCCAACTGCAATGATAGAGTGAGAGCTGGAATACTTAGTAAGGCAGCCCCTGAACATGAGAATTGTGCTTTGTTGATTGTTACCACAGCCACATTTTGAGACAGATCCCACTGCTCAGTTTCAGAAATTATGTGTTAACGGGAGTGCTATAATAGGTGAGAATTATTCCTGCATTCCTACGACTGAGGGAGAACATGAAAATAAACTTCAAGAGCCAGCAAGTCAAGGATTTCTACTCGAGGGTTAACACACTTAATTTTCTTTTTATAGTTTTTTTCAAAAATATCACAGTTGTGTTCATCTTTATCCTTGCTAGAATGAACAAGAATTGGCATTTGCCTTTTAACTGTGTGTGAGCTCCATGCTGAGCTGACTGTACAAAGTTGCTCTGCATGTGCTGCACTACAAGACTTTGGGAGATTTTCCAGCTCCCAGGTGCAGCTGCACATATTCCCTGTCTGCCATATTCAACCTCTATGCCAAGATGGGATTTGAGCAAAAGCCATGTCTCCCCTCACTACTTCTTTTCCTTGGGAAGCAAAAGAGAGTGTGTGGGTAGAAAGGAGTTGGAGCACATTTCTCCCACATCCTGACCTGGATAGCTGCCAGGGAGGACTTGAGTGTGCTAACCCCAGAGTTCTGTGTATGGTCTGAGCTCTTAGGAGCCAACCACCATGCAAGCAGAGTAAGAAGGAGGTGTAGCTGAGTATGAACTGGGTAATTACACCCTACTGCCAGGGCCAGTTTCAGGGTGTCATGATGTCACATATCCTTTTGCTCAAATTATTTTCTGGCAAACAATCACTAGTGCCTTTGGTGTAGAGGTGCAGAAACTTCGAAAAATTGGCTTTAACTCCACTATTAAAATCCATTGTTTCCTGGTAAATGCTTTCACATGAGGTACTGGGGCAAACACCTCCCTGTGGGCATTTGTTTCAGCAGAAAGGAGAGGGTGGTGGAAAGAGAGCCTTTCCTATGCTACTGAGTGCAGCATTAACTGCAACAGCACAGCTCCATGGCATCTGGAGATAGTGATTTGGATCAACAAGCTTTTGGAGGCATTTGCTTTGTAACTGTGCCAAGCTGAGCAGCTTTGCTTTTCAACTCGAGCTATATCACTTAGTGCTTCTGTGTGTGTGTGTGTGTGTGTGTGCATCCAACTGTCAAGACTCAACAATCTTGACTTTGGCTTCATACAGGTCCACCTGTGTTTAGAGTGTCATTACTATTTCACCTTCTCCTACCTCCATGTGACCACACAACCTTTGCAAAACTTTCCAGCTGGTAAGAAAACCACCTAAAGCAAGACTCATCTGAACATGAAATCATGTACAAGACACATATTTACAGCTGAGCAACTCATCTGGAGTGATGTAGGCACATTTGGGGTGCAGTTAATCTCATCTTAAGTGACATGTCGAAAATCAGACCTGAAAGTGGCTGGAACAAGCAGTTCAAAAGCAAGCATTGCCTGTATAAGCATCTATCATTTAATAAAATTAACTCCACTTGAATATACCTGTATAGAAATGCTCATGAACCTACTTCTTGTTGAGCTTGAAAATACAATATGAGGAATGGTGGCACTGTAGAAATGCTGCTGCTGATGGAGAGAGGGAATGGAAATGTTTATAGTTATCTTGGTGGTTTTTCAGTAATTTTGTTGACTGGGAAAGGATGTTACCAAATGTGTCTCATATAGTGAATAAATCTCACACTGCTTTATTCATTTCCTCTGATTCAGACAAAACTAACCTTTTACCATGCTAGCCATACAGGATGGTTCATTTCTCAAGATTTCATTAATAACACAACTTTTTTAATTCCCTTGTATTTGTTATAAGCAATTCCTATCTGATTAATCACGAGTAATACCTTCTAATAAGCTTACATTATTCCCAGTATAATTTTATTCTCCAACTGCCCAAGCCCGACTTTCTTGATTTCCTGCTCCAAACTTTCTCTGGGTTTCTGTGGGCAATGAGTTATATTTATAAACCATCGAATGTGAATTTACCCTTAGAACCACGTTGGAAGGAACCTTGGGGCCAGCTGTGAGATCTGACCCGCTTGGTGCAGTGTTTATACAGCTAAGTCTTGGAAACCTCAAAGGTTTTCAAGAAACCAATGGCAATCTGTGCCACTGCCTGACTGTCCTGATGGTGAAAAGGTTTCTCCTTATGTTCAGTCTCAACTTCTGTTTTTATTTATGTCCATTGTCCCCCAGTTGGGTGTTATCTGCAAATTTGGCAAGAGTACGCTCTATAACCTACTCCAAGTCACTGATGAAGATGCTGAGCATGTTGCAGGACTGATGCCTGTGGTATTATACTTTTAGCCAGCTTTGAGATAGAGAACAACCCATGGCCTTTGAAGTAACTTTGAGACAGAGAACAACCTAAGTGTCTGCCCTCTAAGCATTATCATGTAACTGAAGTGTTATGCCTTGGTTTGATCCACCTACCCAGACCATGACATCCCAACCTGTATGCAAGACACAAGAACCTGGATATTGAAGGAAATGGACTGAAAGTTTTTCTGAAAATGAGATTAATCACATGCACTGCTCTTTCTTCATTTAGATATCTAGTAAATTTATCTTACAAAGCAATTAAATTGTCAGCGTTGATTTAGTCTTTATAAAGACATGCTGAGTATTCCCAACCACACTATTCTCCTTCATGTGTGCAGAAATGTGCTTCAAGATGATTTACTTCATGATTTTCCCAGGGACCTAAGTGACAGTGTTCAATATTTAATTCCCTGGATATTCCTTGTGACCTTTTTTTGATAATGGATGCAACATTTTCCTTCCCCCAATTGTCAGAGACAGCTCCTCATCTCCATAGCTTTTCAAAGACGTCAGATTACAGAGCAGGTATTGTTTCCTGAAAGCAGAGACAGAAAAAAGATCGGCCATGAGGCTTCTAGATTTGTTAGGGGGACTTGAACAGTACAGTCCACTTGCACGCACCTGCTTGCTCTTTCAGTAGTCTTCATCTCACTCATTCCAAACTGTATTTGACAGCTCACAGGCAGGTGACATTGATGCATTATTGTCTTTTGTGCTTTATTAGCTTGAATAATACTATTAAGGCATTACAAGGTTAGGTTGTATTTGCCTTACTAGTATTTGGGCGCAGTGATTGGTATTTTGGATCATTTTAGACTTAAGTAACAACTTTGTCTCTTTTGTCTTAATTGTAATGTGATATCAAAAGGAGAGGGAAAACCAACAAAAAATGGATTGGGAAAATGAAAGACTCTTCATTGTTATACACATTAACACAGAAGGAGATTTCTTTCTTTCTTTCTTTCTTTCTTTCTTTCTTTCTTTCTTTCTTTCTTTCTTTCTTTCTTTCTTTCTTTCTTTC
>JAWWEV010000001.1:38672851-38764878 GCA_035583235.1 Hafferia zeledoni
TCTTTCTTTCTTTCTTTCTTTCTTTCTTTCTTTCTTTCTTTCTTTCTTTCTTTCTTTCTTTCTTTTTTCTTTCTTTCCAGAACAGCTACTGCTTATGCTAAACATCTTGGGTATAACCCAATCCTTAGAGTGTAACTAATAGCACATGTACTAATGTTAAGAAAATCACCACCACTCAAAGAATCAACCCCTCCAATGCTGAATTGGATGTATCAATCAAGTGTTTAATACAGGTATCAATGAGATCTGTCATCTCACATCGTTCTTTCAGCAATCACCTTTGTTGGATATATTTGGTAATGCTATTGTCATCCAGTACTGATGTACTAAATTCAGGTGATGGAAAATCCATTGTGTCAGTCATTAAATTGTTTCACTGGGCACTTATTGTCATTTGAAGATTGACACCTTATTTCTTACCCCCAATTTGTCTAGGTTCAGCTGTCTGATAATAGATTATCTTTCTTTGCTAACAGTATTCCCCTCTTTGAAATCTTTTCCTGTGTACTATATGTGGGCTGTGATCAAGTGATGGTGTAATCTGTGTTTTGAGAAATTAGATAAATTAAAGGCCTTTGCTTTTTTATACTTTAATGTGGGGTGGTTTTTGGGGGTTTTTTTGGTGGCCCAGATCCATCTTCTGGCTTTTTTTTTTTTTTTTTAATCTTTGAAGTTTTTCTGCCTCTCTTTACAAAGTATAAGGCTCAGCAAAGGTTTCCAGAAAAGGTCTCATTAATTCTGTGTGTCATAGTAATAATCTCTCTTCTCTGTACTCCCGCTGCTTTAATGCCAAAGATTGCACCTGCTATCATAGTTGCTGTATCAGTCAGAAAGGCATAGCTGGCTTTTCTTGCCCTGCAGAATAAAATTTGTATAAAGAGCCAGAGGCTGAAATCTTCACACAATTTAGGCAAAATAACAGTGACAGCAGTTAAATATGTATTATGGAAACATTCCAAGGCCATATTTTGTCTGGATCTTGTGCAGGGTGGGTAGAAGGGTGCTCACAGCCTGCTGAAGGTTTCAGGAGTAGTGTGGGGCTCTGACTACTAGTACAGTCAGTGGGCAAATATTTCTGAAGCATCTTCTCAGCTTTACAACTACTATTCAGCAAATTGTGATAGAACCTACCTTTAATCTTGGACAGCAAAGAAACCCACTTAATTTCCAGAATTGGTTAACCCTCCAGCTGCTGAATTCCTTGATTTGGAAGTTATTTAGATTTAATCATCCCCCACCAAAGTCCAGGTTTTGGTCCATGCTTCCATGACTGCTTTTAATTTTCACAGAATCACAGAGTGACAGAGTTGGGAAGGCACCTCCAGGAATCCTCTAGTCCAACCCCTTGGTCAAAGCAGGGTCCCCTTGCACAGGTTGCTCAGGGCCATGTCCAGTCAGGTTTTGAATATCTCCAAGGATGGAGACAGTACAGCCCTTCTGGGGAACTTATTCCAGAGCCTGACCACCCTCACCATGAAAAAGGTTTTTTTCTTATGTTTAAATGGAAAATTCTTGTATTTCATTTTATGAACATGTTCATTATTCCTGTTTCTGGGCATGACTGAGAAAAGTCTGGCTCTGTTCTCTTTGCTCTCCCTGATCAGGTATTTATACACATTGATTAAATCCCCCTAAGCCTTATCTCTTGCAGACTGAATAGTCCTAGCTCTCTCAGCCTCTCCTTGTACGACAGATGTTCCAGTCTCTTAATTACCTTTGGAGTTCCTTGCTTGACTTGCTCTAGTAGCCAAATTTAGATTTCCAGGTACCCTGAAAGTTTTCAGCAGCCAGTTGAAAGTGCGTTTTAATAAACAGGACAACCTGTTCATTACTTAGATGGCAGCTTTAGTTGAGGCTTCTGATTTGTTAATGTGACAGGAGTCTGCTCACATCAAGCCCCTCAAGGGGAATCAGTGGTTAGAAACAGTGAAACTATGACCAATGGCACTTAGTTTTTCTACTATCACTGCTTTACTAATGTCACAGAATCACAGAATAGGCCGAATTGGAAGCGACCCACAAGGATCATCGAGTCCAACTCTTGGCCCTGAACAGGACAATCCTCAAGAGTCACAGCAGGTGCCTGAGAGTATCATCCAAATGCTTCTCTAACTCTTGTCAGGCTTGGTGCTGTGACCACTTCCCTGGAGCCTATTCCATTGCCCAACTACCTGTTACACACCAGATCAATGATTATTGGGTCAGAACCACCTTGTGAGGGTGTGTGTGGGTGTGTGTTAGGGGAGGAGACCAAGCCTTGACTAGTGCCCACATGGCCAGCCAAGCTGGCCACTGGGGTCTGCAGCCACATGGAGGACCTCTCAGTCAATGAAGTCTGCCTTGTAACCACCCACACCACACCCCTTGGAGCCTTTGATTGGCTGTGGCACCCCTCACTTTGGCTGAGGGGATAGGGAGTGGTGGGGGAACCAAAGGTCCAGTGACCACAGTAGATAAAGAGGCATTCATGAGGTCTCCATCTTGCCCTGGTCTGCTCTCCTTGAAGCTATTAATATGTGACCTTCTAAGTGGTAGATATATTTTTTCTTCTCTCTTTCTGTCTTTATTCTTTCTTCTCTTAATCTCTCTTCCTTTACTCTTTTCTTCCTCTTGTGGATAACTTAAACATCAATTTTCTGTATTTCACTTAATTTGTAAGTACCTCACTTAAATTGCATGGTGTTTGTGTTTGCTGTGTGTAACAAAAGTTCCCAACTGTAGCAATGCTTGTTAGTCTTGGTGATCTGTTGTGATCCTTTTGTGAAGTTCCATGTTATTTCTGTAATACCCTTTTTGCTAAAACACTTATATTCTCATCAAGTTAAAAGAAATCTCTTAGACAAAAATGTGTAGCTTTTATCCAGACATGAGCTCAAGGTATCAAAGAGTCAAAAGGCTTTGCAAGAGTTTGTGTAGGCAAAATGTCTTGAAGCCTGAAATTAGAGTGAAAACCTGGTAATGCTTGGAGCTACTGGCCTGGGTTGTAACACCACCCTCCGAGTGAAGAACCTTTTCCTAATATCCAACTAAACTTTCCCTGACACAACTTCAGACCATTTCCTTGGGTCCTGTCACTGGTCACCACAGAGATCAGTGTCTGCCCCTCCTCTTCCTCTCAGGAGGAATTCAATCCACTCTATATTTTAATAAAGATATTTCTCAATGCTTGGAAAGGAAATACTGGTATTCTTGTGAAATCTTCTGAAATGATTAGAGAAGGAAGAGAAGAAAAAAAATACTTTGTTTTGGCTTGTTTTTGCAGAACTGAAATTCAGCTGCCTGGCCAGTTCTCCCCAGAAATGCAGGATGTGATCTCTCTTCAACCTCCCTTGTCCTCCACTGCCTTAGAGTTTCTGGTTTTCCATCTAAGCTGGTCATCAGAGGTGGCAGACTTATCGCTCAGGAAGGTGAAGGCAGCTTGCTGGCTGCTTCCTATGATCCAGTCAGGTTGTGAAAAGCAGTTTTATATTAATTCCAACAGAAACCTCCTAGTGGATTCTGTCACTTTGGGCTTAAAATCTCAACTGGGTCAAATTGGTACTGAGATGGCAAACTCTTGTGGGCTAAATAGTTGCTATCAAATTCTTTCAAAATCAGTTCCTGTGAACTTAGGTCTCTCTGCATGCTTGTGAATAAATATGAAAAGGAAGATGCTTTTATAGGAGAAAAAGCACGAACCAGCACTTTCATTCCTATACTTCTACAAATTAATATCAAACTGTAACTTACTTTTCCTGTCAGTTTGGCAGGGTATATTTTTTCTCAATTTTTATTCCTATGCTGAATCATTTCTCTAGTGTTTATAAATGCTAACTCTCTACATTGGTTTTTCTCCAGACGTTGTATATTGTATTTACCTTGTCATTAATAGTACGACCCATCTCTCTTTGATTCTTAATGACATTCATTTTCCAGAATAGACTGAATGAGCAAGTTCCACAAAAGAGAAAAAGGAACAACAGATGTGAAACAGCAGATCCGTCTTTTCCGCCGAATATTTCCCAACCAGCAGAGCTTACAGTAGCAGAGGTAGGAGAGGTGATTATTCTACCAGGGCCCTCAGAATAAACTGATACAGAATTACAAGGTCTGAATACCACCTGAGGGGCTTTATTCTGTACTCCTTTACTGACTAGGATGTGTGGTAGTTGGGGAACCAGATGATGGGAGGGTATAGAGCTGGTATTTCAGTTTAATTTAGAGTGGATGAAACCAAGGCCTGAATATCACAGTGGTGCATTGCAACATTTAAAATAAAACAGAGAACAGTACCTTGACTTTATTAGAGGAAATCCTGACTTCAGGTCTTGATTAATTTAAAATCTTTAGCTCTTGAAGTTGAACCCTTGGTTTCAGACTTGATCTCTGTTCATATGTGAATTCAGAGCAAACAATAAAACTGTCTGTAAAGCCTGACTCTTTAAAAGCAAGGAAAGGACAAGTCCCAAATATTTTCCCCATGATGATTTGCAATCATACAGATTTCCAGTGCAAGTACACAAAAGTCAGTTCATGCCTTCGTTCAAAGTCACGGGAACCTCTGCTCCTAGAGACGCTTCCAGAAATCTAGCAATCTCCAAGGTGACCACTCCAAAACAGCTGCTCTCACACTGGGAGGGCGTTTGTGTTAGAAGTGTTGAGGTTAATTGGATGTGTCAACCCTTGAAATAAAAGATAGGTGCTATCTTTTGATAAACTTTCCAGTTTTTCTCTTTGAATACACTACCTAGTGAAGCTTTGGACTCGTATATAGGTGTCGGTTTTCTGATGTTGGTTTTTTTTTTTTCTGGGTTTTTGGGGTTTTTTTTGAGTATACATAACATTGTCCATATTTGAGGTTAATTACACATCATCACACTCTATCAGCTTTCCTTTATAAGCTGCTTGTTTAGGGCTGATGTGCCATGGCTTCTCCTTTTCAGTCTCTTATTTTTCTCAGTGTTTGACTTTTGTGTGAAATTATGTATAATTTTGTCCATGCTCCAATATAAATCAAAATGCTACTATCACTACCTGCCTGAACCTGACTCTGAACTGAGGCTTGTTGTACATTCAGATAAAACACCTGGTACCTAAATAATAAATTTTTAGGTATTTCACTCCATGAGTGTCAATAGAATTTGATTCTGTATTAAGATCTTTTTTGACTGTGGTAGTGAATATTTAATATGTGAAACAGGAATATATTTTTTGTGAAATTTGGAATTAAAGTGACAAAAACTTTGACAATTCTATGTTGCATGCATTGGAATGACATTGTAATACAAGGGTCTTGTGGGCAAGGTAACGTTTTTATGAATTTACTTGAGTGCTTAAATGGTCCAGTTACATATCTAGAGGGAATAAATTGAAATTACTTGAAGAACAGAAGAATATTTGGATTGTGGTTAGGGCTTTGGTATTGGCCTCAAGCAGGCAAGATTCAATCCCTGCCATGTTGAAAATGCAGTCTGGTGATTTAGTCTCTACTTGTCTCAGCTATTTTTAAGGATAATATACCATTAAGGTCATGTGAAAACCTATTACCCCTTTTCCAATAAAAACCCTACTTGGAATCAATTTTTGGTTTAGATTCAGTCAATTTCCTTTTTGGTTGTGGAAGGGGAAGAAAGCATTGGCATTTTTCTGCTAGAAGTTAGGTTCGTGAAAATGCCTTTCCTGAAGGGTCATGTTCTGTAACAATTACTAAAGGAAGGCGCACCAGGTTTATTTTATTTTTGCACTGAAAGCTTCTCATGTAGCTGATCTGGCTGGCACTTACATAATTCATGTTGGGTCCTCAACTCTGTCTCATTTCCTGCAGAGTGCAAATATTATAGTTATTCTAAGATATTAATTTCAACTTTAATGTATTTTGGCTTGATTTTTAGTTATTTTGAAGATAAAAGCAAATTTCTTTGACATTGGAAGTGAAGGAGAAGTAGCCTGACCTGGAGTGGAACCTGATTTGTTGCTGGTGTACTGTCCACAGGGAGGATGGACAGCCACATCCACAAATGGAGTCCTTTCATTTGGTCCCTAATATACTGGATTACAGTCTGACTCCCAAAAATACATAAAGGCAGGAAGGAATAGATCACACCATGTGTTAACAAGTGCATTTTTTACTGCTCTACTAGGGCAGACCAGATCAAGAATTTCAGTAACATTTTAAAAAGTTGAAATCTTGATGGACAATTTATTGGTTCATATTTCTATTAAGACACATTTAAAAAGCATTTTAGCTTTAGTTGGTCTTCCATTCTGACTTCTCCTAACCTCCTTTCAAATTACCTCTAAGTTTTCTAGCTTATTGGTCATGTCAAGTACTGGCATCATCTGGAAAAACCATCCTACATTAGAAATACTTTGTCTCTAAACACATCCCTGCTTCACTAGATTGCCTGCAAATTTTTTATTACATTTGGCTTCAAATTTTGAAGTTTAATTTTTGAAATATTTTCCAGGTCTGCTTCATATTCCACAGCAAATTATGGGGATAAGTTTTTTAAATAAAGCATAGTGTTATGCAAAATATTCTGACACTATAATAAGTCACTTAAATAAGTTTTTAGATAAATGAATTGACTCCCACCGCTCCAGTGTCACTAAGGGGTTATCACATGCTCCAAATACACATTTTAATGAACACTGCTTATACCATTGCCTCTGTCTTGCTGTAGAGAAAAAGTCTGCCATGGAAAAAAAATATAGCTACAGGCAAGAACAGAAATTCTTGTAATGCCTAAGCCTTGGAAGAAGAAAGAACATTTGCTCAACAAAATGAAAGTCCTCTGCAGGAAAGGATGGGACAGATTTACTGCAAATAGAAAGCATAAAGGATCAGTAGGATCAATGTACCCTCCTTAACTTTCTGTTATTTTTAATGGTTTACCTAATACTACTGCGAGTTAAATTTTCAGGTGTGGATATGATACTAATGTAGGAAATACGGCAAATAATGAAGAACAATGAAGCTCAACACAGAGGACTTAAATCATTTAAATGCCTTTTTCTAATAGACTATGTAAAATAGCAAAGAATGCAATGAGGCAACAAACAGAATGTCACTGCAGTACGTTACTTGCAGTTTGTAATAAATTTGGGGAGTTATTATAGAGGTACTCCCCATGGCCTTCAACCTGCTGTGCTTCTGTATTGGAGAAGGCAAACGGAATTGCCAGGAATACAATATAAATCAGGAAAGATAGTATTATTGTAGATAACATAGTTAGACTGTACCTAGAGCACTATAAACAACACTGAACATCACACCTAAGAAAAGATCTAAGTGCCCATGGGGGTACAATAGGGAACAGATAGTTTTGGTCTCAAAGGAATTTTCCTGAGGAAACAGGCTATGTTTTTAGTGACTGAGATAAGATTTTGTGCTGATTTAGCAGAGATTCTCCAAACTGTGAAAGGGATTAATGGAAGAGGCTCAGGCAAATATGCCAAGCATGCATCAGCTAAGCAGAGATTGCCCAAAGCCTTACAGGGATTTGGGAAAGTATCCAACAAGTTACTTTTGTCCATCTTTAGAGCTCCTAGCTATTTCAGGAACTGCCTGCGGCGCATGGCTGCTCATAGTCACTGAACTGTGAAATAGTTAGGGAATTCACTCAAATAGTCAGTGTTTGCTGGAGGAGCTTGGTAGAGTGAAGTGCACTGTGATAGTCTACCAATCTCTCCTGAGCAGTAACTTTTCAGTGACATCTAATCTATTGGATAGCAATAACATCCAGGCTGGCCATTTTAATGAAGCCTGTTTACCAGAGGGGCTTTGAAGTTGATCAAGGGCTGATCAGGATCAGTAGTCCATACTATTAGGAAAAAAAATGGAAGGTTATAGGTATCATGGAGATGGTTGATGGTTGTCTACATTGTTTTCCACGTACTCCATGGCATAGCACTGACATCAGGCAGAAAGGATGGCCCAAGACCTTTCCTGGAGCTGGGTAGATTAGACTATCTACCACATGGGCAGATAAGGTGGATAAACACCATGAAGTTCAGCCAGGACTCTTGACGAGAGAAGCAATAGTGGGTTGACCTTGGCTCCAGGTGCCCACCAAGCCACTCTATTACTCCCCAGCCATACAGAGGAGAGAGAATAAGATGGAAAATGATTCATGGGTTGAGATAAAGCAATTTTCTAAAGCAAACCTTGCATGGGCAAAAGTGAAGTGGGAAATAACAAGGTTTATTCTCTACTTCCCCCCAGCAGATTCCCAAAAAGCAGGGCTTCAGCACATGTAGTGATTTCTTAGCAGGCAACCATTGAAAACAATGAATGCCTTGCCTTCCTGCTTATTTTCTTAGTTTTTACATCTGAGCTGACATCATATGGAATAGAATATCCCTTTGGTTACTTTAGGTCAGCTGACCTGGTTTTGTCCCCTCCCGGAATCTTGCCCTCCATTGGGGGAGGAATGTTACAGTACTGGTACTGTGCTCAGCAGTATCCAAAACACTGGTGTGTTATCAACACCCTGCTAGCTACCAATGCAAAGCACAGCACCGTGAGGGCTGCTGTGAAGAAACTAACTCCATTGCAGCCAGACCCAATACACAAGCATAAATGGGATGCCAAGCCTTAGAGGCATGAGATTGCTGTCATGACCATGGAAGACCAAAAAGTGTAAATTACACATATATTTTCAATAGAATTGTGCAGGGAAAAATTCATCAGGAGTTATTCTATGTAGGAATAATAAAACTGTGAAATGTATATACCAGAGTTCATCTCAGTCTTCCTCGTGTTAACTTCTTAGTGTTTCATTGCACAGCAGAAATACATGGAGTTGCAATGCTGCTGAGGAACCTTGCCATGGTCAGTGACATAAATTTTGAAGAGGGGCTTAATGTTCCAAAGCTGGGTCAGAACCTGAGACCCAAGACATTTCTGATCAACACCACTCCCAGAATATGTAGTCTCATCCCATACAGTGGATTCCTTGTACTCACCTCGTACATCTCAAATACACAGAGAGCTAGACCTTGGCTGCCTAATGTCATCTAAAGACTTTGGCGTTAACAGTAACCAGGGCACATTGGCTGCACATTGCAGAAGGAGCCTGTCATGTGAGTTATTTGCACATCATGGCTGCCTGTGGTGGCAAAAAAGATGGACTCGATGATCCTTTCAGTTCTGTGTACCACATTTTCACCCCCTTCCCCAGGATTACTGCCTGAGGAACTGCTTGAGGGCTTGCCAAGTGATGACGCAGAGAGCTCTTGTTTGGAATAGGAGTGTGAGAAAAAGGACAATTCAGTATGGAGAAGAGTTGTTTTCACTGTGTTAGGTGGATGTTGCAGTCATGATAGTTCTCAGTAAGCCAGTGATAATGATGGATATATATCTGGAGCTTTTGCTATCCAACAGCAATTTTAAACAGTGTGTTTTGAAAGTATCAAAATAAGACAGTAAATTGTTATTTTCTGAATCTCTGCTAGTTTTCATCTGCACACTGACACAGGTAAGAATGATAGCCTCTGATGTTCAGGTGACACATAAAATGTCTTAGATGAGAGATGACTTAGTGTTTTCACTGTAATTTAGAGTGTGGAAGTTCTTGATCCTTGGTATATCTATTGCCTAGAGGATTTTCATCTCACAGCTATGGAAGAAATGACTATGCAGTAGAGAAACATTCAGACTCGCTTTAAATTAGAGATGCAGGAGCTGGAAGCAGTCCAAAGCATAGGTTAATTCACACTATGAGACACTCTGTAGAGTCTGCTGCTGGTGCCTGAGATAGCTTATTTAAAGCTGTTCTGTTCTAGTTTTGCAGTGCTCTGCTGAAGAAAACATCCCTTTAGTGCTAAGCTCTGACTGACTTGCACAATGGAAGAGAGCAAAAGTTTGGATTTCCTTCTCAGCTCTTGTGTAAGAAGACAACTTATATTCTGAGATTGAAAATATTCTGAGATGGCTCTTCAGCAGGATCTCCAAGGAAAATAAAATAGGGGAGGAAACATGAGAACTGGCTCTGTGGCTGTCAGTCCTTCCCTTGCTGGTGATTTGGCTTGGTGGTACAGATAGCATGTCATGGCCCTCCACTGTCAGGTCACAAATGTTGCTGCTTTCCTTATTATGATTCTGACTGCAAGGCACATTTGTGGCTTTCATCATAGATCTGTTTCTGCAGCATGCTAAATATAACTGATGTTCTAAAAGTTAAAGCATCAGATCATCGGGATACATGTCCCCATGTATGTTTTTACAGGATGGAAAGCTTTAGCTCTGGCTGAATGACTGCAGTAGCAATATTATGCCTGATTTTAGTAAAAAAAAAGTCCGTATTTAAAGTAATTGTTTTAAAAATCTGGCAAAGAAGTGCATGTAGAAAGAAGAGCCTGATCAACACAAACCTTGGACTTCTATATTTCTGCAAGGGTTGGACCTGATGATTGCAGAGGTCTCTTACAACTCAGTTGATTCTATTATTCTATGATAGAAATTCACTAAAAGTAATTCAAGATCTGTGTTTTTATTAAATATAAAACAAAATAATACCAAACAACATGTTTAATATATATCAAAAAATGAGTTACATAAATCTGTACACAATAGGGTTGCTTGACAGGTAATTTGTAACCTTCTACATAAAATTCATATAATAATAAAAGATACATATATTTTAAAACCATCAGGTAAAGATTAGATAAATTATAAGGTAATTGGTGGTTCTGTTGTGGTAAAGACTGCTAAACAATTGTTTCTTCTATAAAATTATTACCATTATTTGAACAAAGTACCATCACTGATTTGTGCAGTGACAGAAGAAATTTTCAGGTTTACTAGAACTATATTTTCATCCAACATTAGTTTTTATTAGATATTTTATGGTCATAAAATTCGGTCTGGAATATTCTGATACTTCAGTGTAATCAGACGTTAATCTCTTCTGGGATAAACAGTTCACTGTGATACTTTTACCCTTAAAGCCAAATAACATACAGAAAGAGAAAACAGGTAGATAACTATAGGCAGTAACATTCCATATTATTACTAAGCATGGAGAAAGCATCTGATAAACCATATTAAGTTGATTGTCAGGATACATTGAACCATTTCTGAAAACAATAAGCATGGCAAGATCTCAAAAAGAGACAAAGTTTGTAAAGATCCCTGGATGTCCAGGAGCTTTTTCAGATTCATGTTCTTACTGGGATGCATTCCCACTGCCAAACTGAGGGCAGATAGAAAGAATAGACAGAGTGTTTGGTGGAAATGGAGTAACAGAGAATTCTTACTGATTGTGTTAGTTTAGGTTTAAGGGCAGGACATGACTGACACTGCCCAATAAGAGTCAGTGTGACTATGGGAGATTTCAGCTCTCCCTTTTCCAGTAGTCTCACGTTTTGCTCATGTCATCTGAGACAACTGACAGATGGAATATAAATCCAGAAGTGTATCTGTAAGCAATTGAAATATACCATCTCATTCATTCCCCTAGGAAAGACAACAGGACTTTCTTAGGCCATAAGAAGTTACCACATATGTGAAAGCTGAAAGGTCACTGCCACAGGACAAAGAACCAGAGGGAGAGAACTGTGAGGAGCAGAACATGGTGGGGAGATCATGATGATTATCACCTTCTCCTGCCTCTGCCTTGAAGGATATTTGCGGCTGTGTGCTAGAGGAATGGGGCCAGGCTGATCCCGTCAACTACCTCCTTCCTGCAGTCCAGGGTGTGGGATTGTCCTGTAGGGATCTTCTGCACCAGCTTCATGGTGCAGAAGATAGGTAAGATACTCTTGACTAACCAGAGAGCTGTATGCAGCATGGGATATAAGCTGGCTTTGAAAATCAAAATCATAGAATAGTTTGAGTTGGAAGGGACATTAAATATCACCTAGTCCAACCCCCCTGAAATGAGCAGGGACATCATCTGCACTGAGATCAAGTTGCTCAGAGCCCTAGTCAGTCTCTGAGCAATGAAGAATGAAGGTTATGCTATATTTCCTGCAGTTTGCTTTTATAAGAACGTGAATTGTCCAGATATTTTAAACCTACCCTCTAAACTTTGAATGAATATCTACTAAATGTGATAAATGCCTGTGGAGTTATTGCTGAAATGACTCCAGTATCTGAAGTAAAATGTTTTGGGAGCTTATTAAATTGGACTGGAACAGCTGTTTAATATATTCATGAAGGTTGTATTGATTGTGGAATGTTTGTCTTAGAATCAAATGGTCATAGCTTTAAAATGCAAGATTTTTTGAGTACTTTTAATATTTCATTAATCTTTACTCTGACTGCTTTGGAAATTTGAGTTTATAGATTGTTCTTTTAAGTTAAAAGTTGTTCAGAATTTAGCCTCTTGAACTAGAATTCTTTTAACAGTATTTGTACATTATTTTTCCCAAAATGTAATATGCCAGACACTGGAGAAATGGAATTTATTTCACAATGGATAAGGCTTCTGAAATGAACAAAACAACATACACTAAAGCGTACCCCAATGACATCAGAGTGGGATTTGGATTGTAGCAAATTTATACAAATTAATTAACATCTCACTGAACTCAGCCAGTTTGTCTACAGGATTAAGGTACTTCTAAGAGTCAATAAAGTGAATCATTACAATTAAAGTTGGCTAGATATGTTCCTGTGTGAGTTAGCACTGAATAAAGCTGAGAGTTTCTTAAAATTACTCAGTGACATTCCTGAGATGCTTATTTCCTTTATTTCTTCTTAAGCTGCTGTAAGAAATATTGCGAGAAGCATGAGTTCTGTGCTATGGACTGTACAGAATGCTAATTAATTGTCATTAGTTGATTTTTACTTTTGTTTGGACTGAAACTATCCCACTTAGGATAAAAGTGTACAGTTTTACTGCTGACATTAAACAAAGAAAGGAAGAAGAGGGCTGCTTTTGATGTGCTAAATTTAAAGAAATTGTACCTTCATGGCAATTAGACTTCAATGGCTGTACAACTCCACTCCTTTCTTGCCCTAGCCAGTGGGACACTTAATGACCTGTAGGAATACAATTCTGGCTGGTCTGTTACTCTCATTAAGGTGGTTTGACAGAACTTTAAGGGTACATTTACAACAACTTAGAACCCCACACTACTGTAAGATCACTGCAAAGAAGGACATTGGGAATTACAGTATTAAAGCTGTGCTTCATGGGAATAGTATGTGGACTATTGCCCCTGTTTTTACAGAAAGCAAACTGGGATACAGAAAAGTGATTTTTCCTCCCCCTAGCTCAAGTCAGATATAAAAGAGTCTAGGGTGCTGTTTCTTAAGTCATTCTGGTTTTTCAGCAAAAGTTGAGCTCTCTCTGTTGAAGTGTTGGGAATTTCAAATCAGAAAAGGTGAGGGGATTAAAACTCTGTGCTTATTTGCTTTTGATTTGTATAATATTTGCTCCTATAGTCAGAAAAGCAAATTAATAAAAGTAGTACACAGTAGGAGAAATGCTTGCACAGGGGAGAACATATGAGCTGGGTATAGGTTAAAGCATAACACAATTAATTTTATAAATGTTTTGTTTTTCTGGGAATATGATTCCATTAATATCAAAGATTAGATGTAATCACTGATACCTGGTGGCCTGTTCATGGACGTGCACTGATAAGCAATGAGTGCTTGTAAAGTGTATGGTGGAGTTCTGACATGATCTGTAAATTTCATTTCTTTGAGAATGGCATGACTATTATAAAACATATAGATAAACATACATAAAAATACATAAACACAGTTTGTTTTTATCTCAGAGAAAGAAATGACGACTACAGAGAAATGTCACTACAAAATCTTTGTTAGTGGGAACTTCTGCTGCTGGAGTGAAGTTTTCTTTTCAGTAAAGCACATGTAAAATTATTTATGCTCATGGAAATCTTTATCTTGATTACCATCAGGAGCAAACTCTGCTATATTTTAGAATAGACTCACAGCCAGTTTGAACTTTAATAGCACCACTTAAGGCAATAGATTTATGAGAGTATATATTCTGAAGTTGTTTGGAATCTGCAGGATCAAAAAAACCCACGTTACTAAACACAATTTGAAAACTTGCAAGACTAAAGTGAAGGAAGAATAGTCTGAAACAATTTGGCTCACTGGCAAGATGAAGCCAAAGAAACTGATGGTGCTGGAAAGTACTTGCAGTTAATTTCACGATATAGTAAGCCAGAAAACAAAGGCCAGATTTATTCAGAGTTTCATGTTCAGAGGTAGCATGTTTCAGAGCAATGTAGTTGTATTTCTTTTTTCTATCACTGTAGTATAACCTCAGCCAACACATTGTGTTCAGTCTGGAACTCATAACTGCCAGAGAGATCCTGATGAATTTGGGCTTGTTTTTAGACGAAACCCAAAAATGATCAGAAACTGAAGAGATTTTAACATGATTTTAAAGGAGTCAGATGTTTCAGCTATCAAGGGGAGACTTTATCTGGCTGCAAGTTTGACAGGTGTAAATCTGAGGGACTGAAAGCTAATGCGGGTGTTAAGAGGGAACTAAAATGAGGAGTAGATGGGCAGGTCAAGATCTGAAAGAAAGCCTAATAAAATACATAAACCTGAACAGGACAAAGCACTAAGGTCTAATTCCATGAAATTATTCAGGCCTCCAAGTCTCATTGAACTCTGATATTTGTTATCTAAATCCCTTCATGGTTTCTTTGCAAGACTTACCAAGCCAAACAACAGCTGATGCATTTATGTATCAGAGCTGTAGCACGGGTTAACATATTGGAGCCCAAGAAGTCTGACAGCATGCTGTCTTGGTTCAGTTCAGCTGCAGATTGTAGCAGTGTAAAAGGTCAAAACCTACTGGGCAAGTGGAAGGATCAGTGATCAGCAGATTGTTTGTTGTCACTGATGACAATTCCTTCTTCTGACAGGGTGTTATGCTGTTCTTGTTTTGTTATGATTAAATGAAGGCTTTTTCTCAGCTGAGAGTTGAATATGGCCCTCTCTGAATTAATCTGGATCCCATGATCCTGAGAAGGATCTTATGACAAAAAATAATTGTGAATTAAGTCTAACAAGTAACCCTAAAGAAATAGTTCTGGAGCTGAGGGTGTCGAGGAGTGTTGCCCATATGTTTACATGCGACTCAGTGTTGAAGACTTAATAGAAAGTAGTTGTTAATTTAATATCCATGCCTAGTTTGTTTAAGGTTTCCAGAAAAGTCAGTGTTGAATTTTGCAATCTAGTGACCTGAGCAGGATAAGGTTTGCTTTTTCAGAGTCATAGAATTGCTGAATCAAAGGATATAATGAATTGGAAGAGACCCACAAGAATTACCAAGTGCAACTCCTGGCTTTGCATAAGACTGTCCCAAAAATCAGACCATGTGCCTGTGAGCATTGTCCAAATGCTTTTTGAACTCTGGCAGGCTTGGTGCCATGACCACTTCTCTGGGGAGCCTGTTTCAGTGCCCAACTACCCTCTGGGTGATGAACCTCTTCTTAATATCAAGCCTAAACCTCCCCTGACACAGCTTCATGGCATTCCCTTGGGTCCTGTCACTTCTCACCACAGAGAAGAGATCAGTGCCTGCCCTTCCTTTTCCCCTCATGGAGAAGCTGTAGACCATGATGAGGTCTCCCCTCAGTCTTCTCTTTTCACTCTGAACAAGCCAAGTGACCTCAGCTACTTCTTGTATGGCTTCCCCTCAAGGCCCTTCACTATCTTCATGAGCCTCTTTGACACTTTCTAATAGCTTTATGTTTTTCTTATATTGTGGCACCCAAAACTCCATGCACAACTTGAGGTGAGGCTGCACCAGCATGAAGTAGAACAGGACAGTCAATGTACTTTGACTGTCCAGTTGCTCCTCACAATACTCTTAGTCTATGGAGCACTGACAGAGTATAGACATGAAATATCTGTTGGTAGGTGTCCATGACTTGAACCTCTAATCTGGCAACAAAGAAATAAAACATTTAACATTTGAGGACCCTATGGTGCCTTTACTTGGGTGCCTTGTCCTTGCTTATTTTTCCAAATGCTTTTCTTCTTCTAATTTTCTCCTTCCCATTACTGAATGTGATATTGTACTGGAAATAAGAACAAAGAAGGATTACATGCATCAAGGTGTTTGTTTGTATAATTTAAACCACAGGCTGGTATCTAGGAAGAACCTAGACTGAAAAAGTTTGTTTCCAGTAATTTCTAGTGAAGTAGTGTGTGGTGAACCTAATAGAAACTGTGAGATGGACACAGAGTGACTCCAGATAACATTTCTTATACAGTTCCTTCCTCTACCATTGTATTTTGTCCTTAGACTTGAATAGCACTTAAAAGGTATATAACATCCACAATGAAAAGCCTTAATCAGGTAGTTTTTGCATGCATGGGCTTTTCATGAGGCCTTAAAATAACTTTATACAAGAAAGCTAAAACATACTATGAAGTGAGTTATATGAAAAAATGGAAAATAAACATTTGTTATTTCATTACAGAATCATACAATGCAGGGGTGAGTAGAGTTGAGGTTACAGTGAAATATAGAATGCACTTTCCAGAGGGAATAGGGGTTTAAAATAAAAAGAAAGGATGGAAACATTATATTGTCCCCTAGGATAATATAGTTTGGTTGCTGAAGACTTTGGGTATTTTGGCACAGTATAACTTATGTATTGTTTTAAGCCAATGGATCAGTCAAATACATATTTGTAGATGGATATTTTTCTCACAGTGTTGGTCAGTGTTGCAGGAAAAACAACAAAACCAACCACAACCACCCCTGCTATAGACCCCTAAAATATTGTTAAGCTGTATTTTAATGTTATTTGCCCATTTATTGATGAATAAAATAATAATGATTCTCCCTCTCTCTCAGCAAAACCAAATTACTCTACTATAGTCATTCACCTTCTTTACTGCATTAGCATCAGCTGTACAAGCCTAAAGCAAACAAATGTTTCCTGGACTCAGGACCCCACAGATTTTGTTTATTTTGTGAAGCCCCTGGAGAAACACTGAGCTGAGGGCACTAAGCATGCTGCAGGGGTCCTTCAGGCTGTTTTTTCATATTTCCAGAGGTTTTCAGAGTTTTCGCAGTAGCATCCTGCCAATGCGAGTGGAAAGAATGATGGCTTTGTGTTGCAAAAGGAAAGGGAGATGGCCGCAGGATAAGCCTGTGAAGATTTTTACTGAACGATTGGCATGTGTTTAAAAAGTCTCTGTCCATGTGGTGGGCCCTTGTCTCCTTACAAAAGGAAATCACTTGTCCTTCCCATTGGAGAAACAGCGCAGAGGGGGGTCTAGCAGAACTCACTGTGGATGTGGGCTCAGCTGCTTATTCTGCAGACTCACTACACAGGGCTGAAAGCAATATTATGAGTGAAAAATCCCTGCTGCAGCACAGGTAAAATATAAAGACAGTGCTGGGAAATTGCTGCTTGGTTGGGTGATTTACTGTATCATTTGCACAGGAACAGGCAACAAACCATCATGCACCAAAATTTCAGAAAAACTGATCACAGTAAATTGTTCTTTATAAGGAAGGAACTAATATTCCCTATGTGTTTGATTTATACACTGGCAACTTAAACTTTACTAAAGGAAATACTGATGAAAAAGGGGGAAGAATTCTTGCAGTGTGTCAGCCAAAGCATTTATGTTAGAGGCCTCTACAGGGAATGTAGTGGCTTTGCACAGGGATGATGGAAAAGTTCATGTCCAGAAAGTCTTTCTCAGGGCTTTTTCACTCTCAGCCACTTCTACAGGTTGCTGTAAAGAGAATTTGTGACCTATATGTTACCTACCCTACCTCTGTCCTGTCCTTCCTTTTTGGCCCACTGCTGGAGAACCCTGGGCAACCTCTGCCTTCTTGAGAGCATTCCTGACTGGATGACTCTCCCCATGCCTCTTCCTTGAAGCACAGTGCCTGCATGTATCTCTGAAAATTGTTAGGAAGAAATTAAACCCTCCAACACTACGTTTTAAGCAGTAGTGATCCAGGAATTATTTTATTCTGGCCAGAGATATGTAGTGAATCGTTCCAACTACATATGTCCCTTTTAAGACTTTTCATGTATTTATACAGTTTAGCCAACAAAGATATTAACATTCATTGGTTCTAAGTTACACAATTTCCTTAATTTAATTAGTATTCTATACTTTATAGGCTAATTTGGTCCCCATTCTTTGGTTCTCTTGTCATTCTTCCTTAGACAGAGAGTCTCCAACTTTTAGGCTGTTAATCTCCTCTGTTTCTTCTGGTTGCTCCAACATGTCTTTGAAGGACCATAAATTTAAGATCCCAGACGTCCAATCTTCAGCACCCTCTAGCTTTGTTTATTAAAACTTATCAGAGCTAGTCCAGAGAAACTCAAAGCTTTGGTGGTTAAAGATGAAACAGACAGAAGTCTATGAAAAGAAATCTAGCCACCTGTTAGCATTAATTAAAAAGTTATATAATTTCCAACACAGGCAGTTCCTCAACACAATAAATACTGCTGAGGTTTGGCTACTGAGGTGATCCAGCCAGTTAGCCTCAGCAACTGCATTTGGGTCCAGACAGCAGTCTGATCAATACATGGTGTTTCTCTGGTCTATCTCAACTTTGTTTCTGTTCCTGATAATTGGACTTGGGATCTATAGCAAACATACCCTCTTCATATGGAAAAATACTTATTGCTAGTTTAAAACATATCATAACTGAGTAATCAAAATTTAGCAAACATTTTTTGTTCAGTCACAGTGATATTGATGTTTGGGGTCCATCATAATACAGAAGAACCTCACACACTCAGAATACTTGTAAGAAGTAGTGTCTACCTAATATCTGTCCCAGCGAGGGTGCTGGGGATGCATAAGGAGTTGGAAAGGGGCACAGCCAGGACAGCCGATCCAAACTGAATCATGGGCTATCCATACCATATGTCATCATGCTCAGAAATAAACCAGAAGGGTGGTTGGCCAGAGGCCACTATTCAGGGGTTATTTGTTTCAGTTTATAAACTCTTTGTATCTCAACCCATGAGTTTTCTTACTTTCACCCTTGCAATTATGTTCCCCCTACCTGGCTTGGAGACAGGAATGAGCAAACAGCTGAGTGGTGCTGAGTTGCTGGATGGGGTTAAACACAACATGAGCTCCTACACTGTAAGTACTTTGACTTGGGACCCAAAGATATATTACAGTTTGGCGTAATGATCCATCTCTTCCAGACCACAGTCAACCATAATACTTTTGAAGTGAAAAATGAAGTGCAATTGGAAAGATTTTTTTCCTTCCATCTCATTTGTACTTCTCCTATTCAGATTATAGAATTTCAATAACTGGCTGAGAAATATGTTCCTGCAGCTGTAGTGTCACATTGAAATTGTATCCTCCTGATACGGTTTATTTGCTTGCTATTGAGTGGTGTGGGGGTTGTTTTCGAATCAGAAAACAGTGACTGTCTCCTGAAATATGAATGCTGCTGAACTTTACATGGGACCTAATGTAGGATGAGTCCTTAGGGATGATAACACGTCTTTCTTATCACAAACTTGCTGTGTGGAAGCACTGATATATGAGAACATATGGAAGGTGCAAGACAAAAATTTTAGGACCCTTTAAAAGAAAGGAGAAAAAATAGGGCAGGAAATACAGATTCATTTTCCTTTCTGTGGAAAATGGTAGGAGTGTGGTGTCCTGTTGTGAGTGCTGTGCTAACCACCAGTGGCTACTTTACAGTGTTTCTCACTTTGATTATGAGGCAAGAATTGAAACCTTGCTGCACATGGAGGCACTTCAGTTTAGGGGCTTCAATATGTTTCTGCAATGTCTGAGACAGCCCTGTTGGGCTGGTGGATAAGACATGGGTCCTCTGAGACACACAACCTTTTTGAGTGTGACCATCCAACCAATTCCTTATTCACAAAGTGGTCCAACCATCAAATCCATGTCTCTACAGTATAGAGCCAAGGATATTGTATGGGACAGTGTCAAATGCTTTGCACAAGTCCAGGAAGATGACATCAATTGCTCTTGCCTTATCCACCATTGCAGTAATCCTATACTAGAATACCACCAAATTTGTCAGGTACAATTTGCTCCTAGTGAAGCTCTGCTGGCTGTCAAAAATCACCTCCTTATTTTCCTTGTGCCTTAGCATATATTCCAGAATGATCATTCAAGGCATAGAGGTGAGACTGATGTTCCTGGAGTTCCCTGGGTATTCCTTATTTCCCTTTTTAAAAATGAGGGTTATTTTCCTTCTTTTCCAGTCAGTGGCAACTTTCTTGAACTGCCATGAATTCTGAAATGCAATCTGAATTGATAAGTGGCTTGGCTGATTCCCCTGCCCGTTCCCTCAGAACCTGTAGATGCATCTCATCAGGTCCCATGGACTGGTACAGCTTCAGGTTCCTCAGATGGTCTCAAATCTGGTCATCTTCTATAGCGGCTCATTCTTCATTGTCCTATTGTCTTCACTGTCCCTGCCTTTGCCTTCTTCAAAGGACCTTTCACAGACCACAGACAGTGGCTAATGAAAAATGCAACAGATGTGCCAGTACTTCTCTTCTGCACCTTCTCTTGGTTTTATTCTTATGTACTTCTCAGCTTGACAAATAAAAAGGAAACATTATATTGAGAATATATCTTCTGATAAAAAAAGATTTTAATAACACCATTTATTAACAAGTAGACCAGACTCTGAGAGAATAATCAATATACGTCCATTGATTTGTGTTGATTAACAGTAGCTAGCAAGTCTTGGAAATTATTTAAAAACATCTTTTTAAAAAACATATACTTTTTTTGTTTGGTTTTGTTCTTTTCTTGTCATTGATAAGAATATTCTCAACAAAGCAGAAATTGATTTAATAAATGACTACACACAATGTGCTGTCAAATGCACAATGTAACAAACTGCAAGAAATAGAGAACATTCTTCTTTCACCTATAGTAATTTTAGGAGTTTCTTGTAACTATAACAGGCACTAGATTTCCAGGGAGAAATGAGATTTTCATTTTCATGGTGCCTCTTCAATATCTAGAGCTAAGCTTTTAATATTTTTTCCCAGCACTGGTTTTAAATATAGAGCATTTAATGATAGTTTGAAAAATTGTATTTGCCTTTATATGATTTACTTATTTATGAATTATTTGATAAGTTACACAAAAAAGACACTGTATACATTTATTGCCATAGTAAGTATGCGCAGACTGTACTAAGCAATTCATAAAATATACAATATATCTTATATGACTGCAGTAATTCAGAAAGCCGTTGTGAGTTTTCCAGAAATGCAAGGGCATGGGGAAATCCAGACTGTCTTGAGCAAACTCCACAAACAGAATGTTCAAAGTGATGAGTTTAAATAAGAGGGAAGATTAAATGCAGAGAGGAGATATGATGGAATAGGTTGTTAAGCATTCTTAGAGCAGCTTTTAACTCACTTTCTTATTTTGGTACATTTTTATATATCTGATTTCCACCAGCAATAAAACATGTCCTCCTAGGGCTGTTGATGAGATTGTATGGGCACGGAGAGAAGCAGGGATGAATATAACTACTTTTGCTAGTTGAGTCTTCTTTGAGTTTGAAGGAGAAAATACTCTGTTTTAAACTGAACTTGTGCTGTTGTTCCGTTACAAAATCAAAACTTGAGAATTGGGCTCTTGGGTTCTGATTACCCACACCTATCCAGAGAATGAGCACTTGCATTTGATATTACCTTTCATGGTATCTATTGGTCTGCAGAATTTCTTACAGCTACTTCTCATGATTCAGCATATTCCCCAGGGCTGGCTGTCAGTGTGATAATTTTAGTTTCAGAACATTCTGGAATGTTTTACCTCATGCAGAACTTCTCTTACAGCCTGCCTATTCGCTGTCATTAGGGCAGAGAAAAATATTCATACACCAAACACTCACAAACCACTAATGTTAGAGTGTGACACCAGTCTTCCTGCTGTAGAAGCAATCTCTGCTCTTCTATTGTCAAAGAAAAGAAAGTCTGTTCCCACGAAAACCTGGGTTACCAGCTGGACTGAGATGGCTATTGCTGCAGGAGAAGCACTGCTGCAGAAAATCTCCTGGCTCCTTCACTCGTAGCTCTGAGTTCCTTCTGCAGTCACCTCTCATATTTAAATGTATTTCATTGTCTTTCATGACCACACATTGAGGAGTTAAAAGAGCTTTGTTATGATAGAAAGTCGTATATGTGAAAGGGTTATTCAACAAGAAGTCATCACCGAGCAATTACAGATCCTGTATTTCTTCTGACAATGTTCTCAGTATTAGATAAACTGGACTGTTTGGAAAATGGGTAAAATAAACTGAAAGAACTAGAGAAATTGACTTTTAGACAGACGTTTCTTCTCTTACTGCATTTGTACTTAACACAGCAGGTCAAATAACAGTCTAGAGCAGGGTTCTGTGGATGAACTGCAGATATATGGTAGAGGACTGAGTAATTTGAAGCTGTAAATGTTTCAGTTGTTCTTGTCTTGGGAGCACAAAACTGCCCATAACCTTGAGGGAATGGTTATGGTTGGCGTATCTGTCATAGCTTAGAGCATCCAAACATTAAGGTCAAAACAACAAGAAGCATAACAACCCAGCGAGCCTCACAGTTGATGAATTGTGTAATTATCTCAGTCCTGGGATGAATAAAACCAGAGCCATTCCCAGAAGATACTTTGTAGAAGAGAGGCTGACAAAGGTTTAGTCAAGTGTGGCAACACTAGCTAATATCTAATAAGATCCGTGTGTTAGAAAAAAGAAGCAAAACCCTAATGACTACAAAGCCTCTCTGCTCTGTCCTTAGATATACTGTGCATTTGACAGGTACTTAGGAATAGAAGAAGATAGAAGTCTTATGTACTGCCACCATTGGTAACTCATCAATTGTGAAGAAAAATGGCTGCTGCCTTTGACAGTTGTTTCTCACAAGTATCCAGGATCTGGGCTGGACTGATTACATTCATGCCTCAATAATAAAAAATGAGGTGCTGGAATGAAATTGTTTAATAGGCAGCAAAGATTATGGTGAATTTATGCCATCCAGGGAAGAGGTTTCTCTATTAATCATACAGAAAGTAAAGAGAGGAGGAAAAAAATCCAGTGCCCACTGCCTCTGAGAAAGGAAAGTAGTATTAAGTATGCAACTGCCAGAGTGGCTTCATTAAGAAGAAGAACATTTCATCTGAATCCTGACTCAGGTTGAACCTGAAAATAATGTTTGGAGACAGATTATTCCTTTTAATTTTCTCCTTTGCAGACAGTGACAAAAATGAGAGTGAAAGGAACTAGTTTCTCCCAACCAATGTGTCAAAAGTGTTTTCCTTGGGGACCATGATACCTTCTTAGAGCTGCAATTACACTTCTCTAATTTATTCCAGAATTAGGACAGCTGAATTTTGGAAATTTTGGAAATATTGATAGTTTTATGAGGGTCAGATTTCATTTACTGTTTTCTGTGTTGAGGGTAGAGAGGGAAGAGAAATCCTACCAAGAGTTTTTTTCTAACATACCTCTGTTTTAAATAGTAATGGACCATGAACTGGATGTACAGGACTCATAGGCCAAGAGTAGCCTTCTGATTCTCCCAAGGAGATGGGAAAACATAGTCTCTGGAAAGGCCTCTGAAATTTGTGACTGTTTCTAGAAATCACATTCCTTGTATCAGGGGACATAGAGGCAAGTAAACCTCTGTCCTCCCCCTCCTAGGAGGGGAATTTGTGCCTAGGATTTTATATTCACCTGGACCAAGAAGAGTTTGTAGAATGATGTCTGGGGAAACAGAATTGCAGGACTCTGCAAAGGACAGAAAAGATCTATAGAGGAAAAAAAAGTATGGAAATTTTTGGCTAGAAAATTAGTGAGGTGTTATCATAATCAACTATGTGACAAGGGAGAATTATTCCCTCCAGGAAGTGTAGGAAGACCTCTTCATACTTCCTGCATCTCAAAGGCAAAAAACAAGTGGAGGAAAAGGTATGATTAGTGTGATGACATCGGAGCAGATGCAAGCACTAATGGCTCAAGTACTGTATCACAAGAGTACTGGATTGCTTAGAATCATGATGGTAAAAATCATCTATCAGAACACTATAGCATGGTGAAAAAAATCATATTTTGGTTTCTTGTTATTGAGGGTTAATACTGTTTTGTGTATTTTGGGGGTGCAGTGGCAGAGTTGAGCTCAAGCTTTACTTTAGACTTGTATTGACTTGGGCCTTTTGCATCAACTGAGCTGTAAGACTGTCCCTGGTCATTTAGGCTGAAAAAAAAGGACAATTTAAGAGGTGTTGTCTTTATTATATTCTGGCATTGGACTGGTGCTGGGAGCTGCCCTACCTTTGGCAGCCTTATGTGCATGTAACCTTATATTGACCTCACTTCTTCTGGGATAAAGCCCTTTGCTGCTGCCTGAAGGAATGGAATCAAAACAGTCTCCCCAAGCACAGGACCTCTAAAGAAAGGTGAAGCAGGGGTGAAGGGTGACAATTAGACTGGGTCTTCTGACAGAGGGTAACTGGCTAATTTCAAATGTCATTTGTCACAGTGTAGAAATACCTGTAGGATGAGCTGAGGTGGTAAGCATACCAAAAATCCAATTTGTTACCCTCTTCCCTTTCTTTATATATATGCAGAGCGATCACAGGTAGTCTGTGGAGGGCATGGTTTATTGATGTTATACTAATACACATAGTTTGTTATCTAATTTATGGCAAGATCCTCGGTAACTCAGAAGAGGTAAGGGAGAGCAAGGTAGGAAGCACTGCTGGACATTTGGCGCTCTGCAGTACTCAAGGTGATGCTGAGGCAATGGTAATCCTTAACGTCCCCTTTCCCTCCTCGGTAAATCACAGAATGTCCATTTGGACCTTAAGTATGAAGCTGTACTAATTAATCCTAACTAACCCTAATTAATTTTGCTTTCACATTTAAATTAGGAAAATAAGTATAAAACCCGTGTGAGTATACAAATAGGTATGTCATATCTACAAATAAAATCTTTTATTTTATTGCAAAGTGGGTTAAGTTGTGGTAAAGATTTTATGTCCTGTTTTGCTGTATCTATTTTGTTACATCAGTTTACATATTAAGGATATGGAAGACAGTGCTGCTTATTTCTGTACTGAAACAGCTGAAGCCATTAAGACTTCTAGTGTGGGTAAATTTCTTTTGTTAGTCCTCTTTGCTATTTGTAGTTCCCGGGAGGGTTCAGTCTCTGAAGGTGGCAATGTCCATACCATTGGGAAAAAATCTAAGGCAGATGAACGCATCTAAAGCTATATACATGCAGCTGTACATCTATCACTGCTTGTAGCCTTTATTATTGGCTAGAAAATCCCAGGTGAAGATGGTGTATTTTGACTAAGATTTAGTTTATATGGAGATGTATCAGAGTTTCTGTGATGGTGTGTGGTCTCAGCATTGCAAGTGAGTTGGGTGCATTCCCATTTGTCACTGTGTTGGTTTTGCACAAACCAACTGGAGAAATAGAACTCCAAATAAGTCACTCCCCTTTCCTTTTAACCTCTCCCTGCCCCCTCCAGTAACGAAGGGACAATACAAAGAGATGTAAGTAAAAAATAACAATTTACTGAGGGAAATAGCAGTAACTACAAAGATGCAAAGGAAAACTGTTTAAGCCAACAAAGGCAGACATCGTTTCCTGGTCCCCCAGGACCAAACACCCCAAAATGGCAGCTGGTTTCCTCGGGTGAAGACAAAATGGTGGTGGCCATGTGGTTTCCCCACATAAAGACAAACTGGCTGAGATGCTTCCCCCTGCCCCCAGGAACATGCAGTTGGGTGAAAAAAAGAACAAACCAAAACTAAAGAAAAACACAATATAGCAAATGATTTTCCGTTGGGATGATGATGGGCAGCAGCAACTCTCTCCCTCTCCTCAGTGAAAAGCAGCCAGCAGCAACAGTGCCAAGCGTGGGCTGTGGTGGCTCCCTGGGGGCTACGACAGTCAGCTCTCTCAGTAAGTCCAGGTAGTGGCAGTCCCAGCAGCGACTGCAACCTGTGGCTGGGCCTGAGAAAAATGCTGCCTGGGGGAAAAAGTGGCCCCTTCCCTTTCAAACCTTAGCTTTTTCCTGTCAAACCCAACCCACTCTGTAATAATGTGATGGTGTGAATGAGTATTCATCACTGGAGCTCCATCCCTGCATTTTGTAACCATAGCAGTTGCCTGGGAGTAAATAATGCTTTTAGATGTCTGTCTTTCAAGGCACTGCCATTGCTCCTTAGATGCCATGGGAAAAGTCATGGAAGATTTGTTCCAGGTTCCTGCCTTATTCAAGTGTCTGTTGCCTTGAGTTAACTATCAATTTACTAGAATTAAAGCTGCTAAGAAAAGTGACATAGTAAAACACACACAATGGATGGCTTACACACTCTGTGCTGAACGAGTGAAATAAAAGAGACTTATTTCTCATAGATAGCTGTGCCTTCTTGCAGATCATGCTGCACTTGGCAAAGTGGTGCTTATGGAAACAGTGCACTGCTTGGATTTTGGAGTCAGATATGCAGCTGCCAAAGAGCCTGCTTTTTCTTGGAAGGTTTTCCTGCTGTATAGGGTAACTATAACCTTGATCCATACAGTTGGTAAAGATTTGTCCTCTGCAGATGACCTTGCATCATGAGTAGAGTGTCATTTCAGGGACTAGAAGTTCATCCCTTTCTTCGAGGGATCCTATACTTAAGGTGTTTGGAGAAGAGATTTATCTGTCTTGGGTTAAACATATAGTGGACAATGCTTGGCAAACTCCCTGGCAATCTTGTTCTGTATTCATTTGCTTTCTTGAACATGTCTAAGAAGTAACTGGAAAAAGTGTCATTCCTACTAGCAAATTTAGGTACCTTTGTATAGAATCCCTGGGGACAAAACCCCTGAAAATGCAGGCACACAAGTATTCACATTTTGAACATGGGCAGCTGGGACAATCCTCAAAGTCTGGTAGTAGCCTACATCATGAGTCTGTATTTAGCTTGCACTTCTGCTCACTGCTTCCTCCACTTTCTGGCGTATCATGACTGCCCTGGTGATATTTTGCCTTAGGAATATCAGAAAGGACACTGTTTGGCTTCTGGGGTTTCTCTAGAGCTTCTGAATGACTCCTTGGAGTTGTTACCAGAGTTCTTTATATTCCTTTCTTCTAACTGATTGATCAAGGTCTTCACTGAAAAAAACCCCTCATTGCTTCTCTAGTGTGCTTCTGGTTGAACAAAAGAAGAATCTTTCAATCAGACAGGCAGTAAAGTATTTTCCATCTATTTCAGTCATGTGTCACTGCTCTGGAGCCTCAGTTTCTTTCCCTTTGCCCCAATTCCAATTGTTTTCAAAGAAAACAGAGCTTTCTGAAATTTAAATCAACAAATGTATACACATATGCATAAGGCAGGATGTGTAAGTGTGTAAATTGCTCTGGATAACTACCCTTTCTTAAAATATGTGATTGCTGGTTCTCCACAGCAGTGAAAGGGAAAAGCTATTTTCACCTTAGCTCAGTCCTTTTCAGTGACTGCAACGAAGGTTTCAGTATTTCATAGTACTCTTTTTAGACTTACACTGGGGGTGAAGCTGGCAGACAAATGAGAGTGTAATGGGTTAGGCATCAGAGAAAATTGAAAAATACAAATAACGATGTATATTTTATGTTGTGTTTTTCTCCTCTATATAGCTATTTCCATTTTGAAGCCATCTGTTTTTTAACTTTCGTCTATCTCTTCAACTTTGCCAATATTTAAATTAGTAGTTGAACAATTTTTAAAAATTTGACCTGGCTTGAGACTATTTCCCCTTTTTTTGACTAAATCTTTAGATAATCAGAGCTTCCAAATGAAACAGAAAAGCATGCAATATTTTTCTGGAGGGGGAAAATGCTATGAACCACCTTTGTAATTTTCTTAATGTTTTATGACAGACAGTAAATATGGTTATCTTTGACTGACTCATACAGCAGGTACAAGTAATATATACTAGGCTGTGCATTCATCAGTCAATGCTTTTAAATACATAAAATTGTAGATTTTTATTTGTCTTTACATTTTTAAAGTATTGGTTTATTACTTTGACACTGCAGTGGAATTGCATCCATTTCAGAGGTGCACTATAGTAAACTAAGTAGCTTTGGGGAGACTCTTTGAAAGAGCACATTAGCAGAGGAATAAAAGGTAATATAGTGCAGACTTAAGCAGCCCTAAATGTGCAGGCTTGGCATGGAGAATGTCAAAAATATGGGAGAATGAAGCTCTCCCAAAGAGTGACTGGTGAAAGTTGCTCTCTACTGAAGAAATGGTTCAGCTGGTGGACTATTTTGGGAATCATTGGAACAGTCAAATCTTTAAGGTGTCTTAGAGTTTTCTTAGACTTTTATTTTTTGTTTGTCTCCTCGGTAGCATCTACCATTGCACTGCAGACCCTAGCAAACTTCGGAACTGGAGAAAAACAGTGTTCTTTCATGCTGACAAAGAAAAGGCAGAAAAGAATAAAGACTTTTTAATCCATTTTCTTTATGATGAATGGAGATGTCTAAAAATTATACTTCAAATTCTTCCTGTTTTGATTTTCTGTATTAGAAATGCATTTAGAGTTCATACTTACTTTTTTTTTGAGTCTGTTGGAATGATTGAAAATCAGACATAAAAAGAGTATGTAGGCGATTAACATCTGTTTGACTGGAACAGTTGGTAGAAAAGCTTTCTTTGTCAAATGTTCATCAATCCTATCTTTTTAACTGTGGCTAAGAAAATTATCCTGTACTTAATCTTCAAAGCATGTAAAAAAATAAGAGATAAACTGAAAAAAAGTCATGTAAGTAGCCACTGACAGCAAAAACAGCCCCCCTCCTCCAATCAGTGGCCAATATCTGACTTGATATTTTTCAAGGAAAAAAAAACCAAAATGAAGTTTACTTTAAGCCTTATTTCAGTTGCTTTCATACATTACATAGGAACATTAAGGAACTCAAATGCATTTTTCTTCTCTTTGTTGACTGCATTTGGAAACTTTTTTTATACAGGCAGTCAGTGAAGAGGTAAGTAGTTAGGATAATATGTCATTACACAATAAGTATTATAGCTAGGAGGTAATTTCATATCTTGCAAGTAGGTAGATAAGGAAAATATTTTTTCAAGGAATGGGTCTTTACTAAAAATAATAACCTTCTTATATAACTAGTTCTGTACTTGCTGGTTAAAAACATGATTAGGAATCCACTCCCATTTTACTCTGCTCTTGATTGAGTTACACTGCTCAGATTTGCTGATAAGGTCTCTCTTCTTGCTATGTGATGACATAGTGTAGGGGAGGTTTGGCCATAAGCCCTGCATGCACAACCCATGATCCAAGGGCTGACAGGCTAGCCAAGGTCAGTCTAACCTTGAGGCAGCCGAAAAGCAGGTAAACAACCTTGAAGCCTGAGGAAAACACAGCCTTGCTGGCGCCAGGGGCGTCCTGACTGCCGCGTGCACACAACTCCTTCCACCAATGAGAGCAGACTGCTGCCGCGTGGCCCTTACACTATCAGAACTTGTTATTGTCCTCGTGTTCACGCCTAAAATGTTATATAACCTGTTAACCCCCCAGTAAAGTGGAACGTTCCTGCTTTTAACCATTGGAGTCAAGGCTATATCTCTATGAGAACACACCTTGATATCTGACGCCAAACCTGAGGGTACCGTGTGGGGTGGGCTGGCAAGGGCATGAAGAACGCTCTCGCTAAGCACCCCTTCCCCAACAACACAGGGTCTTATTCTGTTTCAGACACTTTCCTGCTGAGACCCAGGGACACATAACAGGCCTTTTAAATAATGCCAGTGTTTTCTATGAAGTCAGTGAAGAGCCTTATTCAAGACAGTCTTTATGTCAGGCAGATTAACAATGCCTCCCATATATGTATAGTAATATATTTTTTGAGAGCCTAGTGGGATTTTTATCCTGATTATTAAACTCTTTGCTGCAGAAAGATTCTCCTGAGAAAGGATCAACAGCCCTCATTTAGATGTTGGCATTAGGTCACTGGGGGTAACTACATATGCATGGGGGGAGGTATGATGATAGGTCTGTGCTCTCCTCTCTCTCTCCAGTTGTGCAATTCCTTATCCTGTGATGCAGCTGTAATCCCGTGCAGCTTCAACCCCCTCCTTCCTCCCATTTCTAACTGGGATTTTTTTTTCTTTCTGCTTTTATGAACACTGTTATCACTGGGTAGAACACCTATTGTGTTTAGTTTCCCATTTTAATTTTATTTTTGGATGTCATCATAATATATCTGTGTAACTGGTGCACACTTCAGCAGCATTTCTTTTAAGAGTTATTCCTAAATTATGAAAGCTGCTGATTAAGCAGCATTGCTCACAAGAGCTTCCATTGCATTTTAAGTAAAAAATCATTAATGGGTCTCTTGCTAGGACCATATCTTTGAGAATGGTGTCAGCAGTGTTGGCCATAGCATATGACTCTTCTGCTCTCTTTTTGTAAAGATGGAAGGCATCCAGGCTGCACTGGGGCAGCCATTGCAGCTGTCTCCTGTTGGCAGTAGGGAGGCAGCCTCCCCATGTGCTGGTGTACTTTCAGCATGTCTGGGTTGCTAGGACTGAGATTTAACATACCAAGGTGTTGCTCATGAAAATAAGTCTCTTTCTTCCCAGTCAAAGAACTGTATTTCCTCTGGGACAAAATGGCCCCCGTCAAAAGCAAGCTGGAGAGGAAGGATTCTGCATGCCTGAGAACCTGGATGCAGATGTGCCCTTGAGAATTCAGCTTCTGAGGACTCTTTTCTCTATGACTTGGCCTTTTAAGGTATGCCAAATGGTGAAGCACATCTGTGATATTACCTTCCTCCACAATCTTCCTGTTACCATTTCCTATAGCAGAATTCCTGGGGAGGGAAGATTTTTTTCCTGCCCATCTTTCTTGCTCCTTTCCTCTTCCCTATTACTGATGGAGAACAAAGATGTCACTGCATAAAATAATGTGAGTAGCCTTGCTTCTTTGGAATAAAGCCTTTCTTTAAAGTGTGTGTGTGTAAGAACAAAAGCTATGCAAGCATCCTTCACCTTATATGTTCCCAGACTCCAGGTATGCTCACCTTCCAGGATTTCCTGAGCGCATTGAGTCTCATTGAGTAGCACTCAATAGATCAAATGTAGCTTCAAGCTTTTTTGCACTCATGACATGCTTTGGCAAGGAATTCCACCAATCAGTTCTAATATGATGAACTTTATATTCACTGTTATCTATCTCTGACTAACTTAATCTTACATCCCCTAGTTCTTGTACTGGAGAAGACAGTCAAAGTCCAATCCTTGTCCATCCTTCTGGAAACTCTCTGGATTTTGAAAACCTCAGCTGTACCTCCCTGCAGTATGTCTCTTTGCCAGCTGAAGATTCCAGCCTGTTCTTGGAAGTGATTCTGTACCATGGATTTCCTTGGTGTTTTCCCTTGAGCCTTTTAAAGTGCTGTGACATGTTGCTTGTGTGTTTGTTTTTCACCCAGGGGAACCAAAAGCATCAAGGTGTGGGTTCTATCTGGATGGCATTTTCTCTTTTGTTCTCTGTTCCTTTTTTTGTTATGTCTAGCATTTCAGAGCTGCCTTAAATGCTGAGCTGGTATTTTGATAGTACAGTGGATCACAGCCCCTGTCCTGACTGGCCTTTTCTGACTTACTTTAGATATATTGGCTGAAATAAGCCCTAAAATAACTAGGTGTTATCTCATCATCCAGTGGTGTATATCATCCACCATTTTGTGGATCTGTCTGTGAATGCATCTGCTGCTCCATGCTCCTGTCGATATACTTGGATAGCTATATGGCTAAGTCTGCAACCTTATGTCTGTTTTATACCTTCCCCCGCAGAAGCTCTGAGACTAAACAAATGCATATATTCTTATCAAGTTCTCAGGCACTAGGGAGGCACAGGACTTTCTGCATTGTGTGTGGAAGTGAATTCAGGGTCAGAGAAAAGGATGCAGGAGGGTGCAAGGTCATGAAGACAGCCAAAGTGTGGGCTGTCATAGAAAGAGGAGCACTCTGGAAGTAAGGACATTGCCTACCACATCCTGTGCACAGCACTGCAGAAAGCAGCCTTCTGCTTACTCTCTCACAAAGCTGGAGAAATCCCAAGACATAAATTCTGTGCTGGGAGAGGATTCTGGGAAATTATCATTCTATAGCTACCCTGTTCTTATATTCTTCTCTAGCTATCTATTTTTTAGCCCCATTAGAGACATTCTTCTGTTTATGTTCCTTGGCTGCAATGCAGTAGTATGTATCCTCACTAAACTATCTCCACTTTTCTGTCCCTGTAATGGGGGGAGAGAAAAAGATATACACACTTTCTTGCCAGCTTTCTCCTCTGGCTGTCTCAGATCTGTGTGACTGTATTGTAAGAGCAGCTTTTTCATGGTCTGTCACTTGTGCTTTGGTTCTGACTATAAATAAGAAATGCATCAGTATCCACGATTGTTCTTTTTTTCTAAGTGACTTGCTAATTTCCAAACTTCAGAAAAAGTCAGTTTTCTGTTACAGGTTGAGTCCCTTTGCTCATCCCAAATCTTCTACATGTTGTAAATAGAGCACCAGCCAGTTGTCAGATGCAACTGCTCTGTGAGTTCCTTTTGACTGCTACTGCATGCTTATATATATCTGGTAGCTGTCTCCTGTGTCCTTGCACTGTCTGTTGTATCCATATTATTTGAGGCTGGGTGTATTTTAGTCGTGGGCAAGAGGAATTTTTTATGGACATTTCAGAGAACTCATAACTCAACCCCCCTTCCCCCCAATCTTTTCTCCATAATGCAATAAAACATCCTCCATTTTTATTTAGCTGGAGTACCATTGGATTCAGGTGGAAATTTTTTCATGTTTCTTTGGTTCTTTTGTGAGGTTAGAAATAAAGTAACTGAAGCAAATTCCACAAAATATAAAGTGATATATTGTAGACATGAAATACAGAGATAACTGTTCCACATTTTAAACCAGTCACCCCAAACACTTGCAAAATGTTTGCATATGAAAACAGATAAATTACACTGAGTCTTAATACAATGTATTAGAGCAAAACCACGTTCATTGCTATACTTTAAGTGGTTGAATCATATTCTCCTGTTTATGGAAGCTTTATGTTGCTTTGATAATATTCTCAAGGTTTTTGTCGTGGTTGGTTTGTTGTATTGTTTGGTTGTTGTTTTTTTCTTCTTCATTTTTTCCCCCTTTTAAATTTTTTTTGTCCCAAATACAGAGGAATGTGAATAATATCCTGTTTAATATCACCAACACTGGTATGTATTTCCATAGACATGGTCCGTGGCTAACTGCTGTAACAACTATCAATAATGACTGGAAATGGGATTGGTATCCTCAGAAATAACATACATCAGTTCCATTTTTGTTTGTTACACACCTTGCAATAAACCCCCAAATTCTCAATGTAGCTGCAACAGTTTCAGAGGGAGAGGAAGCTTTTGACTGTTGAAAGAAGAGTAATCTATGGGGTTTGAACAACATACAAAGAATCCAGCTTTCACAAAGAGAAAGCCTCATTTAAAAGAAAGGCATATTTTTTTGTTTTAACTAGCTGGGTGTCAGCAGTTTGAGATGGGTCTCCCTAAGGCAATCTGGGGATACAGAGAGTAGGTATCCAGGAGTACGTCAGCTCTGCTCTGTTGGATTACCCAGCCAATCCTGCCTTTAGGGAGGGTCATGGGTGTTATCATGTACCTGCTGCTGGGACTGGAGCACTGAACCCCACACAACTGTACAGTGTGGAGGGGGCTGCACTGGCTTTGGAGACAAGAGTAGCTGATACATGCACCACTTCTTTGAGGAGGATTTGATTGTCTTGTGTCTTGTCTGCTGGTTTTCCTTGTGCTTCTGTTACCCAGAAGGATGGTATAGCTAAGGCACAGCAGAATGGCTGAAATGCTATTCCTTATCTGGATGTACAGTCTATTTACCAAGAATAAAGAAGCCCACCACTGATTTCATAATGTTTAGATCCTTCAAAGACACAGACTTTGTGAAAAGTGACACATCTCACTATTAACAACAACATAGTTTAGGGGAAAAAAAAAGCATTCAAGTTTTGTGCAGAACCACAGCTGATGACAGCACAAAGAGTTTCTCTGTCAGCTTCTAGTAATTTTCTTCAGAGCAGCAAACCTTTTGTTTCAGTGATTACGAAAAACTAAGGAAGAAGTAAAAGAAACAAAAAAATACATACATCCTCTTAAAGGGAAACAGCTTATCCCCACATATTTTTTCATGCTACTCTTCTGTAGTACTTCTGTTTTCCAAGATGTGCACATGCACAACTAGCAGTCTCAGGCACAGACTAGTTTGATGTCTTCTCAACAGAGAAGCAAAAAGTGAACTGCCAAGGGAAGTACTTTTTTTCTGAAATTGAGGGGAGCTTTTCCAGTTAAGTTTTTTTATGTGAATAACTGTGACTTTCACTAAAAAGCCTGTCAAAGATACTAAATCAACAGGAAAATAGTATGGCCAAATAAAAGGTAAGTCAAAAAGAAGAATTCATTTCAAAGCTCAGCTGGTAGTACCTGGTACAACACAAAGCCTGTTACAGCTCAGCCTGCTGATCTGAAAGCTGAACCTGCAGAAACAGCTACTTATTTAAAAAAAAAAAAAAAAATTGTTTTTAAAAATTAGCAATGAGCCAAAATCCCCAAGCAGTGATAGCAGCTGCCCAAAGTCAACATGAGTATTATCAGAGGAACCCAAACAGACATAAAGGGCAGAGTAATTCTGTAACCAGTTCTTTTGTTTCACATCTACTTCTGTCTCAGCGATGTTCTCCGATCATAGGAAGGCCTTATCTGAATATAAAATTTTGCAAAAGTATTTTGGTAGTAATTGTCAGCACATGATAAATGAGCACAGATCTGATCTTTACATTTTCCTTTTCAAAATGCTACCAAGAATTTAGAAAATAATGTTACAAATATCCTCGGCTTTTTTTTTTTTTCCCACAAGTGTTAATTTAAATAAAACAACACCACCAAGAAGAACTTAAATATATAGCTCGTTTGGGGGTTAGTGATACAACAGGCGGGCTGCCTCTTTTCATTAGGTAAGAATATACAGAAATATTGCGACATAAAGATGAGTCTGCATTTTAGATGTCTTCCTGGCAATAGTCATTAGCAACTCATAAGGAAATACCTCATTAAGCAAATAACATATTAATTATGGGGTAATTTAAAAATACTTCCAACTCATTACAATAGACTGATTAAAAGCAGATTTCTTTTGTAATATCCTCTGTTTATCCATAATGACATTGAACCTAACTTTCATTCTGTTTCCCTGAAGTTCAAAATGTGGGAACTTCACACACTATTCCCTCCAGCTTACATAGCAGACTTTATCCAGATATACTTTTTACCTCTTTAGATGCCACCGAGATGGGCTGTTCAAGAAAGTAAATTCTTACACAAGCAGACACACATATCTAGAAGTGGGCTATCTGTATGGACAGGCTTCAGCACCTGCATATAGCTATGGGAAAGTTGCTGGGGCTTTGTAGAAATTCTTGTAGAAAAGTCAAGTCAAGGAACTGTTCCACCCTGCAGCCCTCCCCCCCTGGCTGCTGTTGAGAATTTGCAACATTTGTTTTCCTTTCCACTTGAACTCAGAGTTTGGCTTGTCGTAGCTGGTCTCTCAGTTGTGTTCCCTGAGCACAGAAGAGCTGCCAGACTAAGCAGACCATAGTTCTTATAACACAGAGCTCAACACCAGTGAGATGACTACAGTTCCCAGATGCAGATTTTGGAAAATGTCAAAAAAAGTGAGACTCAGCCTGTTCTCCAGGCTGCATGAAATATGCCTATATGAAATGCATGACTGGAATGTGATCCTTGTCATCCAAACTGTGTATCTCTAGGAGGGTGCTAGGGGTCCATATCTGAATTTCATTTGCACAGAAACCATAGTGTAATTGTAACATATCTCTGTCAGGGACTTACCTGATGGGAAGTTAGGAAACAGATGGACCCTCATAGCCCTGAGCTATGATTTTGGAAACACTTGGGGCCAGAGGGATATACAGAAACACATACACACAAATAAACTCTTTTGACTCCTCTGGAGTTGAGACTTTTGTTAGCTTTGCCAAAGAAACCTAGAAATTATGTTGCATTGGGTTGATGTGGCAAGGATTTGAGGAGCTGTAGAGGTTGTCTCTATGGGAAAAGGTGTGGGGCTGTCTCATGCCAGAAACTCAAAGTTCCAGCTGGCTCTGCAATAGACTGCAGGACACAGCTGAGCCTGTCAACAAAGCTGAAGGCCCCTCTGTGCAAATGTATTTGTGAGAGAGCAGAACACACCCTACAGGCAGAGGAAGAAGGGCAACAAAAAAAAGAATGAGAGGGAACACCAAGCTGAGAGAATGACGAAGATGTTTTTTGTGACGGAACAAAGACCACTCCACAAAGGGAGCCACAGATAAACTCACACTGAAGCAGATACTCCCCTGATTGTACTACAGCCCATAGAAGATCCATGTTGGTGTGTGGAAACTGTGTGAGAAGAATGGACCTCTCACACCACCTGTTGCCTCAAAGGAGGAAGGGTGTTTTCTAAGTGTCTAAATGTTTCTTGTTTGTTGTTGCTGTTTAACAATGCCCAAATTAGTATCCACTTATTTAGATTAATTGTGAATAAATTAAGTAAAATTTCCCAAAGCTGAGTCTGCTTTGCCTGCAATAGCAAGTGTTAAATTATCTTTCCATTCTTATCTCAACCAATCAGTTTTCTTGCTTCCTTTTCTTTCTATTTTCTCCTTCCATCCTGGTGGGCTGAGATGGGATGGGGAGTGTCTGAGTAGCTGTGTGGGTGCTTGACTGGGAGCTTGTTGCTACTATCTTTATTTATCTATTCCCCAAATATGTATGTCTTTCCATTTGTGAATAAAATATTACAGCAGTGATAATATATTCAACAACATCTGCAATTAGAGTTCTCTCATCAATCTCTATGCAGCGAGTTCCCAACTTTTCAGTGGACACCTCTTGATAACATGGCACCCTGTCATCAATGAATAGATGAAGTAATTTTTCATTTTTAATTCACAAATACAATTGTTCAAATTATGAATAATGGACATTCAGGAATATACAATCTATCACTCTCCTGTGCAAATCTACTGATAAAAGTGTGGCATAGAAATAAAATAATTTGGTTATGCTCAATTTCATATTTTTTTTAAATGTTAAGAATTTTACTAACAAAATTTTAACTTTTCCCTGTAATTTTGCAGTGCACTTTTGGTTGAAAGGATGCTGATGGAGACTAAAGGTGCAAAAGAGGGAAACACTTGGTTAAAGAAACTATATTTCCTATATTAGCATTGAAGCAAAAAATGAATTGAGAAGAGTCATGAAACACCTCACCAGCATCTTTCTAAGCATCTCAGCCTCCATCCAGCAAAACTCAGAACCATCTGCTTTGTTTCAGTCAAATGTTACACTACTGAAAATTGTGTGCAAGTCAACCCATGAGGTTAAGCTTGTGCTTAAGTGTTTTACTTACAAGGTGACAGGGCTTTTTTTTTTTTTAACTATGGAATGGAATTATGTCACCCAGGTCCTGCAGGATATAAGCCTGAGTCATTGCTTACTGAGTTGGAAGTTGGGCTTCTTCATGTGATTGCAATGGTATGGTCTCGACAGCATTCAGGAAGATTATTTGACATTAACATCTGTATAGAAGCTGAAGACAAATGCCTCTGACTTTTAGAGTTCAGTTCTGGAGATTTTTCTCCATGGATGGCCATCATGTACATTTAGTCATGTAATCATTCCAAGCACCTTTCTAACTGCTGATCTTTGCAAGTCAGATTATACTTGATTTGAAAAAGTAAGAACCCATTGTTTCATCTCTGGTCATTAGTGTGCTAATTGGCCATTACCTAACCAGAAACAGATACCTATTATTACTGTTATAAATCTTTCTAAATATTCTTCTCTTTTTTCTTTCTTTATTTTTTTTTTCCTTAACCAACTGGAAATAAGAGGAAATCTAGCTAGAAGTGGATGCCTACTTCAGATCTTCAGTTATTTTTTGCATTTCCAAATGATTTGGTGCCCAGTGTAAAGGTGCACTTTCCTTGGGTACTTAAAGTGCTACTTATGTTTAGATTTGAAATGTTTGCATCAGGATAGTTGAGTTATATTCACTGTTATATTCACTAAGAAAGGATTTGGAGCAGATACTCAATTTTCTGTACATTGTTGTGAGCAGTCAATCATTCACGATGGTATGATAGCCAAAGCCAATACCCAGAATCTGGAAACATTTGGATTTTATCATCCTGTTAAAGGAGGAGGGTGTGTGGGCGAGAGATGGATGCCAATAAAAACAATGAATTTCTGGCAAGAGAACTATTTGAAAAATAGTTTCCTTGGAAACCCCATTATACTTTATACATGCTATCTTTGAGATAACAGCCTTTTCTTATCAAAACACCCACATGGCAGAAAGTACCTGTTTGTATTTTCCCCCTCTGTTTCAGGGGGAAAGAAAGGTTACAAAAAATTGATCGCTTTGGAATATTTTGCCTTTCTTCTGATGTGTTTTTTCCTAGTACAATTATTCTCCATCCCAAAAGGAAATGCAAGAAGGTTTATGTATGTCAGTCCTGCTGCTTAGCTCATGGTACTGATGGGAGTTAACATTTAAAGGCTGAGAAGTGATTTACTGTCTCTGAAATTGTTTTATGACTGGGAAATGCCGCAGAACTTGTTTCAGTGCTTGATAGAGTCTTTTGTACCTAAACCAATTATTGATGTGATAATTATGTCCCAAAGGCTAGTTACTAGTTTTATTTTCTGATGGTGACCACTGAAACAAACTTTATTTTACTAAAGCTAATGCATTTCCTTTAAACCCCAAGAAATATAGGAATGCAGTTTAATGATTTGTGAACCCTGAAAACCAAACAAAACTTTGCAAAGAAAATGGAAACACAAACACATTTGGGGGATTTTTTTTCGATATAGACTCATTAGATTGCATTATAATATTTATGAGGTTTTGAACATGTACTTGCTTTATGAGTTGGGTATACAACTTCACCATGTCCTCAAATTTGAACAGTAAACATGGCTTTAAATCAGACATTACAGAAGAATTGTTGCCCTACATATTGTACCTGTGCAAATTCAAAGGACTCGTGTGAACTACGAAGAAGTGTGAATTCAAGAAATGACTTCAAATGAGAGTTCCTACAGGTTCTTAAACTGGAAGTCAGCTATACACTTGGGATGGGATCCTTACCAGCTTCCAAAGTTCTGGGATGGTTATAGTCCGTGTATTTCTATATTGTAGGATCTGACTCTATCTTCAACATATTTCTCCTCATAATACTTGGGTTTTTTAATAAAAAACTTTTAGCAGTTTAAAATTTCATGGTGGGATTCATCATTACCTAACTTAAGGTATCTAAACCCAAAATATTTTGTCTGAGATGTCTGTACTTCTTCCACAGTAAATTGTGTGTGTCAACTATCTCTAGAGAATAATTCCCAACACCCACAATGATTGTATAGAGCAACCTCGAGAATTACCTCTTAGATATTCCTCTTTCTTTCCATTGATGGGGACTGGAGGCTTGATGATTAAGGACTAGATATAGATGAAATATCTATTGCTCAGGACATGATTCAGGGGACAAGATAGTGGCCATGATCTTGCCCACTCCTGTGCAGAAGCCCTGCTTTCAGAAAAGTAAATAAATTCAAAAGAAAAAAAAAAAAAAAAACCAAAACAAAACAATTAAGGCAGTTCCCTTTAATGATGTGCCCAGAAATTAATTTTTACTATGAAATCCAAATCTTCAGTATTAAAATATACATCTTGGAAAAAAGGGTTCTGTTCCTGTTTAGTGACCAAAATTGTAAGCCACGTGCTTTTCCATGACCTACTCACAATAGTTCCTGAAAATTTAGTTACTGAAATTCCTCTGGTGTCTACAAAAGGGAAAGCTTCTAAATGAGTGAAAATTAAGCTAGTCAATACACATAAACTGAATTATGATTTACTACATTTGAAGCAGGTGGGGGGTTTTGTTTTTTTTTTTTTTTTTATTACAGCTCTTTTGGCTAGTGATCCACTGGATGATAAGTATAAAATAATGTAGCCAATTACAATTACAGAAGTACAGCTGCATTGCAGTCTTTTTTGGGAGTATGTGTCAGGGAGAGAGCATGTTTAATCTTGCTGAGAAATAGAAATGACAGTATTTGGTTTAATTGGCCTTTATCAGTGATTTCTGCTTACAACCCTAAAATTTCAGATGGTGAGCTTGCTATCTTTATATTTTGTTCCCTTAGCCACATTTCATATAAGAGGAAAAAAATAAAAGAAAAGTAACACAAGGAAAAACAACACCTTGATGCAACTCTGAGCCATGTAAATATGAAAGACAGCTTGGTAGACTACTGTTATTTTCTAAAAATTCAGAGAAACTTGCTAGTACTGGAAAAATTGATTATGCAAATAACAGTGACTCATGCTGACCCATCTTTTCTTTGGCTTTACAGCTTTGCAGTTTTCTTGCTTTGCCCTGGTAAAGATAATCAATTAGTTCAGTCAGGATTATGGGGTTTAAACACAAGCATTTTCACTAGATATGAAGTCTGTTGACTTAAATATAAACTTTATACAGGTTGTAAGGAAAGATGTACAAAACGGGATTTGCCAGAGCAAGTCCAATCACGCAATCTTTCTGGAAACAATGCTATTTTTCTTATTGCTTCTCTCAAGGTCTGTAGTTTCTAGTGATGTAAATTATTATTAATTGCCTTTGCATGCTTTGTTAATCTAGGTATGGCTCATTAGAGGTACAATCCTGTATCTACTGGAGTAATTTGAAGATTTTTCTGTTTAGGTCTTCAGAAACAGAATCAAATCTTAACCAAAACAGTGTGGTCTCTCAATTCATTTTATGAATGATCTTTGAGCAAAATATACTTCCGTTTTTAATTTGTTTTAATGGTTGAAATATTATTTCTTAATTTATTCATTTAATTAATTAATTATTTTAAGGGCTTTATCTGAATGTAAGCACCTTGTACAAGTGCCTGCATTAAAGTCTTCAGTTTAATCAAGAACCCTCAGCCCCCTCTGTAGTCATTGGGGAGGGCAAGGTACCTTCACAATGGACCTCACATCTTAGGTTCGAAGAACTGTGTGCAAATGCTCTCTCTTCATTGACCTTAATGTGTATGTGCATTTCTAAATGCTTGGGATTTCGATTGTACATGCTTTATTTAAATGCTGCCATAGCTATATTGTGACTGTCAAGAATGGAATGAATACTTTTCTGTACCAATTTGGAAAGAGACATTTAAGATTTTATGCCCTACTGCTGCCTCCTTTGCAAGCCACAGAAATTCCAGCCTCTGTTATTTGGCAACTCTGATTTCCCTGCCTTCAGCAAGAATAAATGGGAGTACCAGGGTACTGTTTATTCTCTTTTGTTCTCAGAAACATTCTAGACTTAGAATCCCATATACGATAATTTAGAAAAAGCATTTGTGTACAGGTTCCTTTGTGTTTCTTTCTCTTCAGAGTGACATAAGTCCAACTTTGGTTTAAATATTTTATTATGCTTCTGATTATGGTCCATACTTTTTTATTTATGTCTTTAGATGGAGTTATAAAGCTTGAAGAATGATGTTAGTCTAGTCACAAGTGGTCAAAAATTAAGATATTTCATGAAATACATTTTTTCTGCAATGAAATGAAAGCCTTAAAATGTAGTAATGAAAAAAGGAAGTAAATGAATTTGGTGATTTGACTCTGGTGAGTGTTTCTGCGCTACCTAATTTTTTCCTGCTGTCCTGTGTTAGTTACTGAACTGTTTATGCAAATTGAGAGTGCTCCAGACAGAGAATGTGAGAAGATCTGCCTTTAGAGCTTGGAGATTAAGGCACTCATCTGAGCTGTAGGTAATCCTTTTTGAAATTCCTGCTGTCAGCAAGGATTCTCTGCATTTCCTCCTCATTTTGACCATAAATTTAATCTTTGTAACATTTTGGTTTTTACCTTCTGAGTAATTTCTTTTGGAGGGGTGGGGTAAAAGAATAGGTTGGTTAATTTTTATTGTGTATTGGAAAAAAATGCAGCACATATCCCAAATCATGACATAAGGACAAAAAACTGCTTTGATGATCTAAGCTTTCTATCATATTCTGGTAACTACATCTAGGTCTTCCCTAGATGTAGTGGTCTCATTTAACTGAGTGGGAGGAGTGTTAAATCCTCATAGCCTTTAGCACACCAGTTAAAAAAAAAAAAAAAAAAAAAAAAAAGGACAAAAATAAAAAAAAGTGGGCATAGTAATTTGCAAATATCTAGCACAGCGGTCTTATTGCCTACAAAACCATGAATGTACCTAACTCACATCCAGGGTAAATGATACAGATAAACTATATAGTGCACCCTCCAAAAATGATTTTAACTCATCATCAATAATAAGAAAAGTGTCTAAATACCTTAAAGAGACATTTGAAATTTATGTAGTTTGACACTTAAAAAATTCAGAAATATCCAAAGTAGTACAAAAATAACAGGCCTGGAGGTTAACAAAAGTGCACAGCAATGTGCAGTATAATTCTCAGTCAGCCAACGTTTATTTCAGAAGAAAACTTCAAGCAAAATGCCAATTTGAGGAAGGTAACAGTTTCATTTTAGAATATAAACAAAATCAACAACCAAGAGAAAAAATAAAAAGGCACGAGGAGACGAAAATGTTAGGGGCTTAAATGCCAACTTCTGCTCTGTCAGCTCCTGATCAGAGTTCAGGATTCAGATAGCAAGAAAATATGCTTTGCAGCCTGCATTGTCTAAAAGCTTTACTGTTTGCTATATTTATATAGGCTATAACAATTTGATTTGAGTTTGTTTCCAAGGAGATACTTCTGTGTCACTTTATTGCTATTTTATTTGATACTTCTTTTGAACCTTAGTATTTTACCCCATACCCCCATCCTGAAAGATACCAAAATTTATGTCCTCTGTCCACAGGAGAACTTTTAAACGTGCTTCAACATTAAATGAATTTAATTAATGGTAAAAATCTAAAACATATCTAACTTCAGTAGTATGGTTCTGCCATCTTCTTTAACAAATACCCTGCTATAAATGTCAGGTTTTTCTTTTGTGCAATTTGTGTTCTGGGCATCTGACAGCACCAATGGTCTCTGTGCAGGATGGTCCACCTACGTGGGGCCTAACCAGAATGTCAGAGCTAGCAGACCAACCTATCTTTTTGACACTCCTTATGGTTATGTAACTACAAGTTTTGTGTGGTCAAAAGAGAGCTTTTAATTTTGTCCCAGAGCTCTTCTGCTCCATCTGTTGTTTTGACATCTCAGGACTACATCATCACACTACCTATCAGTCAGGTGTGTAACTTGGGCATTAGCTTCAACTTGAATGTCTAAGTTGTTCCAGCTGGGATATGGCAACATCTTTCAGATTTTTTTCCCCCATGGCCTTTAAGCACATGATTGAAACTGTCTTCTAGGCTCTTGTGCATTAATTAGTGGGATGCTTTAGTTGGCTGAAAGATATGACCTTGCCTCAGCCATGTTGATGTTGCATTCTAATCCCATAAAAGTTACTTTTTTGGTCTGTGTCTTGAAGCATTCCCTATCACATTTCTTTCTGTTTCCCTGATGGTTGCTGACTTGGAAGTACTCTTGCCATCTCTAACGTAAAGGACATTTATGGCCTGTCTTTGCTTTTTTTTTTTTTTTTTTTGATAATAAATTTTTGACTTCTGCTTCTGGCTGATGTCTACTGTCCCTGAGCCATACAATTTTGATTCATTAATTACAGTTAATATTTTGCGACTATTTTCTATGTTCTCATTTGTATGTTGGAGAAACTACCTGGAAACAACTACAGAGCATTTTGTTCCTCTGCATCATAGTCCTCCACACAAATCATCTTTCCTCTGCTGGTAAAGATGTTTTTCTAGTGTTTCTTTCCATCATGCTTACTGTATATTCTTACAACATCTGTGTATTTCTACCTACTTAAAGCTATGAGTTTTCTATTGCCTTTTACATGGACTATATAATTTTTGCGGTAGCAACCCCAAAAATCTCTTGTGAGATCCTATAAATTCTATATCGCAGTAAGACAAAAAACATTTTTACATAAATTGTTGTTAAAGATAAGTCTAATCTAGAACACACACTGCTATAATCAGGTTAAAAGTGCTCCTTGCTTTTATGCTATGATTTTCTAAATCAGTGCCAGCTATTCTGTGTGCTGTCAAAATAAGATTTCTTTCTGAGAAAGCTGAGCTCTAAAATAACTTTTCCTGCTTAAGAACAGCCTATTCAAAATAATGATACCAAGGAACACATATATGTACTATTTATTTGCTATATTTTTTACTGTGAATGAAAGAAATGCTGCATTTTGTGGTGCTGCAATATAGAATTTTCTCTAAAATAATTTTCACATAATGTCTTTCTAAGTGTACTTTTTCTAATGGATTATAGTGTAATCTGAAAGGGGCATAAAAAGTCTTATGACAGGAAAGGAGATACATACCAGACTCTGGATCCATCCTCTCTGTGTTAATACTATTTTGCTTAAGTGAAACTGAGTGAGAGTTGGCTACTTGTGCAGCAGCAGACTCCAGGAGATTCTAACCACTGATTCATTTTCCCAGTGGTGGGACATCCTTCATTTACTTCCTCTTCTGCTCTCAACGTTGCCTTCTTTCTATTAGTACATTGTAATTCTCATGATCAGATCAAATGGCAACTGTGAACAATGACTACAGGAAATGTTTCTAGTATTTAGAGTTGGGCCTGAAAGACAGCTGTTTCTAATTTGTTTCTTTTCAGCTTGGGTTAATTAAAAGTTTAGTATAGATATGAACAGTTTCACTGCTGCATATACAAACTTATAATGCAGTGATTTGAATTAAGTGTTAGAGTTCCCTAGGTACTAATATTTTATATAAATCACAGACTATATATGTTATTTTGTTTTCTGTGCACCAACATGCTTGAGCCTATAGAAAGTATAATTCAGGACAAGACATCTGCCCCCTACAATCTAAGGGGCTCTTCTGTGTGCCTTTCTCTATCAAAATCCTTTCATTTGACATATTTTAAGTTTATTACTTCTATGGCTGTGTCCCCATTTAATTTTTGTCTAACTTGGAACACTGATCCTTGGTTTGTACTGAAACAGTTCACCATTTTCTTCTTTACTCACCTCCAGACAACTTGAATTTACTACCTATTTCTGTCATGTGAATTTTCTCTTTTCCATTTCCATTGTATAATCTCTTCACACAACTAACTGTGACATTTCTGACATTTCTGTGACATTGCTGACATTTCTAATGACTTCTTCCTGCCTGCATCAAAGAGCATAGTCCAGTTTCATGGCCTGTGACCTATCAGGTACTTTAACACCCCTGATCATTACTATAGTCTTGATTTCATAGATTTTCTTGATTACATTCTGTTTTGTCAGCTTTTTCAACTCCATCACCTCCAATGTCTCTTATTATTGTTTGAAGTGACCATCGGGGTGACCTCCAATACTGTAATGTCAGTTTCCTCAAGTCCATTCAGAATGCTAATGGACAGTCTCTTTGCTATCACAGAAGACTTGGGCCTGTTGGAAAATGGTGCCAATATCTTCTGCAAGGAACTGCAACTTGCAAACAAATAAATCCCATCATATTCAAACGTTTTGAGAAAAAAGTTTTGCCACAATATTAATTACCTTCTTAGTTTTGCTAAACCCAAATGAGACAATGACAAGCATTGCTTTTAAGATTTCTACCTCTTTGTTGTCAGAGAGACTAAAAACAAAGATGGAATGGGAAAATGTCATTCAGTTTAAACCAGAACCAGAATTCTTTTTATTTTAAATCTTTGACAGCATCACAGAACACACAAAATATTTGTACAAGAGTGACTGTTCCAAGTCCCTCAATAAAGCACCCCAAGAAGGCAAACTGAGCAACCCAAATGACAGCTACTAACTCATTTCCTTCTGCTTGTAATACACTTGTAATACATTATCATCTCAGAATGTACCCTCTCTGGGATACAGGTGTTTTTTGTGTTTGTCTGACATCAGGACAACTGAGTCACAACTGGAATAGTGACTTTTAGACTGTAATTCAATAGGCTTTTAGAGCAGTAATACCCGCTTCTTTTCTGTTAGTTATCCTGTCCAGGTCTTCCACATTAGGTTTTTCTTTCTCCTCACAACCTTGCCTTCATGCTTCCTTTTTGCCTAGAGTTTATTCTTCCACATATCTAGCAAGCATCCCTTAAACCTTTTGTTACACCTGTTCTGAAAAGTCAGTTGCTATGTTAGACCTCTTTAAAGAGGGTCTACCAAATTAGAAAGGGTCAGGCTGCTGCTTCCATACACAAGGGTTTTTCAGATGTCACTACGCTGTTTCTCATAACAGGCATGTCTTGTTTACCTTGACACCCCAGAGATTGGTCTTGTGAAGGAGAGTGATTGAGACATATATTGCTGCTTTACTGATTCCTGCTGACCTCACTTTCCATGAGACGATGTAGTCTGGCTGGTGGGAAAACCCTGACAGTTAAAGGAGCACACTGACAACAAACCCTTGTGAAAGTAGGAAGCTATAATTAAATTGCACTTCTGTGAACAGTCCTTCACCGTAGAAGGCTGTTTTCCACCATCAGTGAACTCTATGGAATGTCTTCTGTAAAGCACAGTCATGCATTTTACTTGTGGGAAAAGAAACATGTAGTAAAGGAAGGCACAAATTTTCAGCTGTGCCCACCTGGATATTTTAAAAATCTCTTTACCTGTGTACAAGATGCCATATATGTTTTACACATTTTTCAGGGGTTCTGAGTGGAGGACCAGTCACCTTAACAGGAGTTATACAAATCTCTGAGTCAGACTGTTTTAATCTCTTGCCAATGCTTGAAAATTGGAGGCTGCTTTTGGAAATTTGCATATATGTCACCTGTCCCCAGAAGCCTGGGGTAATGCTAGGTCTGTAATCCTGGTCCAGTACTCTCATTTTAGCACTTTCATCTCCTTCACAGCAGCCTGGCTTTTTCTTCCATCTCTTTTTAAATCAGAAAGTGCATTAATATGGTGTAGTGGTTGTTATTGCTGTTTTATGAATACACAAGGTTACTACACTGACCTCTTAGAGGAGAAAACTCCAGAAATGCTTTGTACATATTCATATGCATATTCAACACGACACATAGTCATGAAGGAAATAGATTAAATAATTCTTTAGAAAGTTGAGGCAATATGCACATAAATACGTTCTGTTTGTGTCTTCCATGCTGACCTCTGGTGAACGAATATGCAGCATCACCTTTTCTCAGGGCTGTATCTGTCATGAGATGGGGACAAAAGCTTTGATATCTGCCAGTTACAGAGGGTCTTAATGGGGCTTCATTGGTGATTCTGAATGGAGAGGGACAAGTGCTGGTGCCGTGTCTGTCTTCCTTAATCAACAAAGACAGCTAGTGACATGAAGCAGAAATCCAGCCTGTACAAAAAAGTACTGGGGACCATGTGAGGTTGTTTGGAACTAATGCTGATCACTGGATAATTCAGAAATGATGATGAAAAGCTCGTGACATGCCTGAAAGATAAATGAATCAGAGATAAGAGCTGGAAGAAACCTACTATATGTTACCTCGTCTACAGCCAGCTGCCAGGGGAAGGTTGTTTTCTGCTCAAACACAGTGAAATCAGATTTGAAAACTTTTAGCTTAGATAAAAAGAGTGGGGGTTTTTGTTTTGGGTTTTTTAACCATTTTCTAAATCAAGACAATATATCTTTCCGTTTTGGGTTTTTCACTTTTTATGTGTTTATGGTTTTATATAAATATTTTGAAAATGCCAAAGATAATGCCTAATTTAACTCAGAAATTTCCATGCAGAATATAGGTTGTATTGTACTATTTATTGTACACTTAAAGAAGCTTTTATGCTTGGTGCAACATAAATATTGACAGTGATGTGCTGATGAAGTGAAAACTTCAATTTGTACTTGACAGGGAGAAAATAATCCTGGTTTAAAGGTTATCACTGGACAAGAATTTCACAAGACTCTTAACTTTGGTCTTTATTTATAAAAATGTTTGCGAAGTTATATTTTTGTCTCCAGCTTTCTTGTCACATGCATGAAGTCCAACATTCTAGCATGTCTTCACTTGTTTCCTCCTACAATCTTTTCTCTCTACTAAAAGCTCATATAAATTGTTATAATCTCATAAAAAAATAAAGTGCCTCAGCTGATTTTCCTTAGTCTGTGGTTACATGAATGCACTCCAACAATTGCTGCAGATTATAGAAGTGTGCTTTTTCCTTACAGCATTGGTGGTGTCTAGGCTTTTTTATGTTGCTCTTCAGTATTTCTGCTCACCCAGGTCAGATGGAAAATTGGGAGCTGCCACTCTAAGAAGTTGCCACATACTACATGTTGCAAGAATAGGAAGTGGCTGTTATGATGGAAAAGTCAACAAGGGACTTTCATGTTGGTGACTAATTCTCAAATGGATCAGGTCTGATGTAAGCTCATTCAGAAACATGGGTCCAGATATATTTAACTTGTATTTGATTAGTATTATTTAAAGTCTTTGTTAGATAAAGACCAAACTGTGTTTTTACCTTTGTGCATTTATTTTATAAGCTTACTGTTCTGAGACATGAGGAATGAAAAAAAACATTTTTCATATGGATTTCCAACTCTGATTGAATTTCAGCTAGGAAAAAACCCCACAAATTTAAAATTTGCCCATGATGAGGATTTTCAGGGTCTTCTTAGTTTACAGGCTGGATAAGTAAAGACCATGTTAGAGATCTGGCACAAAGCTAAACAGTTTTATGAAAAATTTGGGGAAATGCAATTGCTTCCTCTATGTACAAGCGCTGAACTAACATGTTCCAATGAAGCAAAATGTCAGTATATTTTTTTTTCCAGCCAACTCAGTATTAATAATTTTTTTTCTCCAATTTATTTCGGTTTTTTTTCTGTCTCAACTGTCCAGCACATTGTAGTCATTGCTATTTAGGTCAGTGGGATGGGTGGAGCGGGAGATTTTGGTCTTTGTTTCATTCATTTCTAAGCACCACTGCTTTGAAAGAAGCCTGATAAATTGAAGACAGTTCAGAGAAGAGCAACAATGATCAAGGCAGTCAGGAGGGACTGACTTATGAAGAAAGATATAAGTAGGTAAATGAGTTTGGCTTGGCAGAGGAGACAGGTTGACATACCACAACATTGACATGAGGCAGGTGAGAGAAATTCTGTAGTGCAGTAGACAGGGTGGTAACTAGGAGTAATGGGATGGAATTGCAAGAGTAATTTTTTTCACTGAATCTTTGTGCAAATATCCTGACAGATGTATTGGACTGTGGAATTGTGTCCCAAAGGGTGTAGCTGAAGCCTTGTAACTTGAGTCATTTGGTGTTAGAGATGACAAAATACTCACAAAAAAGGCAACTCTCCTTTGTCATCGAGATCTGTATTTCTATAATGCACTGTAGTGCCAACCAAAGCTGCTCTATCATGCCCCTCCTCAGTTGGACAGGGGAGAGAAAATGTAATGAAAGGCTTGTGGGTTGAGATAAGGACAGAGAGAGATCACTCAAAAGTTACTGTCACAGGCAAAACAGACTCCACTTGGGGAAATTATTTTAATTTATTACCAATTAATTTATTACCAATTAAAGCAGAGTGGTTGTCAGAGACCAGATTTATATCTCACTGATTGATAAGTCAAATCAACCATCTTCTCTGTGAGTGTGTGTGTGGAGAAGGGCTAGGCCTTGATCTGCAGCCAACACTGCGAGGGCACATGGCAGGGAAGTCATGTCATGTGGCTGAGCTTTCACCTGGTAGCCCACCCACCCCATGTTCCTTGGAGTTCCTGTTTGGCTGTGACACCCCTCACTTCGGCTAGGGGGACAGGGAGTGGTCAGGGAACCAAAGGTCCCTCCTGGAGGGGGTGGCTGTGATAGCCAAACTCTATAAACAGACTCACAAAAGATCTCCATTTTTCCTCGGCCTACTCTCCTTGAAGCTGTCAACATGTGACCTCTTAATGGTAATTATATCTTTATTCTTTCTTCACTTCATCTCTCTTCCTTTACTCTTTTATTCATGTGGGTAACTTAAACACCTATTTTCTGTATTTCATTTAAGTTGTGGGTTGGTGTTTTCCTAGTAGCCTGCTATTAAGCACAATGTTTTAGTGAAATGCTTTTCCTTGGGGCTGGGAATGGGGGCTACAGTCACTTCATCACACCTTGCCTCTGCTGCTCTTTCCTCTTTAGGAGGAGGACTCTTTTCACTATTCTCCTCCTCTGGTATGGGATGTTGAGGAATGCAGGTACCCTGGAGTGTAATCTTCAGTGCAAGCTTCAGGTGGTGCTCTGGGTGGCAGGGAAATGGTGGGAGCTGCAGGCAAGAGGCTGTGAGCTAGTGCCGACTCTTTACACAGCAAAGGGCATGGAATCTTTGTGGCCAGCCAGGTGACCAACCACTCAGAGACACAACAGGATCTGATGACTCAGAGAAAGACCCCAGGCTGTCACAGGCTTAGACTGTAACAGTATAAAAGCCCAGGATGTCCTTTGTTTGGGGTTCATCTTTGGGGGTGTGTAGGGAGTCAGTGGGGCACCCACTGACTCACTGGAGCTGCCTGCTAAGGAGTTTCAGTCCCACCAGTTAAAGTGTCTGGTGGTGGGAATGACTGCCAGGCTGCCTCTTCAATGGTCAGACAGGTCAGACAGGAAAGTTTCCCTCCCATGGTAGACAGTCCTCCATGAACTGCTCCAGTGTGGGTCCCTCATAGGGTCACAAATCCTACCAGGAAGCCTGCTCTAACAGGGGCTCCTCTCTCCACAGGTCTGCAGGTCCCTTCCTGGAGCCTGCTGCAGCACAGGCTTTCCATGGATTCACAGCCTCCTTTCAGGCATCCACCTGCTCCGGCATGAGTCTCCTCCACAGGCTGCAGGTGGATTTCTGCATGCCTATTGATCTCCATGGACTGCAAAGGGAGAGTTGCCTCACAATGGTCTGCACCACAGGTCGCAGGGGAATCCCTACTCTGATGCCTGGAGTACCCCCTTCTCCTCCTGCACTGACCTTGTGGTCTGCAGGGCTGTTTCTCTCACATATCCTCCCTCCTCTCTCTGCTGCAATTGCATAGGGATTTTTTTCCCCTTCCTAACTATTATTCCAGAGATGCTACCACCATCACTGAAGGGCTCAGCCTTGGCCAGGGGCTAGTCTGCCTTGGAGCCAGCTGGCATTGGCTCTGTCAGACATGAGGGAAGCTTGTAGTAGCTTCTCACAGAAGCCACTCCTGCAGCCCCTCCTTTACCAAAGCCTGGTCACAATGCACATACAATTATGAATTCACTGCAGGGTAAGCTCTGTTGGCATAGGTAAGGCAAATATAATTGTCAACAGCAAAGAACACAGGAATATAGCAGCTAAATTTGTTTTTTATTTTTGAAAATGTTTGCATTTCCCAGTTTAGTTGTGCAAAACTCATCTTTACATTCACACACATAAGTGTGATTGAAAGCTGTAACAAGATGTTGATTTCAGACACACAGGAGAGGAAATCTATTAATTGTAAATAAAAAAACAAGAAAAAAGGTAAAGAGATAGTTTGTCTCATTGGGGAATATGTCAGTTAGCAAACTCAGGCAGCTCAAATGAATACAGCTTCTGCCACTTGCATCATGATCCAACTCCTGATCTGGCCCAAGAGAAGACTATGTAATAATGTTTGCTTTCTCCCACACTGCTCTGGCTCTTTCACATATTCCCTGTTTGATAGTGCATAGTGCTCTGTCAATTGTTTTCTTTTCTCATTGCAGATAAAGTGCATTATTTACTGTTTTGATCTACCTGAACTGCATTTTATAGGGGGTCAAGGACATTTAATACCTTTGTGAACAGTTGTTTCATCCAGTGATTATACAACTCATTCCAAAGTTAAACTGCTTCACCTTCTCAGAATCACAGTATCAACTAGGTTGGAAAAGACCTCCAGGATCACCAAGCCCAAGCCATGACCTACCACCACCATGTCAGCTCAACATGTCCAGTCTTTCCTCAAAACACCTCCAAGGATGGTGACTCTACTACCTCTCTGAGCAGTCCATTCCAATACCTAATAACACTTTCTGTGAAGAATTTCTTCTTAATGTCAAAAAACCTCACCTGGAGCAATTTAAGACTGTGTTCAATTGTCCTATTGCTGGTTGCCTGGGAGAAGAGACTGACCTCCACTTGGCTACAACCCCCTTTCAGGTAGTTGTAGAGAGTGATTAGGTCACTTCTGAGCCTCCTGCAGGCTAAAAAACCCCAGTCTCCTCAGTTGCTCCTCATAAGACATACACTCCAAACCCTTCACCATCTTTGTTGCCCTTTTTTGGACATGCTCTAGCATGTCAATGTCCTTCCCGAAGTGAGGAGCCCAGAACTGGACACAGTACTCAATGTGTGGCCTTACCAGTGTCAAGTATCATGGCAGAATCACTTACCTAGTCCTGCTGGCCTCACTATTGCTGATACAGGCCAGAATGCCATTGGCCTTCTTGGCCACCTGGACACACTGCTGGCTCACATTCAGCTGGCTGTGGACCAGCATCCCCAGATCCTTTTCCACTGGACCACTTTCCAGCCTCTCTTCCCTTGGACTGTAGTGCTGCATTAGGTTGTTGTGGCCAAAGTGTAGGACATGTCAATTAGTATTATTGAGACTCATGCCATTGGTCTCAGGCTGTATGCACAGGTATCTCAGCACAGCCCTCCTGCTCTCCAGCAGATTGACGCTCCAATCAAATTTGCTAATGATAGACTCAATCCCCTCATCCAGATCATCAGCAAAGGTATTAAACAGGACTGAGTGCAACACTGATCCCTGGGGGACACAACTAGTGACTGTCTGCCAACTAGATGCAGCACCGCTCACCACCACCCTCTGAGCCCAGCCATCCAGCCAGTTCTTTACCCAGCAGAGAGTGTCCCTGTCCAAGCTGTGTGTTGCCAGCTTTTCCATGAGAGTGCTATGGGAGACGGTGTCAAAGGCTTTGCTGAAATCCAGGTAGACTACATGCACAGCCTTCCCCTCATCTACCAGGTGAGTCACCTGGTCATAAAACAAGTTCACACTGGTCAGGCAGAACCTGCCCCTCCTAAATCCGTAGTGTCTGGGTCTGATCTCTTGGTTGTCCTGGATGTACTGTGTGATTGCACTTGAGATAGTCTGCTCCATAACCATCCTGTGCTCTAAGGTCAGGCTGTGATGATGATCCTCAGATCCTCCTTTTGTCCCTTCTTGTGGATGGATGTCACATTGGCCAACCTCCAGTCATCTGGGACCACCCCAAGTTAGCCAGGACAGATGATACATGGTGGAGATTGGCTTGGTGAGCTCTTCTACTACCTCCCCCATCATGATGGGATGGATCCTATCTGGTCCCATAGACTTTTGAGCATCTAATCGGCTCAGCAGGTCACTTCCTCCTGGATTACGTGGGGTCCATTCTGCTCTCTGTTGCTGTCTACCAGCTCAGGAAGCCAGTTGTCCTGAGGATAACTGGTCTTGCTGTCGAACACTGAGACAATTCTGTTCCCGTATCTATTTTGCACAAGGTTATGCTTTTCAATCCAAATAATTTTGTACACATAAAAGCAGATATTAAAACTTAAAAGATCCCATAGCAGTGGCTTGGACCTTAGCAGACTCTCTGAATCAGGTTTTCATTCAGCTGTGTAACCACAAATCTGTAAATATATTTGAAGCCCTATATTCCTCTGAATTTTGTGGACATGAATCTCCAGTGCATCTTTGAGGATCTGGATCTAAGGCTGTGCACAGATTTCCTGCAATAGGTGCTTAGGTCTGTGAACAGTCGTGCTCAAGAGAAAATATTTCAAATCAAGATCTTGGTTTTCTAAAGCTGATAGACACTGGCTTCTTTTACAGCTATTGAAGCAATTGGCTGTGAAACTTGGGTTAATAGTCTGCACAAGGCAGTCTCAGTATCATCTCTCATGACTGAAGGTTGACTAGCAATCCCTGATGACATCTCAGTTTTTCATTACTATATTGAACATCATTGTGGTAATGTTAAAGTTGGTATCTGAATATAAGAAAGAGAAACTTACTTTGGGCATTTCTATCTAAATCTTAATGGGTGTCTGCTACCCAAAAAAGGTTTTGAGATATAAAAGCAGTCTTAAAGTACTATGACAAATCAGTGGGTTTTGGTCTTTGCTTCTTGCTTCTGCAGAAAACTAACAATGCCATAGCATTATTTGTAGAAAGATTAATTAAGAACATGAAGTGTGAGAAGCATGATTTTATTTTGCGTAACCAGTCAGATGACACATTTAATACTAAAGTGTATATTTTTCAAATAATAGCTTGATTCTCTTGCTCATATTGAGACTAAAAGGAGCAAAATCAGAGAAGATGAAGACTGATAAAGGCTAAAAATAATGGGTTTTGAAACATACAATAAAAAAAAAAATCTGATGAACAAAAGTCACTAAGAGAACAAGGGAGGGGGAAAGAAGGAGAATTGTAGCACATTTAGTACTGAAATGATCTGAACTTGAAAAGCTTTTAGTGAAAAATGAAAGAGCTTTGTGGAAACCAATTTAAGATGCTATTGTTTACAAAGGTCCCAAATTATTCTTAACTCCAAATTACCCTCAAGTGGGTACATATTTCTTCTTCTCCTTTATGAGACTGCCAAAATTCAGCATTCTAGCCTGCTTCTAACCTTTCTCATGAGACTCATTCCAGTCCTCTTTGGAAGTCTTAAGAGCAGCCAGACTGCTGAAATGCTTGGTACTTTCATGAAGATGATTGAGTAAGAAACCTCTACAATGAGAAAGAAATAGGTAGGGGGAGGACAGATTTGATTTTTTTTTCCATTCTTTTCCAGAAAATGTGGTGAGCTTGAAGTATGGTGTTCAAGTAGAGCTGGTTTATCTTTAAGAGAACAGCTCTGTGCCACACAGTGCCTCTGAATACACATAGTTCTTTAGCTCCTTTAATGCAGAGATTAAATGTTGTGGTCTAACTCTTGTCAAATTAACACAAATCCATTAAAAATGTGATAAAGGAAGTGTCTGTTTTTGTAGGTAAAAATGGGAAATAGAGCAAATGCATTTATGAAAACAACATATAAATGAGTTTGAGAGAAATACTTTTGAAAATTCAGCCTCCCTGTACTACTATATTCCCGTGCAATGACAAGTGGGAGGTTGTGCAGGTTTGAGTTAAACAATGATGTAAAATCATCTTAACTCAGGTACTGGTTTTGGCTGGTATAGAGTGAAATTTCTTCACAGTAGCTGTCATGAGGATGTTTCAGATTTGTGCTGAAAACAGTGTTGATGTCCCAGGATTTTTTTAGTTATTACTGAGCAGTGCTTACACAGAGTCAAGACCATCTCTGCTCCCCACCCCATTCCACCAGCAAGGAGGCTGGGAGTGCACAAGAATTTGGGAGGGGACACAGCCGTGACAGCTGATCCCAACTGACCAAATGAATATTTCAGACAATATGGTGTTACACTTTGCATATAAAGCTAGAGGAAGGAGGAGGAAGTGGGACACAGTTGGAGTGATGACATTTGTCTTCCCACATCACTGTTAGGCATGATGGAGCCCTGCTGTCCTGGCAATGGCTGAACACCTGCCTGCCCATGGGAAGCGGTGAATGTATTCCTCATTTTCATTTGTTTGTGTGCATCAATTAAACCGCCTTTGTCACAGCCCATGAATTTTCTCACTTTTGCTCTTCTGATTCTCTCCCCAGTCTGACTGGAGGCAAGTGAGCAAGTGGCTGCATGGGGATGAGCTGCCAGCAGGGGGTTAAACCACGACAGTCTTCAAGCTTAGGAATTCCTGCACCATGGTCCTTAGAGTAGACTAAGTGTCTCTCCCTTAACTTCCACTTTCGAAAATATTTACAACCAACTCAATAAGGCAATTTTTGCTCTCTTTTCTTTAGCTTTGGGAGCTCAGGAGATCAGTCTGTTGCTGATTAGAATGACTGAATAAATACTTCATCTTAAAGCAGGTGATTAATTCATATGGCACATTTCCTCCAGGAACTTATATATGGGCCATAGGCTCAATAAGCAAAGTCAAAGAAGATACACAACCTTATGACACCTGAAAATATCAGTCTACCTGAAACAAGATCTTAATTCGTGAGTCTCTGATAAGTGGCTCTGAAGCGATCAGGATAATTCTGGTATAAGATAAAGCACCTTCTGGCAACTTTTCTAGGCTTGATGTTGTGTGACATGCACAAGTAATGCTATTCTATTACTTTTTAGAAGCTTTCTTCTACTAATTTCTTTGTAAATTAACCAAGAATCATTTTAAATGAAAGTTTTTGTTCCTTCAAGCTGTTAAAAAGTGATATGGGACTACAACATTAGAATTTTCACACTACTATGGACACTTTAGGTTTTCATTAAAAAGTTGATGTTCTCACTGCCTCCAGCCACAATTCTAAACAAAATTAAAGCAGCGCTATTCATACTACTATAGGGAAGGCTTCTTCTGTATCAATTTCCTACCTGTTGCTGTAAATATTTATTTTGAGTTGAAACTTTGTATACAGTGCATCCTGTTGCCCTTCGAATGATTATTTTTTTATGTTGTGGTAACAGGAGTATTTTTAGAAACAAATACTATTCCAATGTGTGGCACTTTGGCTGTAAAAGCCTTGTCTGCCACTGCACCCATTGTTTCCCAAAAGCATAACATAGACATGTGGAAACTGCTTTACTCTACAAGAACAGATGGAAATTTTCCTGTATTAACTTATTTGTAATGGAATTCCTCTCACATAACTTCAGCTGTGTAAAAATGAAGCATGTAGCTGAATTTCTATGAGCAGGCTCCCCCTGGAACCAATGTCACCCTCTGGAGCCACCTGGTCATTTATTGAATTTATCTTCTTGTTAAAGATTTCTTTTCTCATCTCTTAAATTGCCTTACTTTCATTCCATGACTGGACCTTAATTTGCTAGGCAGCAACAACATTGTCTGCTCCAGAGCTTGCCTCTTTTCCATCACCATGCATCATTCAACTAGAATTCAAGGCTGTATTTTTGTACAGGTTTCATCACACAGATCATGTAAAAGTCACAAGTATCATCTTGTAAGTCACAGGTGTAACATGGTGGTGTTGGCACCAGCTAGCAACCAGAAGCATGCAGTCAGCCACCAGCCAATGTCCAAAGAATCTGAGGTAAAAAAACTCCCCTTTTGTTTATAAGGTAATAATTTTCATTTCCCTGTTACACAATTGTCTTTCAGTTCTTAGTTAACTACTTGCATTCCAGGCACACATGCTCAGGCTCCAGTGAACAGCAGCATAATGCATTTACTTTATACTATGTATACATTCTGAAATGTTTTGATAAGTTGCACAAATTACAATATTCCCTTTGTAGACCTTTGTGAGTTACTTGATGGACTACAGGTTTGCTCATTTCTCTTTAAAATGGATCAGTCACACTCTCAGGCTCCTCTCTGTTTCACTTGCATAGTCATGATAATTAGATGTCTTTTTTCTCTGGGCCTGGAAAACACTGATTTAGCCTCACTCCATGAAATATACAGGGATACTAGAATAATAATTCAGACTAGCTGCCAGGTTTTTGACTTCTACAGTTATATGTATTAGTTTAATTCCAACATCTTTTCATTCTGCTTACCTTACCACTAAGAAAAGCAGATAAAAGCAGGTCTATTTCACACAGATGAGGAGTTTTGCTTGGTTTGTCTTCCTTGCTCAGCAGACTTGGGGTGCCTGGAAGTTTGATCCTGGCTGGAAAGGGGTGCATAAGTACAGCCCTTACTAACTTAAGGTAAAGATTAAGTCCTATTCCCACACCAACTCCCTTCAGTGTGCACATGTACACTGAAGGGTAGATATATCTTGAGCATTTTAGAAAATATCCTTGAAAATAGGATCTGATTCTTTTTCCTAAAAATGCAATACAGTTAGCAATAAGTGCTATTACAAATAAATGTTTTTCTAAGAAACTAGAGTGCAAATAAACAGTGTTGAGCAGGTTTACTTTTCACTTGTCTTTCAGAAGGTACAAGATCATTCTCTCCCAAAAGACTAGTAACTTCAGAGCTAAATTAGAATGGCTTTATGAAGTAGTCTTGAAGTACGTTGGAGCCTATCTAATCCTTTTCTTTTGTGAAAACAATCAGGATCAAAACTGCCTGTGTCAAGCAGGGTTTTGAAACATGTGACAGAAACATATTCTTTTTTTCTATAGATAAAAGGAATTTTTTTTTTTCTTCTCTATGACTGTGATAATATCCTAGTCAATTTTTGTCTTGCAGTTAAAAACAAAACCTGAGATTACAGAAAAAAAAAAAAAATCAAAATGACTGGTTCCTTTCATGGCTGGTTGAACAGAGAAGGTATGAAAAGAGGGTTTTTTTCCCTCCATGTCATTAATTAAACACTAATGTAATTAATTCATACTCTTCCAACAAGAAAGTGATGTGTATCTGACTCTGATTTCATTATTTTGTAGAAATTTATGAATTGATTAATTTGATTTCTTATTTGGTGTAAGTGTGTGGGTGCATATCTTTTATCAGGTAAGTTCCATCACAAAAAGTTTTTATTTTAAAAAGAACATACTGGTTAAAGAAATGACAGTTTTTGATTCCAAATTATCTGGTTGCATCATAGAAAACTAAAGATCAAATCCATCTTGCAACTTCCTTCTGGAGGTTTCCTCGTAACTTGCAGAAAATTAACTGTGTGATTCATTTAATCTAATTTTCTTACCAGAAAATCCAGCATCCAATCCAAACTATTAATTTGTGCTACCTCACTCATTAATGGAGACAGACTAATACTACAGATTGCAGTTTGGTACATCATGAAGTGGTTAAGAAAAACTCATGTTGAGTAGAAACCCTTGGCCCTATGCCTACACTGTGCCTGCATTTCATTCATCGTTCACAATGTTATGTATTTAAGCTCTGATGACTCTTCTGGGTATTCATAAGTTTACCAGCTAAGACTCAGTATAGCCACGTCCTATCTTGGTTGTGAATACCCGGCAAATGTGCTGGGACTGGCAAGCCTAGACACAGACTGTTTGAAGAAAATCTGGTTTCTGGGTCATTACAGGTTTCCTCAGAGTTAACTTTGATTCACAACTGCTGTAGTGTGATTTCCAGTATTCATCAAGACTTTTCTCTCCTCTTTTCTTGTGCATGCAGACACACACACACACACACACACACACACACACACACACTCTCTCACACACACACACACACACACACACATGCATGCATGCACTTTGTTCTTTCTACTGTTCTACTGTCCTCTGTAAAAACGTATCTGTTATATATACAATTACTGATCTGACTTTCTGAATTCAGTCAGCAGACTACAAATTGAATCAGGTGCAGCAGTGGGTATGGAGAGCAAAAGTGGTACAAAAGCTAACTCCAGTCTTTATTTGAGCTAATTACCCCAGGTTCTCTTTGTAGACAGATTCTCCATTTTACTGTTCAATTCACCTAATGCTGAAGGAGCAATAAAAAATTTATATGAATCTCATTCTGAATGTAACCATGTCTCTGCTGACTACATGGATAGCTTGGGGCAATGAGCTCAGATGTATATACCTACATCAAATTTGCCTGCTTTGAGTCAGATATATATGTGTCCAAAAACACCTGTGTAGACAATATTGACAAATCAGAGTGAAGGTCTCATATCTGAAAGAACTCCATGGATGATTAGCTTTAGGCTTTAGGCTGTGACTGTGTGCTATTGCTGTGCTTTAACCCCAGCCAGCAATGAAGCCCTACACAGCTGCTCAGCCACTTCTTCACCAGCAGGATTGGGGTGAGAATTGGAGGGGTAAAAAATAGACCATTCATAGGTTGAGATAAAGACAATTTAATAGAGAAAGCAAAAGCCATGCACACAAGCAAAGCAAAACAAGGAATTAATTCACTGTTTCTCATGGGCAGGCAGGTGTTCAGCAATCTCCATGAAAGCAGGGTCCCGTCACATGTAACAGTTACTTGGGAAGACAAACATCATGTCTCCAAACATCTCCTCCTTCCTCCTTCCTCCCACGTTATAGACTGAGTCAGTATTCATAGGCTTACTGTCATATGGTAGGGAATATCCCTTTGGTCAGTTTGGGTCATGTGTCTCATCTGTGTCTTCTCCCAACATCCCTTACACCCCAACCCCTTGCAAGTATAGCAGTATGAAAAGCAGAAAAGGCCTTGTAACATATATAGAAAGGCCAAAAAAATGTTTCTCCACTGTTTTCTGCCTGTCAAAAACATCCTACAAAAACGTCTCTTCCAGCTTTCTGTGAAAACCTTCTTCTAGAAATCTTTCCTGCCAAAAAATCCTGCCATTGTCGTATCTTTCCGAACATCTGGACTGGCTACGTACCACAAAGCCATGTACACCACCGTGGAACACTATAAAGACCTGAAGATGGATTTGAAAATCAGGGGAACAAAGAGAGAAAGAGTAGACTGGGAATCTTAACTAGGAATCTCTTTTTGCTCTCTCCTCTCAACTCTCCTCAACTTTCTTCTACCACCACCAGCTTGCTGACCTCGGGAGGACCTCTGCCAACTTGGAGAAAGACTGAGATCCACTGTTACTACTGCATGTGTGAGTTATATCCTTTTCACTGTATTTTCTTTTAAAGAAAGCAATTAATAAAATCAGTTTTTTGGTATTAACAGATAACTTGTGTGAGTTTTAATTTTGGTCAAGGGAAGATTCAGATCAATAGTTCTGTCTGCAACAAATTAAGCAGATCTGAACATTACAGGCCTTGGCTCTGTGTAAGCCCTGCTCAGCAATAACAAAAACATCTCTATATTATCAATCCTATGTTCAGCACGAATCCAAAACACAGCCTCATATGAGCCACTGTGAAAAAAATTACCTCTACCCCAGTCAAAACCATCAAAGACCTTTGCATTGATATCACATTAAGCTGAACCTGCTCATACCACTTCACAATCCACAACTAGGTCAGGACATACTTTCTTGCTCAAGTGACTGCTCTGACCTCAGCAGCAAAGTTTCTTGGTTTATGTAAGCAACAACGATGTTGGTTTTTTAGCTATATCAATTTGACTATGCAACCCCAGAAATTGCTGTTACAGGACAGCCAAAGGGAGAGTGTCCTGTGGTAAGAAGAAGACATGGGAGAGGTGACAAAATCAGTAAACTGTGATTGCCACCAAAGCTGTGTAGTGTTGAAGCTGCAGTTTAGAGACTTAGCTCCTAGCAAGCTCTAAGGATGGTCCCTTCTCTTAGCTACTTAGGATTGCATTTCCCCTTAGCACCTTATATTTATTAGAAATCTTTAAAGTTACTTTTGTGAGAGTCTGTTTTGATTGGGGTTTTTGTTTTGTTTTGCATATTTTTTAGCAGTTTGTGTTTGTTTTTAAGTCTTTTGCTCAAAAAGGCTCGGTTCTTAAGCAATAAATGTAATTCTGATGGAAATGTATACATTTAACATCCATTGCAAGGTGATGCCTACTGTGACCATAAAGCTAAACTTTGTTGCCTTGATAATTAGTCCCTCTCTTGGCTGCTCAGCAGAAGGATTTTCTAGAGCCCCTAAAGTACTAAGCTGTGGGCTAAGCACCTTTGATAACTATCATTTGTCATTCGCCTTTAATTTCTATATGAAAGAAAGGAACTTTGCAAGAAAAAATAAACTGTCTACCTAATTGTACTTACCCTTTGGGTCAGCAGTGTATCAGCATTTTAGTCCTATGGTAATGATTGATTTGAGTTGTGTTGCTTTTGTTCTTACGTGCTTTATAAGCATTAGCTTGTGTAATTGAGGAAAAGCATGTCAACATGGAGCATGCACTCTGCCAGAACAAATATGAACAAGTAGACTTCTTTTCCTTTGAATACACTTTCCATAATCTAACTGAAATACTTTTTTAAAATCCAGATGCAAATCACAGCATTCAAATCAGAAACACTGTAGGGCTACTCTATCTCCAGTTTACCTAGAAGAAAGGCTTGTTGGTGAATATATGGATGAGATGTCACAATATAGTGGGCTTCTCTTCAAGCTTTCATTATGCCATTTAATAATAACACTACATTACATCGAAGGATGTATAACATATAAGCAAATGGTAGGTAAAGACATTTATCATGTGTCTGGTAATTACTTTATAGCCTGGGGGGCAAATTCTTGGCTGGAGTAAACTGTAGAAGCTCTTTGAAGTACATACACTTGCACAGTGTACACTGACAATCAGGCTCTGGGGCAATCAGGCAAGCACAACACACTGTGGAAGGATGATTTTGTGCCAGGCACCTTCTTCATTTCGCCTCTGCACAGAACCTTTCTTCACTTCTGCAGGCTGTAAATAATTTTCTGCTCCCTTTCCCCAGCTACCTAGAAATGCAATCTAAATCCTGGACAAAAATCCATATTACAGAGAAAGCATTTAAAGAAGACAGCAGATGTGTGTAACAAAAATGAACAGCACCGGCTGTCACCAAGTGCAGCTCTCATTGACACTGTCCTAGGAAGCAATTGAAATATATAGTGTAAAGAAAACTTTCTGGATGGTTTCTTTCTACCCATTGTGCCTTCTGCCCTTGAGAAACAGACACAAATCAGGGTGTGATTTTGTTGTGTCTGATGCCAAACAGCTTTTTCTTGCACTGAGTTTCCTGTGTCAGTCATCAAATGCCATGAACAAAGGGATTTTTCTCAGAAAGGTCTGAGTCCTGAATATCCATGTCAGTGTGAGGTGAAGTACTTCCCAGGAAAATCTGTTTTCTTGCACTATCCATACAGGGATTTTAGAATGAATATTTGGGATATAGGCATCTAAAAGAGATGGAACAAGTTCTGTCATTGGTCTCTGTTTTTTCTATTGTGTAACCTGCACAACTTATCTAAGAACATTTTCACAAAGTGTTCATAAGATAAACTCATTAGAGAAAGGTCTGCACCCCTTTCCCTCTTTCCCTTTCAGGAGTCCAGCTGCTGAAGGGTTAAATGTCATATTTGCTGCCAAGTCACCCATGACTGTCCTTTTCTGGGTGACAGAATGCATGCAGCGCAGTTAGCAGGGTCAGAACTCAGACATTGTTCTTGGGATAGCAGAGAATGTCTGGCCCAGCAAGTAGTTTTCTGGGTCTCAGACTTCCTTACAGGAATGGAGAGGAATTGTGCTCTCAAATCATAGGGTGGTTTAGGTTGAAAAAGACCTCAAAGGTCATCTAGTTCCAATGCCCCCGCTGTGTGCTGGAAAAAGAGTATGTTAGATTGTCTGTCTGGCAGCTGTGTCCTTCTACCATATTTGGAGAAGCTAAGCTGTATTTCACTCTATTTGGTGATATAAAAAGTGTTAGATTGATCTTTGAATTTCAATAGGTACACAGGGAGGTTTTCTAACCTCTTGACCTCTGAATTTCCTTAGAGTTACCTGTCAATCCTATTAAGCCTTTTATCAGTAAACTGGAATGTGATAGGCCTCATTACTATTGAACATAGGAATTGGTGACATGAGATGGACTGAAGGTCTGTCATTCAAATGCAAACACCCTTTGGAATCAGAAAATAACATTTTGTGGAAGACGAGGAAAGGCAGAGTAAGGATGATTAATATTTTTAGTATGTGATCTTAAAAAAGACTCACATCTAGTTCTAATGGCCACTATTGACAAAGAAAGAGATAGCGGTTAAAATATGATGAGATCTGTTTTGCAATCTGCTGTTGCATAGTTTGCTAATTTTAATGTACTAAATACAACAATATACATTTACTCCAAAACAATAAAAAAGGCATGTTGTTTCTTCATATAAATGGCAGGCTTGCCTCTCGCACAAGAAGTTTGCTAGATTCCGTGATTCAGAATTTTTCATGATCAAAGCATGTTTTGCTAAGAATGCAGAGGAGGATTTTGCTTAAAAATCCACTGCTGAAACAAACATCTAAGCATTCATTATTTCTCATATGGCTGCATTAAAATAATTGGCAGCACTGCAGCAAGTGTAACGGTAAAATGTGTTTGTGCTTTCTGCCACAATAGAATGATTTTAGTAGGGGTTAGCACAACTTGAATGCCAATAAGGTACTGAGAGCTGTGAAACATAACCACCATGCCGTATTTGAGGTTTAGGATTTACTCGACTTACTACAAAATCAATAATGGGATAGTTTGTAACAAAATCTATTTGCTGCGAAGGAATGTCAGTTCAGGGGTTCATCACAGGAATGAGAGGCAGACTATATAGTGCCAAAGCCAAGGATACAAATGAAGGTCTTTTATAGCACATCAGTTAATAGCTGACAGTTTCAGAAATCTTGGAGACTAGAAGGATTTTCATGGTACTAAGTGAATGGGAAGACATTATGGAGCCAAAACATCTTCAAAACTGTTCTTTTTGATCTCACGTTTCCCGAGACTAGCCGGAGTGACCATCCCCTGTCATCGCAATGTTTCTTAGCTTCTCTCATAAATACAGTTTTTGGACTAAGGGAAGCCATTGAAAACAAAACTCCAGTTTTCCTTCTGAAATCTGTTCTGGACCATGACAGAAATGGAGTTTTGTATCTTTTTATAACTTGTTTAAATTTTCATTTCTATTTTTCCTTCTCTGCCTGAATTGTGCCTGAGCTCATAGTCTCTCCAAATTAAAACATAAAGCCAAAAGTATCAGTGTTCAAAACACAACTGTGGCTTCCAAGGGAATGATGATACAGCTATGTCACCCAAATCACTGTTTTTGAAAGAACTAGCACTGTTTCTGAAACAACTAAATGTGCTAGTTTTTCAAGATGGTATCCCAAAATAGAAGTACTTCAGTTTTGCAGGTATTCACAAGCCTTGGCCTTCAATCATCTTCTATAAGGGATGGATCTTGTTTGAACCATGCAGCTCTTTACCTTTTAGGACGACTTAGCTAAAATAAAGTTTGGGGGGGTGAGGGGGGAGAGGTTGAAGTTTGCTGGTGGTGTTTTGTTTGGGTTTTGGTTTTTTTTTTGTTAGAATTTTTTTTTTCTTTTCCCATTGAATGTTTGCTCTGTTTCTAAGCACGTTCAGTGAAAGTGTATGTCTAGAAATGTCTGAAAGTATCATCATTCTTGACTTCTGACTCTTCTGGCTCATTTTTTATGTGTAAACGATTCCAGTTATATGAATCAAACAATGTCACACATTGCTTGAAAGTAAGGACTGGGTTGCCTTCCTTTAGCATCAACTTGTGACCTTGAAAGTGTGAAATGAGGAAGACTGCCACCTTTGCTATAGTTCACTATTGAAGGGTGGATTGTGTTGGTATGGACTCTGTCAGCTCACCTCCATCAGACCAAATCGCACCATTTTCTATGTTCTGATCTCTAGTTCTGGCTTTGGACTAACTGCCTCCTAATCTGTATGCATGAGAGCTGTGGGTGATCCATTCATCCTCTACACTTCCTTGACACTCTTTGACTGTATCCAGGGGGAATTGATAAGCACAGACCAAATTAAGCTTGTAATAGGAGATTTGGATATGGCATCTACCTTCAACATGTCTGTTCAATGTGGATTCAGCATCTGGTGATTCCAAAGTGTAGGGACTGAATCGCTTGTTCATAATAATATTATTAGAGACTTTTGAATATTACTCAACATGATACAAGTTCCCACCAGAAGTTAGAAAAAGGACAGAAGGTGAAATTCACTGTGGGTGAAAAGTTCAAAATATTTTAAAAATCTGAAACTGTTGGTCTTGGCTCAGGATCAATGTTAACATTCAGGACTGACAACATAATGTTGGAATTACACAGAAGATAATTATTCAGTGCATTAACAGTAAGTGCTACATATTCAGAGTCTTCTGGAAAGACAGCAGGAGGAAAAGAGATTGGTGCTAAGTTGCCCTGATTTCATAGGGAGAATTGAAATGGATGGTTTGATTACAGTTTCGGAGGATGCTACTGGGGGGGGGGGGGCAATGGGAGAGCAGTAAAAGAGTAGGATACCAGTGGATAAAGTGCCTAGTTAAACTGAATCACATATCTCAGAACAACTACTGCAACTGCAGCACCTGGTATCCGCCATTCTCGCTGCAAGTTGGTTGGCACGAAAGGACAAAATTTTTACAATGAATGTCTACTACTATGAGTCATAGTATTACCAGAGTGTTTTTCAGCAATGAAAACTCAACTGTGTGTTCACATAAAAATTAAAGTCTCTAACATCTCTTCCATATAGCACTGCCTGCATCTGTCTGACAATAGTGACTGAAACTACAAAAATAAAATAGCAACTAAGAAGTTCTTCAATGTTTAAGGTGTAAGTGTAAACATGCAATTCAAAAGATAAAACTGGGTGAAAGAAATCATTCTAAATGATTGCAAGTATAGTGACAGTTCTGTCAGCACAAATGAAAGCAAGTGTTTAAGCTTTGATGTTATGAGAAAGGATTAAAGGTTTTTACAACATGAAGTTTTTTTCTGTTCTTGTACAGTATGTGATACCAAAAAAATGAATATCTGTGTAATGAGCCAAATCTGCCACAGCTTTTAGTGAGTGAGTCTAAAATGGTGGCAGATGGTGTAAATCAGTGCAAAATTTGGCAGCAGGTATTAGCTGGAGTCTGTGATGTTTCCAGGGAATTCTATCCATGCAACCCATGACTTTCATCTGAAATCACAATTTTTTTTTGTTAATTAGATGAAGGCATGAACTTAATTTAGCCTCTCAGACTTTTCCTGGCATTTAAGTTGTCATTAGTCTTCATTCTGACTTAGAAGAAAGTGTGCGCTAACAAGTAAGGTAGAAGACAACAACTAGTGACTTCCAGCCATTAAAATAGATCTTTGGCAATTAAGAGAAAAATATCCTTGGACAAAAAGCTTACTGCTGCTGCATAAGAAAATTTTCCAGATCTTAACTTTTAAATTAACTTGAGAGTGTGGCAGAAGGGACCCAGTTAGCATAGAGAAGCTCCCTCTTTTTGGCACATGTTGGAGGAACGAAGTCCAGGTAACAGGACTCTGACTAAGCACACCTAAATACTGCTTAGCATTGTGAATAGAAAGGACAAGGACAACATATGATACTATTTTCTTTTTTTTCTTTCTTTATTCTGTTAATTTGTCTTTAGGAACAAATTATCACTTTCACTAAACATCTTGTGATTTTATGTACTGGTTACAGCTTACCAAAGAAATATTTTCTGTAAATATTGCACTCTTTTTTCCTTATTCTTTCACTTTAATTTTATGTTGAAATTTAGTACGGTCACAGACAGTGCAGAACTGTATATTCCCAGAACAGCTCAAGTCCCTTGCAGTTTTACTTAGACATGCTCTTTCTCGGGTGCAATATGATCCTTCCTCTTCCTGGCATTGGTTGTAACCATTATCCCATATATTTATTTGTGGTGTTTTGTCTGGGGCACTTTGTAGCTATCAGACACCAGTACAATTCCTATGTTTCAAGTGGAGATTCTGAAATTAATTTAGCTCATGAAAGAGTAGGGACCATACTGAAATATTTCTTCTATCCCCTGTTCTATACTATGCATTCAAGTAATGAACTATATGCCCTTAAATAACTGGTGCACTAAAGTGAGGACCCTTTTTTAAAAAAAGAAAAAAAGTGATCGGGCATGTGACAAGAATAGTTTATTTATAAAGAGTAAATACACAGTGACCTACTTCTTATTTCTCTTAATGTTACATACATAAAGTGCACATATTAATACTCTAAACACTCTACATACATGCAGTTTTTAGCCCTTAAGGGGAGACAGGCACCCTCAGGCAACCATGCATAGAGAAACAGAAAAGATCTCAAGGTGTCATCTAATATATCATCTCACAATTCTTTCCACTAAGTATAATTCACTATTTCTAGCTACCTGCAACATTTTGTGTTTGGCTCTGTTGGGTGGTTTGTTGTTTTTTTTTCATATATTTCTAGTTCACATTTTCAAGTTATGAAGAAATCTGTCCTCCAGGGTATATACTGTTCGTGCCCTGACACTCAAAGGTCATCATCCTCTTTGAACTTAATAAACTCTGTGCTCCACCACTGCAGTTGTAGATGAATTGATTGATGAGGAGAACTATACCCAGAACATAAACTTGCAGAACCTGAGGTCCTTTGTCTTTTCATGGTAACATTGAATGACTGATAATCTCTCTCTGTGCAGGGTCTTCTTGATCGTTTTGCATCCAGGCAACAACATCTTGTCCACAGCTTGGATGGGTTGAAGCATCATCCTGTAAGCCTGTCTGTATTGCCTCTTTTGGCAATAGAGACAGAAAAGTTCCTAAGAACCTACTAAAGACTTTTATATTTAATAGAGAAAAAGCTATCCTTTGTAACTGCAATATAATCATGGTGCACATGAATGTTTAAAAATTTACTGACAACTGAGTGATGAAGAAAGTTTGAAGGCAAAAACAAAGAAGTGGTTTGTCAGCAAACAGTGGGGGTTTTTTTTGCTGCATCTAGACCATGCTTCAGTCATGGCAACACATAATGAACAACTGATGCATTTATACAATGAATAGCTCTGGACAAGAGAAGTAAGAAATGTTTCTGATGTTGTCTATTGATAAAATTTCACTTACACAGTATGTTCTGTAAAAAATGTGTTTGGTCTGAAAAGCAGAAAATGCTTTGAGAAGATCTAGTGGCTTTCTGGAGAATCTGGATAACTTGAATTTGCAGCCTTGAAAGCCTTGACTTTTTACTGTCTCTTTTGATGAGATGAACTAGGCTTTGCTGCATTATTAACACCTCCAAGTAATTTCTCTGTATTCTGATACTTCTTACACATAAGCTGTGTCTCACCTACATCTGGTCCTGCCCTTATTACTCCTTGTATTCCCTAAATGGACAGCTGAACATTTCCCTTCTTCCATGAAGTCTAAGGTCAGTGAGAAGCTAAGGTAAAGGACTGCCTTGATCCCTACTAGATGCTTCTGCGGAGGAGATGCGTGTATACCTTGCACCTTCTATGAGTCTGACTGCCTTTATTTATGAAGATCATCCCTCATGTCCAGTTCTCTTGGAAATATCATTAGAGAGATTTCTTCTTGACAAATATGCTTTAGGGGATGAATCAAACATTTCTGAGCTGTCATTGCCTACGGGTGGTTTGGGAGACCTTTCCCCCCAGTTTAGTTCTTCTTTTGCCTTTGGATATTTTCATAGATTCCTGTATTAGAATTGAATTCAGGTCTGTAGTTACAAAAACTGCAAATTGAAGCTGCAGTTCTCTTAGAAAATTGGACAATTTTTGCCAGCTGCCTTCCATTGGACAGGTTACAATAGCTATTTGATTATTAAGCAGGGAGGAGAAAACTAATTTCTCTGAGAGTGTTAGAGGTATTCTCATGTACGCAACATGAAGAATGCAAAAGTTGAGATGGGTCAGCAACTGCAATTTTGCTGTGGGTTCTTGCCATTGTCTGTTCCTCTGCAACAGCTGAATCACATGTATGTTTGACAGACATAAGGGGGCTGAAGATTTTTGTCTTGGTGGGTCCTTTGAAGTGCTGAATATCTGTAAAACTGCTGTCAGAAAATACCAGATCTCATTAAGCAGACAGTCAGTTGCTATGTTTCCCATCCCAGATTGCCTCTCATGACTCTCTGGCTTCAAGTATCCCATGAAAGAGCTATTTTTACTATGCCAAGCATTTATTCACGTTCCCTGGATGCCTTCAAAATATTCAAGTAATAAATGGCCCACTCTTCCCTCTCCCCAAAACTTCTGTAAATCTGTTTTCCTCCTTTTCAAAACTTCTTCAAACTCCAGGGACTGACACTTCCTGCAGAGGTCTGTGTGTGAGCTTTCTCATACTGCCAGCCTTAGCACTGGCTGGAGGAGTCAGATACCAGTGTCCAGTTTATTGGCACAGAACAACTGAGTCCCTTCATTTCCAACAAATTCAGGACACAGTCTGAGGCTTAGAGTCTCTGCCTTTCCATGCTCTTGTGATTCTGAGGAGCACAGACACCTGAAGCTTTCACAATTCTGGGACGAAAAAACCTATGAGGTATCATTGGTTAAAACCACCTATCTTTTGGACAAGGAGTTTTTATATACCCATTTCTAGGAAAAGCATATTTTACATCTTTCTGTGTATCTTTTTGCATCTATCTCACCTTCATGGAGAAAAGACCTTTTGCTTAGGGGTTTCAATCCATACCAGAGTTTGAAGCCAAGGCATTGGAAACACTAACATTTATTCCTTCTAAACTTAGATGCCCACTTCCTGTGTCATTGTTGACTTCAACACACTCTGGAACTATACCCATCACAAATAACTTCCAGAAGAAGATAATCACCTTCATAAACACCAATACAATTTTTCCCAAAATTAGAAATTTACCTAGATGCTTTTAAAAAAGGAAAGACATTTGAAAGTAACAAATAATAGGTTTTAAAGATACTTATTTAAAGAGCATATATGAACATTGTCTGTATATGTATATAAACCTATATTTATGGAAGTTTTATTACATATATATGTATACATCCATACAGACTTTTAAAAAGAAATTAAAGGCATTCTTTCTATATATAATAATAAACCAGCTCCCACCTCTATATTGCACAGATGAAAAGTTATCTGACTTTTCTTGGCATGAGCCTTTTTCCTATGCTTTCAGGAAGCCCATTCAGCTATTCCCACCCAGCTTTCAAATGTTTAATTATGTGAATTCTTTACCTGCGGCTCAGTCAGTAACTCCAGCACCTGTTTTACACCTTTATGACAGCAGTCACTTTGCCCTGTACAGCAGCAGTTTGCCACAGATCTTAAACAGAGTACACTTCACTTTGTGTGTTTTTTATAAAATCACCTGATCTGTAATTAAAACAAAAATATTTCTGGCCTGTTTTCGCTGTATGGAGTAGGTATAAGGAAACTGTTGTTTACCTGCTTTTTTATTGCCTGCTTGACCATTAACCATTAAAAAAAAAAAAAAAAAAAAAAAAAAAAAAAGGGAAGTGCTCTCCTAATGCAGTTATACAAGTGGTACAAACTGTAAATAGACAACAGAATGGATGTTGGAAGGTCATCATAGAGCCAGAAATGGTGTAGCTTTAGACATAACATGTTGATCTGATTCCCAGGAAGCTGCCTCCTCCTTGATTATTAAACAAGAAAAGGGGCTTTTTTTTTTTTGTGTTCGTGCAGTGTATGAACAGGATGCTGGCCCTTCAAAAAGCAATGATTGATGATAACTCCATCTCTGTGCCTGTAATGATCTTAAACAGCAATTGCTGCATCAATGCCAAAAGATTTACAAAGGTCAAAATCAAAAGGGAGAGAAACCCCCTGTCCCTGTCCCTGCCATGAGGAGAGTAATTGTTATCAGTATCTCCAATAATGGCAAAAGTGCTGAGCTTGCTTTGTTGTTTCGACTTAAAAACTTGATTCTATTTCCCTGATATAAAAACCTCACTGACAGGTGCTGCATGCTGATGGCAGTAATTTTTCTTCCCACTTGATGTTGACCATTTCAGCTGTCCTTGTAAAAAAACCCCATAATCTCATTATAGTTTCAGCAATGCTCTTGCTGAACAGCAAAAAGGGCTTAATGGTAGATCATCCCCTGATCTTCCAACAGTTTTGGATAGCAGAGAGATATTCCATCAGTGATGGATGCAATAGGAGAACAATTGCTCTTGGTTGGACCATAAATTGGCATTCTGAAGTGGCAGATAGACTCCATTGGTTTGGAGAGAAGGATGCTTCAAAGTATTTTATAGGCAGAGAAGTGATTGTTGGGGCTACTGGTGGTGTGCTATGCCTTTCAGTTCAGACTTGGACTCTGCCACAGATGTTTAAACCGGCATTGGTAGGTCAGAAATAAAATGACCATGTACAGAGAATAGGTTAGAGACTGGTAGTGATAAGGAAAATGCTGATACTTACTCCTTGACCTGCTTCATGTTGTGGCTTGCCATGTAGCCCTGATGTTCTGCAAGCCATTGTGAACTTCATCATCTCTGTTCTTGGCAAGAAAAATGTTCTGTATGGGTGGAAACATGTCCTCCCTCCTTTTCATTGACTTTGGCATATGTAGGAAAGAGTATCTTAGTATACATCTGGAATTGGCTCAATCCTTTTCTTCACTTCCATAGGTGTCAAGGCATTACAACTAAATTGTTTATGGAAAGGCACTCCTGCCTGCTAATGGTGCCTCTGGATATCAAGCCACTCTGATTAACTATGGTCTAATTTATTATTTTTTTTTTTTTAATTCCCACTTTTGAGCTATGAAGTTTAAACTAGATACAAATGAATTCAAGTATGAAAAGAAAATTTTGCCAAGTCTGCTTCAGTTTAAATTAGGTCCTTGTATCCTAAAAAAAAATTGCAAATATTTTTGTTTGTGCAAGATTTCAAGAGACTTAAGAAGCATCAAGGGGTCCCCTACCCCAGCCTCAGGCCTAGAAGACCCACAGGCCATCTGAGATTGTGGGGCAGTCCTGGGGGCACTGTAAGATCAAGCAGAGGACAGCTATGGGCTTTAAGGAAGGCAGACATCTGGAATGAGAGTTCCTCTCATGAAAACCACATTTCAGAAAGCTCTTGATTTCTGCTAATTAAAGAAATCTGTAATTACTTCTTGACCTACTGGAATTTAATCTCTTTTTCTGCTTTCTTTCTAAAAGTTGTCAGAATTACAAATGGGTGACTGCAAATGAGTGGCTGCTCACTAAAAGACTATGGTATTTCCACCCCAAGGTAAATCCATGTTTGTCTGGATGCACTTCTAACTCACTGAATTTGTTATACAAGTTGTCCTAGTGTAACTAAGGCAATTGGCTTACATAGAGCATATCTCTGGACAATCAAACTGGTTTAAAACTATGTTTATATTGACTTGAAAGGATTAGTTTCAGCTCACTGGATAAAAGTGAAGCTTTAACTACTGTGAGTAACTCTATTAGTTGTTCACATTCCTATAACTAGGTCAAAATTACATTAACTTAGTTACTCCACTGCAGTGTTTCAGGCTAACAAAGGCTCTCTAATCCTTAGGATTCATCACCACTGAGGTCTCAAGGCTTTGATTTAGACTAGACAATGCTTTACTAAATGGTTAGAACTGAACACAAACAGGATATTTTTCCTTATAATAATATTTTCCTCCAAACACCTCAATCTACTTCTAGTCATGTATCTGTCTATAAATCTTTGTCATATTCTATGTATCAGAGAATCATAGAATGGTTTGGGTTAGAAGGGACCTTAAAGATTATCTAGTTCAAATTTCCCTGCCATGGACAGGGATTCCACTTATTAGATCAGGTTGCTAAAAGCCCCATCCAACCTGATCTTGAAAACTTCCATGGATGGGGCATCCACAGTTTCTCTGGGCAACCTGTTCCAGTGTCTCACCATTCTCACAGTAAAGAATTTCTTCCTTCTATCTAATATATATCTACCAGTTTTCAGCTTAAAGGCATTACCCCTTGTTCTATCACTACAGGGCCTCATCAGAAGTCTCTCTCCAGCTGTAAGGTCTCCCTGAAGCCTTTTCTTCTCCAGACTGAACAACTCCAGCTCTCTTAGCCTGACTTCACAGGAGAGGTGGCTCAGCCCTCTCACCATCTTTGTTGCCCTCCTATGGATGGACTCCAAAAGGTCCATGTAATTCCTGAGTTGGGGGCCCCAGAGCCAGAAACAGTACTCTGATGGGGGCTCAAGAACAGAGCAGAGACAGAAAATCATCTCCTTTGACCTGCTGACCACTCTTCTTTTGATGCAGCTCTGGAATCAGTTGGCTGTCTGGGCTGCAAGCTCACCTTGCTGGGTCATGTTGATCTTCTTGTCAACCAACAGCCCTAAGTATTTCTCCACAGGGCTGCCCTCAATCCATTCTCTACACAGAGTGTATTTGTGCTTGGAATTACCCCAACCCATATGCAGGACCTTGCACTTGGCCTTGGTGAGCTTCAAAAGGTTTGCACAGGCTCACCTCTCAGGCCTGTTCAGATCCCTCTGAGTGGCATCCCTTCTCTGCAGTGTGTTGACCACACCGCACAGCTTGGTATCATCAAAAACTTGCAGAGGGTGTGCTCAACTGCACTACTCATCTCATCAACAAAGATGTCAAACAATGCCAGTCCCAATACTGATCCCTGAGGAATGCCACTTGTGACTGGTTTCCACTTGGACATTGAGCTTTTGACCGCAACTCTTGGAGTGTGTTCATCTAGTGTGTTAGGTAAAAAAATGGATTCCTTCACACTCCTGAGAAGAGGGTGGCACACTACTGTTACCCATCACCTTTTCTTATATTGGTTGTTATACAGGGAGCTGATGGGGCTACCTTACTCAGCTCCAGTGTCTTTTTTGCTGTGAGAGGTCTTTCCTCTTCAGTCTGCAGAGCATTGACAGGGTTCTGCAAGGGCACCTCAGACCTAAGGGGAAGTCTTTTCCTCACGCTGTTCCTTGCCATTGCACACTTCCACTTTTCTATATTATTGCCCACCCACACCTTCTGTGTGTGCTGGCCAAGGGATGTGGGTCCACTGCACACTGTGTTTGGAACCAGCTATCCAATTCCTCTGCCTCCGTGATGTTACACAGTCTTCTCATCACCTTCTGCATCTGCTTCATCTGGCTGGAGGGATTTGCTGCCAGCAGGTTAAATGGTGCAGTGGAATGTCGCTCTTTCAAACAGCTGGCATCCCAAGTAAACTATCATGCCAGCCCTGGCATGATAATTACAGTCGAGCAAATGTAACACTTTTGAACCTCTGTCTATTGGCAGATTCTTGATGCTTTTCCAGTTGCAAGTATATCAAGTTCATCGTTCTAGGGAAAAAATTCTTCTCCATTGCTTGGGTCAGAAAGGGGATGCCAGGAGAAAGCTGCACAAACACGAATATACTCCAGATTATGCCATGGGAATATCCATTACTTAGCAGAAACAACACTTGAATGAAGAGTGAATTCCATGTCCCTAGAAATGTTTCTGGGACCTTACATATAAGTTTTCTGTGGTAGTTATCATGATACACATCATCTTTTTTTCAGAATAAGATATTTTATTCTTCCCAGAAAAAAAATAATAAAGGTAGTTAATATAAGCTTGAGTTATTTGTTGTTTTGAAGCTTTTGTCGCAGTGAAATACGTTTAAATAAATCATAACATTAGGGTTTTTTTCCAAGATAGGTCTGGAATTAAACCTCAAATATTTGACCAAAATTAATACTGCCTTTTATGACACCAGCTACAAAGGAGGGATTTATTTAATCTACCTTCAGCCACATAAAAATTACATGTTTATTCTAAACTGATACTTTCTGCTGTCTAAATTATCAATAGAAAGAGTTAGGTACCTCCAGAATATACTTTACAATATAAATTCACTTTACAGTATTAATTTAAGTGGGATGCACACCTTTAGAAGTGGACATATATAACACACCAACTGTTGAAAGCACATAAATGAGTGTTTATATTAGGAATGTGTAACATCAGAAGGGAGAAATCACATTTCCAAAATCCCTCCTTAATCCACCAGTGTTCAATTTACTTACATTGTGATTCCAGAACATGTGAAGTCTCGTGGATTTTCTGGAGTGGTTTCAGACACTACCAACATTGTAAAGCAAACCTAAGTCAACATCCAAGACTTTTGTTTATAAATCAGCTTCAGTTCAGAACTAACTTCACATTTAACCATATAAAGGATGCAAAACTCCTGGATTTTCGGTTCACCGCCTCAAGTGGTTCTACAATATAGTCAGAATCATTTCAAATCTATTGACAGAGAAGGCATCAGCTTTATGAAGCCTTTTATCAAACAAAGTATGCACTTTAAACCTTATACCGAATAGCTACTGAGTTCTGCTCCACTTGTTCATGCTATGTTTTGTAACAGGGTATTCCTGATTGCCATTTCTGTATTGATTTCATCATTTATTTCCTCTTTCCACCTCGCTCTTGAATTGCTTGATTTTTTAAATTTCATTTCCATTTGTTGAGTTTTCTTTGAAAGCCCTAAAACATCTATTTTTTTCCCTGAAACACATCTCCATATCTTCCCTTTGTCAACTAGAGAAACTAATGGGAAATACATTTATCAGTCTCTAGATGCTGTTTTGCATGTATCTACAAGTATTTGAAGACAGTAATTTCAGATTTTCACAGACTGAGGAGGTGTACCAGAACAGAATAGTACAAACTTTGTTTCCTGTACACTTTACCCTTGTCTTTAGCAGACATGGCATGGCAGTAAATAGACCTTTAAAATAGCTCTGTATGTGTATTAGTTTTATTCTATTTATTTAATTTCTTTTGTGTGTTTTCATCCATTTCATGGCTTTTAGTGAGTACTATGGACCAATTTACCTTTATTTTATCTGGTTCTTTAATTATTTCTCTGCCTTTCCCTCTGTTATTGTAAAGCATAAGGAAAAAGCAACTCTCTGAACCAAAAGTGTCTCAAGCAAAACTCAGTGCTATGCTTCATATGTTTGCTTTACTTCTAGACTCTATAAGTATTTTGTGGTGCTATTAGTATTATTATAATTATTATTTTAAGAACCAGTACCCTTTCACCATAGCAGTGTTTTACATACCTTCGTATCAGATACAAATGTAGATTTTTCTCGTCTCAAAGAGTAATCTCATTTGTCTATGGTGTACGTATAAGCTAAAATACAGGATTGGATGGGTGGCAAATAAAACATTACTTATTTGTACTATTTCAAAATGTGTCTTTAAATGCTGATTTGTTTGAAATAGATTGTAATAAACAATAGTGAACTACAACTGCAAAGAGATACCAACATCATTAATATATAAAATGTAGGAAAACTTCAATTCTGGGTTCATGACCAGTTTTTTGACACCTATATTGATAGAGTAAAGGTTGAGAGGTAGGAAACAGCTTTAAGAAATAATGAGAAACTTGAAATAAGATATTCATCTTATCAGAGTTTAGTTAGAGGGTGATGGGTATAGGGCAGGATTTGAAATTGGAGATGAAGAAATTAATGTCAGAGACTGATAAGGGCTGTAAATCACATGCATTTACATGTCATAAGTCTTGTCATATGTGAGGATTGTACCATAATTCACAAGGGAGGAAGTATTTGTAAGATCAAGACTTTGGAGTTAATGGAATTTGATCATAAGACTCAGCAAAGGTACAGAATTGAAATATTTAAATGACATAAGAGTGAAGCATAATTATACAGGAAATGAATTTGAAGAAAAGTAGGAACCCAGTCTTATCCTCTCCCCTTGACTGTAAATATTTATTATTTTTGTGTATGTCCTTGGCCCATTCATCAGTCTGGTCTAGATCCCAGACAGGATTGCTGTCTTTATGCCTTTCACATATTTTATGCCCATTATATGTATTAGCCTGTCTTGTTGAAATTTGTCTTTATTTCTGATTCCCCTGTGTACATGAAAGTGAAACTCTTCTGTCTGTGACTGCTCATATCACGTAGTTGAAAGCATGTTTGGGACAGAAGTTGATGCTCTCTAGAGGATTAGTTGAATCAGGGGGCCACAAGATCTATTTCTTCCCTGCTCCTTTTATTCCTCTAATGGGAGCAGTCATGCACTTGCTGCAGGCTCTAGTTAATTTTTTGCCATGAGTCTTCAGAGAAGATGGACCGTGATGTTATCTAGACTCTGATGTTTTTTCCATCTTCCTCTGTTTCTTCTCTAATAACATTCTAGTCAATACTATGGCTACAGTTGTGACATCTTTGATTGCTCTCTGCATACCCAAATCTTGTTCCTTCTTTGTCCATATTATCCATTTAATGAAATGTTTTCTGAATGCAGAAACCAGTATAAAAGTGAGCTGCTGCTGGAGGAAAGAGACTGCAAGAGGAATTTTGGTATTCAGCCTGTAGGACACAGATTAGCCTCATATCTGTGGATTTTCTTAAAAGCAATGTCCAGTTTAGTTTGGCACTCATTATCATATAAAAGTTATAAACATATTAAGGTACTGCACAGCACTGTGGACTTGTTTGGCCCATAATGATTTTTGTGGTGTTTCCCCAGATCTTTATCTCTGTATCTTGGTTAGGTATGTCGAGTCCTGCACACCACATATGCTCTACATATCCCACCTCCAAATCAATTCCTGAAAAGTGATTTTGAACATTTCAAACCCTTATTTTGAACAGATCCCCTCTGCAGTGGACCAGAAAAAAATGAGTGTGTTTGGCTTTGTGCTACATGCTGAAATCCATCATGCCATGCTGAATAGAAATCTGTGTCGAGAGGAGGATACTTTGACTTCTGAATGCAAAAGGTTAAGAGAAAATTCATATTGCTTTACCTACCCTCATATTTGTGGTTCCTCTTCTTCTCCCTGCTCATTTGTATAAAGCATCATTAACAAATATTTATCATTTACACTGCTACTGTGCCATCAGAAGAATAGCTCACTAATTAAAGAAGAAACCAGGAAAGGAATCACAAGCTCAAATTCTTCCTCTGCCCCTGACATCTTATCTGCATTTTGTCATCTTGCTTTTTCGTGCTTCTGTTTCTTTCTTTGAGAAGTAAATCTACCACATAGTACATAGTGGTTGCAAGAACAACAACATAAAATATATCATCAAAATGCATATACAAGAAGCTTTTTCCCAAATAAGGTCCTAAATAATCAGGAAAGATAAAGGCTGAGGACAAGGTAAGTAACAAACACTTTTTTTTTTCTTTCTGGACAAAAATCCAGAAATTTTAGGCATTCTAAGACTGCACTAATGAAGACGCTAAGAATACCAAAGCTTCTGTTGCCATGGGTGTAGGGCAGGACACAGTGATAAACTAATGTTTTTAACATCAAGCTTGAAAGTAGCAGCAGTTCACACAATTAAGCTGGTGACTCAGTGAATTGCATCTTTAAAAATTTCCTGAGCTTTGACACATCGTGGGGTGACTTTATGTCCCACTGTTTTCACATCCTTGTTTATATCTTGAATTAGCCTATCATCTATTACTCCAATGAAATCAGATATCTGTTTTAATATGGTTGTTTTCAATACTGCAGTGTGATCTGATTATTTTTTGTACCAAAAAAGAAAGGAACACATTCAATTCTATTTCTTTTTCCTTTGTTACAAAGGAAAAATATTTGTTCCATTAGACTCTTTCTTTCTGACCCTTCAATTAGATTTACTTACCAATAGCTTCTATCACAGTTTCTCCTTGTCTGATTTGGTATCTTCTAAATGAAAAATTATTAAATTCAGAAAAGAATTATTCTGAAATATATACACATGCTCTGACTGCACATTATTGGGGTACTAGCAACATTAAGGATTTCTTTTTCACAAAACATGACATTTTTCTGACCACACAGCCCTAATGTTCTCTTTTTAATTGTGTTCTTTGACAGGATGACTTCTTTTCCAGGTTTGGCATGACTTATTGGTTTTAATATCCAGGTCATGCTTAAAATAAAGGAGCAAAACATTGTTATGAGGTTTATGGGTATAAACTTGGAGCAGTTCTAGGGAAAGGAGTGGAGCTACTCCAAATTTACTCTTTGTAATAGAAGGATACTACAGCTCTTCTATCTTTGCAACAGTCAAGGGATGAATGCTGCACTTTTAATGCATTAATGTGATTCATGATGTTGGTAGACCTGCATATCTTCTGATAAAGTGTTTTTGGTTTTTTTTGTTTCATTAGTAATATGTGGAGTAATTCACATCTCCAAGAGAATCAAAACAGTGCATTTTCATGGACATGAAGGAAGATACACCTTCTTCAAGAGATTTTATATGGCCCCAAGACCATTAAGTAATTTTAAACAAGTTCTGACATATAGACCACAATAAATACTCCTGGGTCATCTATTCTGACTCTAGTGTCTCTTGATGAAAAGGTAACATAAATTATTTCTATAGATTACATTGATGCATACTCATTATCACTGTATAGTTGAGATTAGAACTAAAATTTTAAACTCCATGGCAAGAGACAGTTAATGAAGTTAGTCCATTCCTCTTCTTTTCTAATTGCAGCTTGTAACAACTTATCACAGAAGATCTGTCAGAGTCCAAAATGTAAATCTGTCAATGGAACCATTTATGATGTAATTGTGGCTTTCCTGTAAAACATTGTATCACAGAGCAGAAAATATACAAAAAGATTCCCTAATATAGAAATGTGTAGCAAGCTGTTGAGTTCAGCAGTGGTATTCACATTCAGTGGTGTTATGTAACACTCTAGTTCATTAATTTTCTCCTAAAACCTATTTTTGGGTGTGCTGTCTCAAGCTAATAGAGAATTACCTGGATCTGGGGAGAATATTTTAAATTCTGGATGTTCTGATTTACTGAGTATATAGCACAGCAGGGCCTCTAACTCTTATGGATATATTACATTTCTAGTCACTTTGTAAGTCAAAAGAAGAAAATTTTTGAGAGAAGCTGCACAAAGCTGTTGACAGCAATGCTAATTGATGCATACTACAGAGATCAAATGGAGGCTCTTTTCATGTACCCTCACAAGTTAGGGATAAATGTCTTTTTCTTTCAGGAATTATTGCCATTAACATAAGATACTCCAGAGACCTGTGTGTGAGGAGGTGGAAAGAGGGATTTAATCAAACTATAGATTTGATTACTTACTTAATATATTTACTTATTTCTAGTGCATGATTTGAAAGTGCTTTTCTGATCATAGTTAATTTTAAAGAATGTAGTTGCTTATTAGAGAATACATTCAAAGTCCTTATTAGGATTTCATTTGTGTAATTCATTATTATATCTTTCATCTGAATTTTATTTACACACTTCTAGGAGTTTCTCTCTCCTGCAGAGTTTCAGAGATGTTCTTCAGCCCAACCTGGAAGTTCTTCCTTGTTACTGTCCACTAAGTTTAGCAAAATTATTGCCTGATTTACTTCCTTCTAATGCTCTCTCTGTTAAAATAACATAACATATACTAGTGTATATAATGCAATAAGTAAATTAATTGTATGCTATTCCACTCTCTAGACTGGCTCTGATGTCATCAGAATCATACTTGGATATCATGGTGGTTCACAGCATTCTCACAGCAATTGAGCAGGTATGAGGTACACTTGTGTGCACACGTGGGTGTGTGTTCATACCAGCCTGTTTGTGGTTCTTGCTTTGTGTATGTGCATTTGTAGATAAAAACAATACTACATGTTCATTTCTCATACCCTGGTGGAAGGTTCTCATGGATGTGTCAGGTATAAGGCAATTGTGGGCCATTTGAATGTTACTTATGTTACCCATGGACTACTGCTTACAGAAGTCTGCTTTCTAATCTGAAGGAAGGAAATATTGAAGGGGAGAAAGAATTAGTGTGCAATACTATCAGAAAATATTTTCCTCCTATTCTGCATGACTGGATGCCCTGGAATAGTGTTTCCCACCAGTCAAAAATAAAAAAAAATCAGCATAAACTACTTTTCTTCTGTTCTACAGGATCAGTTTGGAGCTGATAAAAATAGTTCTATGGATCCTGAATGTTTTTAAATGAAATTCCAAAGACATAAGATAGGGATAATGGTGCATTGTGTTTAAAACTTTAGGGTAGGTTTCAAGAAAACTAGATATAGTTTCTTTATAGTTCTGGACAAATACCTCATCTCTGCTGTCTGTACGCAGAGGGCAAAACTGCAGTAACTCATGTCAAAATCCTTACAAGGATAAATCCATAAGTCTCAAGATGCACTGACATATATTGCCAGGGGGACTATATTGATAGATAAAAGCCACTATACTGTCAACAAATGTCTTACTGGTACATACAAAAATTGATGATCTTTTACTACTCTGTTGGGTGTCCTGAAAACCAGGAGAATTGTGACCCATCGCTGTCAGTTATTTTAATTGTGAGATGGATTTTCTAAGTGCAAAAGTTCTAGCCTGGAGTGATCATAACTGCCTTAAATAAAGAGCAGGATTTGTTTGACCAAGTGGAATAAGTAGATGTTTTCCTTACCCAGCAAGTTATGAGCTACTGCATTTAGTATTGGAAGAAACAAGACCAGGAAATAGTTGCAATGGTTTGTGAGCTATAGACTATTATTTATGAAGAATTGTAGACATATTCCATGAATCAGTCCTCCATGAGATCTGAAATTGAAGTATCTGGTTCATCTTTCGAAATCCAACAAATTATTTTGTATTGTTCCAGATAATGGGTGGGAATATGTGCAATAAAAAGATATATTTGCTATGTTGTTTGGTTTTTTTTTTTTTATTTGAAGGGAAACTGACAGTCAAGAAATACACTCTCTAATCAGTCAAGAAAGATATCATGTTACATGACAGTGTCTTGCAATGAAGCTGACAAAATATTTTAGAAAAAGGTAGTGATGTGACAGGTTTGGTATGTTCAATGGCTGCTTTATTAAAAAATCTCACATTAGAGCAAACTATCAATGAAAGGTCAGCAAAACCAATTGAATTTACCAAGCTATGTAATGAATTTCCATAAGATATGCAGGAAATACTGTGAAAAAATGGTACACTTTTTGTATTTGGATGACTTTACCAACCCTTGAAGAGTATACATCCAAATATGGGAAGAGGCTTTTTCTTTCATCCGTAAGGGAATCAGGGCAAGACAAAGTCTTTTTGGGGCATGCAGTAGAATGGATGGCTTCTTGAAATTCTGTTTGGTATCATTTACCTATGATTGTGTCACTGAAGACAGTATAGATGAGACTGGCTGATTTGACTACTTAACCAAGCTGAACTGCCTTGCAGTGAATGCAGTTATTGCTAACCAGTGAGCTTATCACAGCTGGGTGCTCCCAGGTTAATACACTGGATACAGTTTGTGGTTCTTCAGTATTTGCTTGCTGGGTCTCACCAGAGTTATGGGTTTGTCTTCAAAGTCAGTCACTTGCTGCTTGACCACTTCTTTGCAAATTGTGCTGGAACTTCCTACCTCTAGTTACTCTCCATAATAAAGAAGTACCTTTTCCCAGACAATGCACCAGTTCAATTTTTTCTGGTAGTAAAAGCAGAGCAAAATGACTTTGCAAAACAGCTTCTTAAATAAATACACCTTTTACTCACAGACTCCCAGGGACAGACTAGCCAAAGTATATGCTCAGCATCTTCCTTGCCTGGCGGTGAGTTACTGAATCTCCTCTAGCAGTTAACCTAAGTGCAAAATTTAAAACAAATTCTGTCTTCATTGCTGTCAGTTTATGAGAGCCATTCTGTCCTTGATAACTCTGTTCAGGATCATAAGATGCCCTGCTTCATCTCAGGCTCTTCCATGTTTGGTCCATTATACCATAGCTGTCTGCAAAACTTTCAAAGATATTCCTACTCTCATTCCTGTCCAAACCATTGACTCTTTGCTTACATCTGTTCTGTTGCTTGCATCTATTCTTCATTTATTAATGATACTTGATTGATCTCCAATGTTCGATCTTCAACAACTTCTTCTGAGTTACGAGTTTAAAGTAGAAGCTGGAAGACAATATTCATTAACAAAATGGAATTTGTGATTTGATTCAGATAGAAAAGGATTCATCCTGCCAAACATAGACATCTGTAGAGTAGATATCCACATCTGAGCGTGTTGTTTACAATCAATCCCTTTGTAGTCAGCAGAGAAAACCAGGCACTTCACAGACAGAAGCCATCTTATTTAAAGCCAGATATTAAGGCAGATGAGGGGAACTGCCTCATTCTCTCCATTTGCTGTGGCTTGACCTTAGTGACTGACTCCATGAGAAGTCAGGTGAGATAAATCCCTATTAACATATACACTAAATGGGCATTTCTGCTTTAGTACACTGCTACACAAAATATTAAGTCTGAGCAGAATCTGCTGCATTGAGATGATGCATTCTGCCTCAGTAGAAACAGCATTTAGAAAATGCCTCTGGGAAACCTAGTCCCACACAGCTGCCGAGCTGCTGTCTCCTGAGAGCTGCAGTGTTTGCACTTGGCTTATTGGGAGGCCTTCCTCCCCACACCTGTGGCATCACAGACCTGGGAGTCCCAGGGCTTGTTTGCAAGGGAAGGGAAACAGTCCTCTACAGGATCCCCACCATCTCTGCTACAAACACTTTGACCCTATAGGAAAACATAAATATATGGACCTCTACTCACTACCTGTCTTTCCCCCCTAAACTACTACGTGTTTCTCTTCACAGTCCTCATTTATCATTTGCTAGACAACTGTTACTACTGAATACCCATTGGTTATATGAGAGCAAATGAAACTGTGATATGGATGAGGAGGCAATACTGTGGTCAATCAGGAGTATTACAGAGCAGTGCTGATACTTCTCCGAGCATCCTGCCAGGAAATCTATCCCTGGGCTATACGGTATATTATAATAAATGTGTCTTGTCTATAGAGAGTAGAAATAGCTTGTTTGCTTACAGTAAATATCTCTAGGCATATGAGTTGGGCTGTAGCTTATTTTACATATGGGAAAAATAAACCACAGCACAATCATTGTGGGAATGGCCAAATTTGAATAGTTATTAGGAATGTCAGACAACAATCTGCACTCATCATGTCCCAAATCTCCTCAAATACTCAAGCGGAAATTTGCTTTTAGTCAGTACTGCTCTCTCTCTCTCCATGGCAGACACAGTCATAAACACACAAAAGTGTATTTGCAACAGTGAGAAGACACGTCTGTGTCCCTCCTACACACACTATGACCTGTATAAAATCTCATTCTTTTTGTCTCCCTGGAACAGCTATAATCCTAACCCCTGTGGATTGTCTATTCCTTAAATACCGGCCTGTTTTTCTCCAAGAGCAGTTTGTAATGCATTACCAGTTTCAACAGTGTTCAGAGACCAGATAAGACAAGCAAAAATATATGAAAGTATTATCTAGCGGTTCTGTTAGGAACAGTACTTAGAAAAAGAAAATTTGTGGCACAGAGTTAATGTCCTGCAGCTTTCAAGCACTGTAGTGGGGTTTCTACACCAGAGATCAACACACTGGTAATAACCCCTCGAGTTTCCTCTGTATAACTCATGCCCTTCCAAATGCTTTATACAGAGCTATTCTGTGTGGTTCTGCAGGGCAAAGATTATCTAGAGCTGTTGGACACTGTTGGCTTCATGGCCATAGGGACACTATGGCAGCAGCCAATCTGCTGCATGAAGGGAAGCCTTCGTTATTAAACACTGAAAGAAAAAAAAAAAAAGGTATGAATAAGAAAGGTCAGTCTTCCTCAGAGTAAACTATCCTCCTTTCAAGCTGTTCAACAGATAGGAGTGAGCCAGTCACCTTGTATATGGTCATTTGAAGCATCTACCTGCTCCATGCTCTGCTGGGAGACTGTAATAAGCTTCATCTGTCAGATCTTCTCGCCTCACCTGTTAGCTGAAACAGTCTGTGGTGTGGGGGCCTCTTTCCTCACTCTGGTTAAAGCATTTAACCTGCTGCTGCCAGCTTGGCAGGGTGTATTGTCCCTGCCTGCAGTCTGCCCACCTGCCAGCCTCGGTCTGCTGTGCTGCCTGTCACATCCAACCTGTATGCCACACAGGCTGGTAGGAGCCCCAGAACAAGCTAGTGGCTGCTACAGTACAATCGAGATCTCACCTCTTTTCTCACTTGTCTAGTGACCTCATTTTACACATCTGATTCCTTTTCTTTGGCTCTTTTTACAGTTTGTCTCTTTTTAGTTTCTGAGTTGCTAGTCATGGTTTTTTTGTCATCAACCATTTGAATGTTATTCTTATAAAAGCTCTTTCATGTTATCATACTCTACCCCTGTGTGACTGTGATATGGATTTAATTTTTGTTTATTTTTTTAATCTTTACTATTTTTTTTTTTTTTTCAGATTAAGTATTGTTTTACCTTTGCCATCTGGAGTGCTGTTCTTTCTCTTTCCCCCCTCCCCTAACTCTTTCTCACTTTCATCCTTTTTAAATTTTCAGTGCACTGGGACATCAAACTGTGTAATAATCACCACATTCCTTGTTTTATATCATTTCAAAAAGCAAAAAGAATTTGAAAAATCAGTGTTTCATTTCAAGAGCTCCTGATTTTTCTGGGCAATGTAGGAGAGGGTGCTCAAAGTTTATAAAAAAAATTAAAGAAATATTACACTGGGATTTGTAAGTGAGCAAGACTTATACTTCATTTGAGGCCTGAGTTGTCCAAATGAAGGCTGATTTCTTTTATATCCCAGTCAGACTCACTACTATCCTTCTCCAGCAAGCCCATCTTCATCTCAAGTAACTTCATACCATCTTCCAAAATTTTTCCTTAAAAAAAAAAAAAAAAAAAGAAAAAAAAAGAAGGAGACCTTTCTACCTGTAAGGATTCTTTTAGTCCTTAAAAATAAAAAAAAAAATTCAGCTGTTTTAGGTTAGTAGAAGCATCCCTAAATGGTTGCTCCCTGCCCTAATTCCTACCTTTTTAGCATTGCATGTAGCAGTAACTTACATCTGTGCAAAACAGTTGTCAGAAACGCCATCTAAAAATGATGGCATTTTACACTTAATTTCCTTGGGTGAAAACATGTATCCAAGGTGACAGGAAAGGGTATAAGGAATTAGATTTCAGGTCCAGTCTTGAGCAACTCTGTAAGAATCACATCTCTCCCTCTCCTGCAAACCTACATGAAGCTATGCTTTTCCATCCTTACACATCTCAAAAGTTAAATCCTTTGGTAGATTGGAAAGAGTGTGTCATGAGACTTCAACAGTGCTCTACCAATTTTGTGAATAGTCATTTCCAGCAGCTGCAAAACTTTAGTTCACATGGGTTCACTTTAGTAGCAGCCATGGGTTTTTACTCTGGAGAGCTGTAATGCCATTCCATAGGGATGAGTGAGGTGTCATCCTTGCACAAAAGAAGTGTGGAGAGAGTTTATTAAAGCCATCATTTTAGGTTTGCTACTGGAACTATCTAATCATAGAGCATGCACCATGTGCAGGTTGACCAACCAGGACAGTACTCCTGGGGAAGGACAGGAAGGATTCTGATGCTTTAGTGTAACAATTCTGGAGAGATGAATTTGCCTCAGCCTCATGTATTTTTTATAATATGCTTTTAAACTAAGTGTGGCAAGAACTTCAAAGGACTATAGAAAGAGTTCTGAAATGGAACTGAAGGTTCATTAAAACCACTTTGACAATATCCAGGAGAAACCTCTTTTCTGCAAACCTGAATCAAGTATCAGTAATGCAGTTTATCTCCTCAGCAGCTACTGCATCAGACAGTGTTAGAGAATGTATCATTATTATTGCGTTATGGTATTCGTAATTTATGAAGTTTGTCTATGTACAAGTTACATTAGAGGAACAGGCAACTACTAATGCTTAGTGTGTTTATACGCAATGTCTTCTCTAAAATGGAGAACTTGATACTTTTGGTAGCTTGTTGGCAAGTTGAGTAGGTTTTTACACTACCACATTTCAGACATAAATCTTTACACTACTCTGAAGGATAAAAAAGACTCTGGCAGGATGGTATCGGTCAGCTGAAGGGCTGTCATATTTAAAAATTAAATATGGTTCACCAAGCTAAAAGCTTTCTTGTTCAGCCTCAGACATGGCATGAAATCTTATCAGTGTTAACAAATGCCTTAAATTTACTGGTTTTCATCACTTTAACTGTATATTATGTGCCCTGTAAACTCCATTACTCTACCAAAGATGTACTTCGTCATGCAAAGAAATATTTAAGGCAATTATATCAAAATTTCCTTCTCCAGAAGAGTAGTCACAGAAATAATTCATAGCACTGCATGAATAGCAATATGTGAAAAAGTTTGTTTAAGTTGAAGGGAAATAAGAGAGGTTTATGTAAATAACATAACCATTCTGAAGAATGGGACATTTTAATTGAAAAATAATTATAAGCCTTTTCATTATTTGAAAAGAGTGACTTAGTAAATGTTTTTATTTTTGGAAAAGTGGGTAATTAGGAGAGTTTTTTAACTATCTGCCCTTCAGTTTAATGAAGACAAAATGTACTCACAGAGTATGAAACTAAAGTATTATCATGTTGGGGTTTGAAAAGTTAGATTTAAAATTGGATTGGTTTTTTTTTTAAGTATTTTTCAACAAAATAGCTTTGGTATTGAGGCAGTGAACTCCATGTAGAAAAAAAAGTTCAAGTCCCAGATCTATCACAGTTCTCCTGTTTGACCTTTCTGTGTCATCTTTCCTCTAAAGGAAGAGGTTAACTGTATTTTTTTCCCTACATCCAATTTTAATTGTTTGCATATATTGCGCCTAGGAAAAGGTAATTCTGATTTCCATCTAATTCTCTAGATGTCAGGGGAATATAAATTGTATGTTATAAACAATTTTTATTAAAACTGATTTAAAACCACATTAATGGATTTTGAGGATGTTTTGTGTTTGTTCCAAAAGCCAAATGTTTTTACTTTATCACCTCCATTTTCTCATGGAGATGAAAGGCACTCTTTCTGGAAGGGAATTTTTATTTTTTTACACATCTGGTTTTAAATATCTGTGAAAAATAAGCAAGCCAGAGCCTGAATCAAATGCAGATATGTTTAGATTTTTTGAGGTAGTACATAGAAGCAGATAAAATATATTAGGTCACTTTGTTAATCTTCCACAGATTGACTCTTGGCACTTCATTACTGAAACAACTTCACATGTGAACAGAGAACTCCTTTCACACTGCTTTGTTCTTGAGCTTCCTATAAATTTTGACCAAGAAAAGGCCTGGCATATGTCAAGGATACTTGTTAGGAGGTTGAGAAGCTACAATTGGAGTAGAAAAAGGAAAGGTTGTGCAGTCAAGGTACCATAGTCAGAGGGACACACTGGGAATAGTTAGGAACAAAGATTCAAGTAGGTTTATCACTGATCCTAAGAGAACAAAATATTAGTATGTTTAGGAAATTTTCCTCTGCTATTGGAGAAATAGGATTTAATTGTGGACAGAGAATTTTGAAAGGAGGTGTGAACAATCCAAATAACAAAACACCCCAAGAGATCTGCTCATGTGTTGAGAATTAAACCTATGAACAAATTTCAGGTAAATTAACAAGCATCAATGGTTACATTTTTACTTACTGAGCTTCCTTCTAATGAATCAGGTGTGATCCACTAGCTAAGTCTGTTACTTTATCATGTGTCATCCTACTCTTGAGATTCAGGGTTTATTGAGGCCCTTGATCTTTTTTAATGATATTTTTGAAATACAATTGGGATGACATTTTTAGAGGGTTTATTGTATTTTTCTGTTTTACAAGTGGACTAATATCTGAAAAAAAATGATGACCATCTAAGCTAGACTGTTTCTCTTTACTTCCTCTGGACATACAGAGCCTCTGTATTGGTCTGTATGCCCAGAGGAACATGTAAGCTTCCTCACTACTATCAAGGAAAAAAAATCACCTTTCTGCAGCCTGTTCTGTCACTCTCACATGAGCAGATAGATTTAACCTGCCCACTACAGGGTGCTTTAGAAATGCCATAGCTACTCAGGGACTTCACTGCAAAGAAAATAACTTTTAGCTGACAATTCTTTTAATTATATAACACAGGACTATAAATTGCTTAGTGAGGATATGCTGAATCACAATAAAATATTTCAGGCAACTGGCAGACAAGACTGCCCATGCTCCCAGTTTTATTGCCAGTGTAGGTGTTTATTTCCCACCCTTTTCCTTCCAGGTCAGTAAATTCTGGTAGAGGACCATTTACACTTTCTGAGATCTGTGTTATCCAAGGCTATAAACTTTACAAATTAATGGGGCAAACCTTGGCTGCCTGATTTTCTGGGTCTTGCTGTTACAGTACATCCATCTTATTTATTTGCTAGCTCTCAAGAAGGCAATGAAGCATTGTGACTCCATGAGCAATACTAAAATATTTAGATTTATCCTCCCTGTGACTGATACCAACATGGATACTTATACCTGCAGCAGCTGTGATTTCTTGTTGCTCTGCATCTGATAGAGTGGTTTACAGCATGGAAGAGTGTGTATGAGAGACCCTCAGATCTGGAAATTTACTTTTGCACTAGTTTGAAAAGTTTTAAATGATTTGATGAGATACAAGTGCAGAAATGAATTGGTGCTCTCATTTGCTTACCTCTCCCACTGGCAAGGTGTCTTGGTGATTGTACAGATCTCAAGAAAAGCTTATAACCTATTCTCACAAAGTAAGAATGTGAATTGCACAAAATAATCTAAATATTGCAAGAATTGACTGTATGTGTTGCCACTTTGGTTTGCAAATTTGCCCCAAATTACATCATTGATTTCAAGAACTCCAGAAGATGGGATAAAATGGGAAAGCTCTGCCATAGCTAGCAATACCATGTTTGAGAATCCATGTGGAGAGCTGTACAGCACTGACACAGAGAGTAGTTTAGTCTTTTTCCCACCAGCCCCAGCCACCTTTTCCTGAATGGTTCTCCTGCTCTTCAGTTACACTCGACTTTGGAATGGTTCAAATGAGTAAAAGAGACACAATTTTCTTTGAACAAACTGTTCCTTACTCATGTAAGTCCCTTCTGTTTCATCCAATGTCTGGATTCCCTTCTGTGGTCGGCATGCTGAAAGCACTCATCTCTCTTCAGGTCAGTCGTGGCACACAGCAGCACAAACATGCCGAAGCTGGCACACTGCTCTGGGCATCAGCAGGTTGCAGGCATCTGTCATGCAGTGCCACTGAAATCCCCATGTATCTGTCTTATGCAAAAATTTACAATAAATTCTTCAGCTCCACAAATCAGATTTTATATAAATTTTTTTGTCCTATATCAGCATATAGCAAAATAATGCCAGAAAAAAAAAAAAAAAAAGAACAAATAAACAGAACAAATGAAGGTCTGGTTCTCCAGCTTCAGGAGTTGGCTCTAGTGAAGCACAAAAATTCTGGCTTAAAAATCTATGCAAATCCACATAACCAAGGCACTGACAACTAATGCAACCAGTAGTGAATGATGATATTATACTCTTGCAGTCTGGACACGAAATGGGTTCCCTTCAAAATCATGCATATATCCTTGAGTCTTAAAGCTGTCTGTCAATATCACTACTCATTTTTTTCTGGCTGTGATTTCAAGTTTCCCATTTCTACTTGTGCTTTCAAGCCATAGGGAAGGATTTTCAAGAAGGCAGTTGAATGAAGTTAAAATTAAAATTTATACCTTCTTTGTAGAAGTGTAATCTTATACTGTCTTTCATGACTCTTTGAAATGAGAATGATATTTTTGCTATATATTTCAGTCCTTCTAACTAATCTTCTAGGCTTCCTTTATAGTTCATAGAGGAATTTCAAGAGGGCTCCTTTCCTGTCCAAAAAACCACATATTTGTCATAAATGCGTTATTTTCCTGAAGTGCCATTCCCTCTTCATTTACACCTTAAAGTATGATGATAACTGTCTTAGACTATATGTATAAGTTTTTGACAGATAAAGTTAGGTGAGATGAAACTAATCTCAAGCATCTGACTCTAAAGGTTTTAATGTCAGCAGGGAGTTTTCCATGGACTGCTTAAGGTTTGGATAATTCCCCTAGACAAGCTCAGAAACCTGCACTTGAACACTCTACCTGCTCTTGGATGTTACTCAGAAGACTCCAAAAGGAAAGTATAAATTTTTTTTTGAGCACTGGGTTTGTCATTGCCTCTAACCTTCCCAGCTTAATTCACCATTTCCTATTACAGCTTGCCTGGCTTATTTTATCAGGTGTTGTATTTTCTGTGCATGTTGTTCCCAGTGCAGTTTGTTTACCTTCTTATTGTCTTAATAATCTTATAAAATCAGGTTGTTGCATCTCACAAGGATGAGGAAATATGTGATTAATGAATGTAACACAGAAGGAAGTATTTTATTTATTGGGGTTTTTTTTTGGCTATGCTTTTTTTTGAGGAGCAGGGACATATCTTCATATTAGATGATGTTTGTGCTGGTTTCAAGGTAAATCAGCAGGAGAAATGAACTCAACACAAGAGAGATTATAAATCAGAGCTACAATTTAATAATAATAATACAGTAAATATACTGACACAAAGGGAAGTTGCTTTC
>JAWWEV010000001.1:38764978-38892508 GCA_035583235.1 Hafferia zeledoni
TGGTTCCCCCAAGTCCAAAGCAAAAGGAAGTGAAAAACCTGTTGGTGCAGGTGATGGCTGTAGTCTGGTCGAGAGTGAGGTATCCCTTAAGATACCTGTCTATGGGCAGGTTTCCAAAGCTCTGGGACATTGACTTAGAGAGCAAGAAAGAGGAGATTGTTCAATCTCAGCTGCTGCTCATATGTGTTCACATCCACCAGTTTGGCTGGGTTTGCTTCACAGTGGTGGGCTGCCTCAGTCACCCAGGTAGGCTAGAGCCACCCTCTTGGAGCTTCTGAGTTTCTGCTTTCATTTAATCTCTTTCACTAGTGCTCTCATTGACTGGCAACTGACTGGCAGCAGGGCTTCAGCTTAACTGGAAGACTCTTAACTTTTTCAAGTTGCTTTAGAGGTACATGTTAGAGAAATTTGATGGGAAAGTTAAGACCTATGCCTCACCATTCCCTTTGAATGATCACAGACCTCAGCAATTTTCTGGCATACATTATTTTCCTAATTTTCTTTTCTATGGCTCCAATCTCTCTCTTTTACCTTTGTAGATATGTCTTGCATATGTCTTACATTGCCTTGTACATACCTTGCTATGACTTACATCACCTGGAATAAGCACAAAAGGTGAGGAATGTGTATCAGAGCTCTCATTTGCATACTCCATTCCATGGAGAAACAACCTAGCATGATAGGACAAGGGGAAAAGGCTTCAAATTGTATCAGGGGAGGTTCAGGTTGGATATTAGGGAAAATTCCTTCACCAAAACAGTGATTAAGGCTGCCCAAGGATGTAGCGGAGTCATCATTCCTAGAAGTGTTCAAAAATTAGTAGATGTGGCACTTTGCTGTATGGTTTAGTTACCATAGTGATATTTGGTTGAAGGTTGAACTTGATGATCTTAGAGGTCTTTTCCAACTGTAATGATTCTTTGATTCTGTATAGCAGAATGTTCTGTGTGTACTGTAAGAAAAAAAGCAGGTGTCATTCTTCCTTACACTTTTTAAATTAGCTGTCACTCAATTTGGTAATAAGAGTCTGGAGCAGTTCTTAGAGAAAATTTTGTATGTAATAATGACTTTTTTTTTATACAACATTTTATTTTTTGACATGTATTTGAAAACAGAAAAATCTATGAGTGAGGTTGAATTAAGAAGACATTTCTTTTTACAAAATTGTTAAAATGTTTTAGACACAATCAGCCTAGTCTGGAAAAATCTACTCTCTGTCATAAACAGCACAAACAAATTATCATACTTACAACTTTTGTTCTAATGATTAGTCTGCATTGCAGTCTTCCACCACTGAGGTAAATAAAAATGACAGAAAAACAGTTTAAGAAAAGAGGAGGTTATTTCAATGCTATTATTTTGTTTTGTTTTGTTTTTTAATGCAACAGCAGTAGTGTTTTAAGACAAAAAATAAAACAAAAGGGGAAAGAGAGAAAAAAAAAGGTTTATGGAGAAACAAGAGATAAAATGTGATAGTAAGGAAGAGAACAACAAGAGGCAAGTCAGATGAATAATTTTTAGGGGTCATACTGGGTGAAGGAAATTCTGCCTGAGGTTTTCTATTCCACTGAGAAAGAAAACTAGCTATCTGTCTGAATGCACTAGAGTCAAATAAAATATAAGGAGTGCCCTCACAGGTATAGATCATGCTAGCAAGATGCAGCTAAGACTTAGAGAAGTACAAATTCCTCTGTTTCAAAGAAGAATAAGGTGAGAAGCAGCAGAGCAGATGCTCTCCTGAAAGGAAAGAAGCATCATATCTATCTGAATATTAGTTTATTGAGAAAACAGCACAGCATCAAGAAAAAAAAGCTGTCCTCTTCTTTGTATGATTGGTCCTGTCCCTAAAACCAGTTGTACAACCTGTGTTCTCTGGCCTTCTTTTCCTGATTGAGTTTAACAGCAAAGGCAGGGAGGGAGTGAACTGAGAAACTTCAACAACTACATGAAAAATTGAGTTTGGGATTCTTTCACATAGGGAAATCTAGGCAGTCCCTCAAAGTGGATCACTATCATGTTGGCAGATAACCAAATCTGGACTCAGGAAATGCTACAAAATGCTTTAGAAGATGTTGGCTTTAGTTGTTGAAAGAATGAAGGTCTAACAATTAATGACATTGTGAGTTCTCAGAATTTAGGAGACTTTTCAAATTGGGTATAACCATGTTAAAATTCTTCTGTAATCCTTCTGAAAGAGATTATTCCTTCTGTATCAATGAGGAAACCAAGTTTCTAGTAAGATGGAGTCAGAGTGGCAGCAAATGGAAATATAATGCAGTGATCAGATTTCATGCTTTCTTTCTAGCATGGGAGCATTTCTGGAGGGGGGAGAAACATTTGAGATGAATAGTTTCTTTCTTTTTTATGGAGCCATTTAGGACCAATCCTGGCTGCTAAAACTGTGAACAGTTTATTGGTTTGATCTGTGGCAAACTGGCCTGTTATATCTGTAAGAAGTCACTGCAAGCACATCCCCAGCTTGCCCTGAGTTTTACAATCTTTTATGGTTGATGCAAACTTGCATAACCAATATAACATGCACTGTACATAATGAGACTCACTGAATCTCGTGCTCATTCTGTGATATGGTTGCTTTCTATTCATTAGACTTTTGTCTCATATCCTCAATTTGATAGATTAAATTTTAAATAATTTTAAAATCCAACCTGAATGGAGGTAAACAGGGGCTCCAAAACCTCTGAATTAATAAAGAGCTGAAGTTTATCAAGTAGCAGGTGCACCACAAAACCAATGCAAAATTAAATAAGATACAACCCAATGGTGTCATTTTCAAGGGTTCCTAAGATGTCCTGTTTTTTCTGCTCAGGTTTCCTTCTTTCCCAACTTAAGTAGATAACAAAATTGCAAATTAACCCCCCTTAGCAGATAATGTTTACTGATTTTATTATCATGCCCATTGTAATGATCCCATATAACAGCTTTGTTGCAATATCAATTTAGGATTACAATCCTTGGTTTAAAATGCATTTAAGTAATTAGTAGACCACAGATCACTTGAGAAGTCTGCAATCTTAATGGAAGAATTTTCTGGGGTTTATTACAGACCTGCAATGTCTTGTTGCTAATTCTTTATTGAAAAAAAAAAAAAAAAATGTAGGGGTTTTTTCCCCACCTTTTTCTGAAGGCATGATTTATAATTCAGCAACACTACTATCACATTCCTCAAGATCTTGAAGGGACAGTAGTTTACTCTTTGTGTCACTAAATTGGTTAAAGGACATTAACCCAATGTCAGCAAAAGTGTCCCAATTTACCCCAGATCATTTGGGCTGACAGAAGAAGGGTTTGTCTCAATACCTTGAGGTGTTAATAAGAATATATAGAGGCAGGCTTTGTATCAGATGCTGAACTGAGAGACAAGGAAGTCTTTGCATAAGTGTTTCTATATGACTGGTACTTCTCTGCTTTGGCATAAATTGTATGCCTCTACTTCTCAAACTGTTTTACTGACCTTGATATTAGGCTTTGAGCTTATCTTAGTATTGCTCCTGGCAGACAAATGAAGATGTAGCAGCTTAGTTCAGTGTTAGGTATCTCTATCTCTTTCTCACTTGAGCTATGAGTCAGAGCGAGGCATGGAACAAGTATTTTCAAGCTGGAAGCCTTTGTGTAACATGCAATTTAGAGATGGCCAGGAGAGTCCTATGAAGGCCCAAAGCAGAATTGCACTGTAAGTGCTGACAGGTTGACGATTTGAGATTGAAGAATAGGCAATATGGGAGAACTGAAAGACCAGTTCACCAGAAAGGGAGAATACCTACTTCAGAACGTCCACTGATGAAATACTGCTCTGGGCATTCAGTTCCTCTGTATTTAGAGTTTAATATGAAAGTGTCAAGGTTTCTCACAGAGTCACTGTGGAGTCATTTGCTCTGTAGCCAGTAGGGCCCACAGTGTACTGGAGTAGATACAGCAGGTTTACAGTTGCAGATGAGTTGCCCAGAGAACTGCGAATGCCTCACCCCTGCAAGTGTTCAAGGTTAGACTGGATGGGGGCCCTGAGCAACTGGATCTAGTGAATGACATTCCTGCCCATGGCAGAGGGGTTGGGACTAGATGATCTTTATGGTCCTTTCCAACCTAACCATTCTATGCTTCCATGATCTACAGACTTGTAAATCATTTTCTTGGCTCCATTAAATGGGATGATGAGAGATGCAGTCACGCAGAGCCAGTTGGGATGCCCAGAGGTTTCTGGGGCCTCCTCCTGAAGCTGGTGTTATGATCTGCCTTTCCAGGCAGGAGTAACCTATTCTATGAATAAATCCCTTGGTGTGAATTAAAACAATGGTAGATTATCAGTGTTTGCAGATATATAGATATCTATCTATGTCTATATCTGTAGCTATATCTATGTAGGATTTATTTTAGAACAATTTGGTTGCAAAGGAAAATAAGTATGTAGCTGTTTTGCTTGATATTGTCTATAGTAACATGGCAATATAAAACACAAAGGTATTGCAAAGGAAAACAAGTATTTAGCCATTTTGATGGTAACAAAGCACTTTAAAAACATAAAGATATCAACCAAGAAAATATGTAAGGGAAAAGAGGGAAACAAAGAGAGAAAAGAAGTTACAATCAGACTCAAAGGTCTCCAGAGAACTTGGTTGTTGTCCCTCTGTCTTGGTCTGTTGGGGGGTGGTGGGCGAGAGAAGCCCACAAAACATGAAGTTTGATGGGTTTATAAACCGTGAGAAATCCTGGTGCCTCCTCTATGTGTGTGGGGGAGCTGTTTTTGACGAGGCATGATGTTTTTGCAGTGTCTGGAAGTGCTCCATTTTTGAAAAGTCATTTAGGCTTGGGGAGGGGGTGCTTTGAAGGCGCCCCTGCTAAGAGGCCTTCCTGGGTAGTGATGGGTGTGTGCACACAGGGCCCCTTTGGACACAGCCTGGCTCACAGGGGAGAAGCATCACACACCCAGAGAGTGCCACTGCTCTCCTTTAGATAATTTAGATAAACATCACACACCAAAAGCAGCATCACAGCCCCAAGACTTCACCCCTAGGGCCTCACAAATCTAAGTCTGTGGGCTATGGCCTCCCCCCACAGCCTTATATTCAAACTCCTGGCAGGCTGCTGGGGACAGCTTGTTACAGTAGCAATGTTTTGAGGCAATTAAAAAAGCCCAGTTCCACGCAGTTGGCATATGTGAAGCAGGACCTACAGAAGGCCCCATCTGTGTCTGGAGGCCAGCTGGGATGCTCTGAAGTGAAATTACACACCTGAGTACAGGCAACTAAACTGTGGTCTGGATTTTCATTTATTATACAAGGAACTCAAAGAACTGACGCACATGGACAAACCCAGGTGTACCACACACAAACATGTTGTGACAGCATTTGGACTGAGCTTCTTGAACTGAGTCTTACCCAATGCCTCTAAGGTCTTTCACAGGTAGATGGAAGCTTTGGTTGTATTCCCTTGGGACCAAATTCAGGCTATGAATTTATCTGCCGTATTCTGAGAGAGAAGCCTGGGAGTCTATCTGGCAGGCTATCTGTTTTGTAAAAAATTTTGCATATTCCTTAACCCAGGGGAAAAGATGACAAGTTACCGATTCTGCAATCCTCCAAATGTGATGTTCTGTTAGAATGTGAGAAACTGCAGTTCAGTCCTCTGCTCCAATTAATTTATTAGAAGTGACCTGAGCTTGCATGGTCTGTTTTAAATACAAGCAGAAACAGTGTACTGGGAATGCATAAGTGAACTGGTATTTCTGAGGAGCTGTAGGCAGATCAAGAAAAAGCCTGACTGAGTAAGACAGATCTGTCTCCTCTACAGCAGAGATGCTTTATGCACTTTATCTGTTTTAATGCTCTAAATTTTTCTGCATTTTCTTTCAGATAGATTGTGATGGGGTTTTGCCTATCCTGCCCTGCCAACTCCCTGAAGTGGTACTGTATTTTTCAGAAAGTGGCTTGAATTTTGTGGTTTCTTGTGTTATGCCATGTCTGTGGAGGCACAGCCCTGTTATAGCATCTTGTCTGAAAGGGAAATAGAACATATTGATACATAGGACAGACTTCATCAGATTGCATAAAGGAATTCCATACAATGAGGTTGACCTGTTTTTGTATCCTTTTTATCTTAGCAGTACCAAGGCACCTCATTCACTATGAGATAATAAAAGGCTCAGTGTGATCCAGACTGTTCTTTAATAAAAGGATTTTCCCATTGCCTGGTTGTAAGATTTGGCTAATGCAGGAGGAGGTTGCAGCCAGCAAGGTCTTTCACATGTAATGTATAATTGATGCAGGATTTGACTGGCAGCAAAGACTCATCTTCTAAAGTTATTTTTATCAGTGCTTTCCTCAATGTGCTCTCTTGCTGGCTTACAGTTTAATGACAGAGTCTTTGGAGCACAATCCTTATTTTATTAATGAGATCTTGCTTGATTTGGCAAAATAATAATTATTTCTTTTTAAAAGAATGGTTACTTCTTTTTATTTGTGGCTGATGTGTCAATATGGGTATTTTTACTTATTAACACCACAAATCTGGCATTATTTATTTGCTACTATATACACTGTCAAAGCCGTAAATGAAGATTTTAATGCTTTTGAACTCTCTTATTCTTATTTATCTATGTACTGTTGGAATTTTACTAATCAGATTTACACTGATGTCATTCAGAGTGAAAGGTATTCAGCAACTTGATAGATTAGTCATCTACTCAGGGTTAAGCCCTGAATGAGGAAACCATCATCCTTTTCATTAGTTAGTGATCTGCATACATATGTGAAATACTTGTTTAAAGGTATTGATAGAGAAATATATTTTCTCATTAAAAGTCATGTCTCTAATGATATTGTTACATTCATCACTATCATCATGTCTAGGCTTCAAGAACAAAGATTTGGGAAGGGCTCTCCCCACAAAATTATTAGGCAAAGAAAATAGAATCAGAGATACACAGTTTAAGAAAAAGCCAGTCAAAATTTCCCCCACTACCTTGATAAGCTCACCAGTGATGTTTTACTTTCAGACAAATGCTGTATTGTTGGCTTTGTAATGGCAGTTACATGGCCAAAGCAAGGAGGAGTCCAAGGGGAGCTGCTCTGGGATGTGAGCACAAATCAAGGAACAGACTCTTTCTTGGAGCAGATCCTTGTCTACCAAAGGAAGGCCCATGGTAAAGGAGAAAAAGATGAACAGTGTATGAGTCTAGAACAATAGGGGCTATGAATTTGAGGGACATGATAGACCAGGGATTGAGACACATTTTGCTATTTCAAGGTCTCTGCATTCTTTCCTAAATAACTATGGAATAACTTTACATGGATGGAGACCCTGACAGCAGAAACCCAGTTCCCTTGTAACAGACCTCTTCTTGTAATGTGAGGCAGATGAAATCCTGAGAAGAAACCTCACCTAATATTTTTTCACATGTTCTCCCTTTTTCCTCCACCATTTGATGGTTAGTCTGCAGGTAGTAACAATATTGGCAAAAATACATGCTCAGAGACCCCTTTTTACACCCTCCCTTTGTTACTCATTTATTGCATCCAAGTTACAGAAGAAGTTGCTTAAACTCTCATCGATTTATTACAAAGTCTTTTTGTTGTAGTCAGAAACTACATACTTTGTATGCATAGTCAAGAGTTTATTATTAGTTTAATTAAAGTCTTTATAGGCCAACCACAGAATTATCATTATTCCAGTAGCACCGATATTAACACTTACAATGCAAATTATATGCAGCTAAAATGGTCTGTATGCAAACTTTCTGGTATTTACCCCATTTTCTGATGTGGTCCTCATCTCTGGGACCTTCAGTTGGAGGTGAAAGGTATAAGGAGTCATCAGCGTAATGAATCCTTCATTGGGAAGAGCCCAAAATTGATGGTGACTGATTCTTTCTCCTTCCTCTGAGATCTTCTTGGGTCCTTTGTATATATATGTTTACTAATATGTTCTATACCTTGCTCTTTCTTCAGTTATCTGCAAGCCCATGTTGCATTTGTATTTGCTGTATATGGTGCATTTGTTTTACACACCTTGGAGAGTTGACCTTTATTCTTTTTGTTACCCCTGTTTCTGCCCAGATTCTAGGGTGCGCTATTCATATGCTTGGTGTCATCCCATGTACTTTTAAGCCCATCCCGTTCCTGTCCTCCTTGTGGGCTGGGTTTTGTTCTAGAGCTGTGGGTAGCTCTTTTTGCCCAGTCACTGCATGTTATTGTTATCTATTAGTTTAAAATACATGCAAGTGTTGCAGTGTACGATCTTGCAAATGTAAAGGGAAAATAAAGATATTTCTCATCTGAACATTTGACAATTGCCATTAGAATTTAAAAAAGGACATACAAATATCAAGGCAGACCAAGACAAAGTCTGACAAGTCCTAAAGCTTGTGTTGTTAAGGTAAGACAAAGCCTGCAGCTATTAGAAACAGAAGGAAGCCTACACTCACCTTGCTGTGTGGCTACACCTTTGTATCGGGCTTGTGTCCTCTGGGACAGACCCTTCAGCACTTTATCATCTCTATGCTCAGAAAAAAATGTCAAAAGGAGCGTCCTGAGAAGTACCAACCAGTCAGTCTCACCACTGTGTTAAGTAAGATCATGGAACAGATCCTCCAGGAAGACACCTTGAAGCAAATGTGAGACAGGGAGACAGACGGGTTAGAGACATTCAATGTGGCTTCACCAATCCTGCTCGACTTAGTGACCTATGACAGAATAATTGCACCAGTGGATAAAGAAAGACCTATGGATGTCATCTATCTAGACATCTCTAAGGCCTTTGAGGTGGTCCTGCACAGAATCCTTGTCACTCAGTTGGAGAGATATAGGTTGGTTTGATGGACTCTTGGATGGATAAGGGCTTATCATAAGGACTTACGATGAGAGTGGTGAGACACTGGAACAGGTTTTCTAGAGGAGCTGTGGATACCCCATCCCTGCAGCTGTTAAAGACCAGGCTGGATGGGGCTCTGAGCAACCAAGTCTAGGTGATCTTTGAAAATCCCTCCGATCCAAACCATTCTGTGATTCTGTGAAGGAGCAGGTAAGCTGCAACAAGGTCCTCTATTTCTGCAGTGCGGGTAGCTACTGCCTGAGTGCTACATGTACAGCCTCTCTGTTTTTCAATATACTCAGGAGAACCAAATTTAATTACCAGTAATAAGAAGCCCAAGTTAAGTCAAGGAAACTAAATGAAAAAGTAGGTACAAGCTATTGTATCCTTCATTGCTTTGTCACTTTCACTGAGGGAAGGTGAACGCATAAGCTGCTCTTGTTTATGTCCCTTGACTTTTTATATAACTGAGATCAATTGCCTGATTTCTGATGAACTCAGAGTGGGAGCAAATAACTGGTGAGGAAGGATGGATCACAGAACCACAGAGCCACAGAATCACACAATCATAGAGTATGCTGAGTGGAAGGATCCACAAGGAATCTGTCCAACCCTTAGCCCTGCACAGAACCATCTGCAAGAGTCACACCATGTGCTTGAGAGTATCATCCAAATGCTTCTTGAAGTCTGTCGGCTTGGTGCTGGGACCACTTCTCTGGGGGCTCTGCTCCAGTGTCCAACCACTCTCTGGGGGAAGAACCTTTTCCTAATATCCAACCTAAACCTCCCCTGACACAATTTAGGCCATTCCCACAGGTCTGTCACTAGTGACCACAGAGAAGACATCAGTGCCAGCCCCTCCTCTTCCCCTCACAAGGAAGTTGTAGACTGTGACAAGGTCTCCTGTCTGCCTCCCCTTCTCCAGGATGAACAGGCCAAGTGATGTCAGCGGCTCCTCATACGGCTTCCCCTCAAGATGGTGATTGTCCTCCTTTGGATGCTCTCTAATGTCTTAACAACTTTTTTATTTTGCAGTGCCCAAACCTGCACACAATATTCAAGGTGAGTCTGCCCCAGTGCAGAGCAGAGTGGATGTTATGGGTTTAGTTAGGTAGGCTTAAATTTAGGCTTTAGATTTCAGACTAGGCCTGAGACTATCAGCTGACTTGAGCTGGGCTGGGCTAGCTGACAGCTGACCACTAGCCAATAGTATTCCATACCATATTCTGACATCTTCTCAAAGTGTAGGAGCTGGTGTAGGAGTGGTTTGGTTAGTTCCTTCACTGCTGGGGTCCCAGAAAGACACACTGTGCCATCCCAGGAGGGATGGGAGGTCCAGGCCCAGCACCGGCTCACCACCATGTTAGGGAAGTAAAATGTTTGTTCTTAGTCTTTCTCTCTGCTTGGGTCTGTCTCTGGAGAATTGAGTTCTCCAGAGTGATTTGTAGGTAGAATAGTGGGATTTGTGTTCAGTGGGGAATGGGAAGTTATTTTCTGTTATTTCTAACTTGTATAAATGTATTATATTGTAGTTTTATTTTTCTTTTTTCTGTATAAATATATATATATAATTAGTTTGTGTTCAACCCTGTTCTGAGTTTCCAGTTTTTTTTTTCTTTCCTCCCTTTTCTCAGTGGGGGGAGGGACACTGACTCTGTATTGGGCAGTTGGCACTTTGCCAGCTCAGCCCAAGGCAGTGGGACAATCTCCTCCCTTGACTGGCTGGCAATGCTTTGCCTGACACCCCCCAGGACAGAGTTGCTACAGTGGTTGCTACAGTGCTGGATGCAAAAGATTTAAATTTCCTGGTCCTGACTAAAGAGAGTATTTTGTGTGAAGTGCTTTGTTTTTTCCTTGTTTTTTGTTTGGTTTGGTTTTATTTTTAACTTTCAGCTGATATATGCACAAAACTAATCCAAATTTCTCTTGCTCATTGTTTGCTTTTAGCCTTTTTTCTTTTTTTCTTTCCTGCTCTGAACTCATCTTCTCTGTTCTCCCTCAACACCTGTTTGGTTAAGTAGCCATTTCCCTGAAGTTTTGAGACACAAATATGAACTGACAGGACTAGTCCCCTGATGAAGGCATTTATAATGTTTGAACAAATCCTTGCTGTAGAGCTAAAGCAGAAAAAAAAAATGTTTTCCTCCTTCTGGCAGAGATTCAGTCCCAAATCAGAGAGATATTTCATCAAAATAATTGTTCTGATGATTTAACCTATCAGTAATAAGTGTGTTGATAGTAAACAATATTATTTTGTTCAATTTGCGGTGGCTTTATTTGTTATAACAGTTGACCTAAAGAGTTATTCTAAAACAGTACCATTTGATCCTAGTGTATTCTTTTCAAAATACTGGTATTTATAATAGCTGGGATTCTGACTTTTCTTCTTTACGCTAAAGTGTGTTTGCTCAGGGAGTGAACAGAATCCATTGTGCTTATTAACGCAAGTAATCTGAAGAGCATGACCAGTTAATTAAGTCTATTAGCTATGATCACAAGCATCAGGACCTCATCCTCTGATATTTCTTTTGGTAGGAATACACCCTGTAAATAGCCAGTGCTCCACTGATGTGAAAGGGTTGGTATCGGCTGGTATCAGGTGAGAAGAAGGTGGAATAAGCTGAAATTGCTTCAAGTTACATATGATCAAAAATGGCAAAAAACATTGACCTCCAAGCATTTTGGCTCTTGTTACTTTGACTAAAAGTTCATGACTGCAAAAGGTACTGGGCACCTGTCTTTGTATCCTGATTTTTAACATATGAAGAGCTGTCAGAATGAGCAAGCACTGAGATGCTTATTTATACTGTCTAGAGATGAGTATGTGACAGGTAAAAGTATGTAGTCTGACTTTGCTTTTAGTGTGTATTTGAAGCCTTTTCTTCTTTCAAGTCTTACTTTCCAAAGCTGCCACCTCTCAAGGCAATCTCTGTTAAAAGCCACCTCATTTTGGAAGTGTCTTCTGGGCAGTAAAGATGTGTGAATGTCTGACAATATGGAGCAGCTGAATGTCCATCTCTGTTTATTGTTGCAGGCATGATTACACATGCTTCTTGGTTTCACCAGGCAGCTGGGTCTCTGGTTGCAGCAGTTCCAAAGTTGTGCATTGGGTGCACACACAGAAAGGATTTTCCTTTCACACTGGACAGTGTCTCAGAACATCGGCAGGCAAGGTTACTCAAGCGCATTAGAGGACATCCAAAATATCCATTTTTGGAAAGGATTGTCTATTGCCTAAAGAATTAGAATATCTGATTCTTTAAATTACTTAGACATATCTAGTTTTAAACAAAGAAGACTTGACCATACTCTTAAAAAAAAAGAAAAAAAGTTAGAAAGAAATGCTGCGTTTGTTCTTTGGTCTTTCCTGCCATGTATGTTTTCCAGTCAAGTGTGTCACTCACAAATATTGAATGTCATCATCTCTCATTTTATGAGGAAGAACAATGAACATGTGTCTGAATCAATTTTTTTTTTTTTTTTTTAATTTAGTTGCTCATTTTGTTGCTGCAGTGCTTAGAATAATCCTATGAAGTTGGGGCCTTGGTGTGTTAAATGCAGCTTAAATAAGTAACGAAATGCTTTTCTGATCCCAGAGAAACCATAATCCAAACATTAAAAGCAGGTAACAGAAAGTAGGAAGAGGCAACAGACTCCAGATCATGTCAGTATCTTCCACTTCCCAGCTCCAATTGTGCAGCTTAACTTGCTCTCAGCAGTCTGATATTTCATATAGTTTTCTCCCTTCTTGATTCCACTTGTAGTGGTTTATATCCAGCTTTGCTTTTACTGCTGTAATCTGTATTGTTTATGCTATCTTCATTTTCTGTCAGTACAGCTTTCCCATTCCTGCTCTGCTGTACTGTATTGCCATATAAATAACTGAGGAGGCAGCTGTAGCAAAAACTGAGCTGTGCTGGACTTTATTAATTCCTCTTGTGAAAATTAGAAATCATTTGACTTATAAAAATTGCTTTGCTAGAGGAAGTGAAAGGGAGTTTTGTTTGTGCCTGGAAGGGAAGAGAAACAGGCAGAGAGTTTGGTGGTGGTGTGCCAGGAACACATCTTCCATTAATTTATGGAAGACTAAAGCACATAGTCAAACATCTCATCACAGATGCAGATTTCTTTGTCCTGGAAACAAAATGACAAAAAAATATAACATAAACCAAAACCAGGCACCAAGTGAAACAAAACCAGTCAAAAAATAACATATAGTCAAGCTTTTAACACACCATTGTGAAAGATATACTCAAACAACTCAAGGTAAATTACTGTGAATTAATCACCACTTTAGGGAAGACACATTGCACAATAATTCTCTAGGGTCCAGTTCTATAACATACTTTTATAGGAAAGCTTGGTGTTTCTGGAAGATGAGTACTCTGTGTTTCTCATAAGAAATCACTGGGATAGATATCAGTGACTGACTGAGCTGCTTTTGTTTAGCATTTCCAGTACTTGAACATTATCATTATAGCAGTGAGTGCAGTACTTCAGAAAGCAAAGTGAATATTAAATTGTGAGGAAAGTGGAAGAAATTATGGTCCATCCAATGTATACACTTGACAGTACATTGTTGAACTTGGAGGAGTGAATTTGAAGGAAATGTGTGTCCAGGTCTGAGTTATATACATAAACATCACAGTTCTGGGGTTGTAACCTGTTGTGATGGTGAGCTGTGCCTGAGGCACTCAGAGCTTGTACCACCAGGCTGGACCTCTCACCCTCCTTCCCTGATACAAATGAGATATATATAAGGGGGGGCATCAAACACCTCCAGTGAATTCCAATTCATCCTGATTCAGGTCTGCCTCACTGTACCAGTCCTCTTCTGGGCATCTTAAGCAGACTGGCCTTCACCTGCCAGTATTTAAGATACTGTCCTGGATTGCCCCTTAGGTCTATTAGATAATACGTAATTCTCATTTGTTAGCCTCTATCTGTCATGGAAATAATGTAATATTACTTTAAATGTCACCAGGTGGACATAAAATAGGCAGCATGGATGCAAACAAAAAAATACTAATAAGCCCCAAGGTGCGACATGGCAAGGAGGTGTAACTATACAACTCCTTGAAAGTCCTACTTGATTTAACAGAAGTGGTTACAAAGAATTATTGCTCAGGATGTGCCTCCTGTTTATTTTCTTGTTAATGCTCTCCTGTTGCATGTTTGATTTTTATCATTCTACTCTTGCCTTTAGAAAATGAGCAAGTTGGAACATAAAGTGGGAAGTGCTGTACAAAACTCCCCAAATGCTTACAGCCTACAAAAATAAATTTAAAAAAACTCAACTCCCCTCCAGTTTCTGTTATAATTCTGCATGCAATGTCAGCTTGTGCACTTTGAAACATGTGGATAGAAGTCTGGCCCCATTAAAACCACTGAGAATTTTTGATGTGGAGTCCAACAGCCAGAGTATTGATCCAAGTGTCTGACGTACAGGCTTCTTGAGTCAGTAACACTATTCTTTATAGAATGACTACAAAACCTCTTGGAAACCTAGAATGTGTGTGTGTGTGTGTGTGTGTGTGTGTGTGTGTGTGTGTGTGTGTATGTATATATTAATTTTTGTGAGACAAATCTGAGATGATATAGATGAAGAAAGTGGGCTTTGAGTGAAAAGATAAACAGCTTTATTTCAGCTAATCAATATACCCCCATTAAAAAATATGTTCCTACAATCTGCAAAAGTAAGAAATTAAAAAGATACACTTGCTAAATCTAAGTTAGAAGCTGTTTGGTTTTGCCTCTTTTTTTCCATAGGAAATGAATGAAGAGGTGTGGTACATCTTTTAGCAGAAACTTAAGTGAGAGAATTTGATTGGGTCCACCAAGAGATCAAACATAAAAAATGCAATAAAAGGAGAAGAATTGGAAGAAGCTGAATGAGTCACAGTGCAGTGCAGAATGATTTCCTTAATCTCCACCATGTGTTTCTGCCAAATAACTCCTTATTTTGCCTTTTATAATACTGTGACAGATCTTAAATTGTTCATCTCTTTTTTTTTCAGATTGTATAACAGCTAGAGGGACTGTGGCAGGATACATAACTACAGTAAATGCAGCCACTGCAAATGTAACATCTGTTACCAGTTCCATTCACATATGTGTGCTCTAGACATGAAAATAATCATAATAATTTCTATTAGAGCTACATAAAGACAAGCAGACACATTCATAATTTTTGGGAAGGACCATTTTTGCCAAATATCTAGAAGCAAAATGTAAAGGTGATTCTTCTGCAAGGTATTTCATGGAAAGCTTTCACTCCAGTTGTCTTTAAAATATAAATTTTGCTTTTACAGTGGCATAAAAAACCCCCAGACCTTTATCTTTTTGGACTAACCTATTTCATACTAATTTCTATATCACAAGTGCATACATTGAGCATTTATTAACAGAAATGCGTAATTTTCTGTAGTATACATTGGTTGAAGTTGCATGGAGACTTTCATTTGATAACTATAAAAACTACAGCTGCTTGCTGCCCAAATTTAGTGTGCACTGGCCAGAAGGTGGTGCTTTCAACCACAGATGTTCAAAGCAGTAAATAAAACACGGATATGAGCTGTGTTAACATTTTTCTGCAGTGAATAATAGAGGAAAAGAGAGAATTCTGTGTATTTTGCTGTGAGAGACTAATAAGAGGCTGCCATAGTCCAGAAAAAAGCAAGTATAAAATGGAATTTTCTTTCCTATTTAGCACTTTTCTTCACCTTACTGTCTACATTAGGTTTCTCTTCCTGATTGTAGCACAGTGGTAATGTAGCTTAGAAAGGAAGAGTGACAACTTGTTCGACCTGTATGAGCAAAGGGACTTTACCTGACTGCAAAATCCCTGTTGGTCACTGTTATCTAAGTTTTTTTTTTAAGAAGCAGCATTGAAGAAGAAGACAACAAACTGTAGTGTGTGTGTCCCCTGCCTTTGAAATAGCTTCAGTTTTTGAACATTTGCTTTGGCTTCCACCGATGGTCCTTAAAACATGAGCAGAGGAAAAGGTGTTCAGCGTTATTTTGAAATGTGTAAGTTGCATGTGGAAGAACTGGAAGGAGAGTATGAGTTTGATCCTGCAAAAGGTTATGCTTTCTGTGTAAAACAGAAGAATAAGAAGAAACCTAGAGAGAGCTTCTGAATAGCTGGCACTATAGATTTACATACATATGCATTTGTATTCAGTACCTCATTAGACACATATATACCATGGTTCCACTGCCCCCCAATGTCTTTGGCAGATCTTAAGGATCTCCTTCGTGGTTTAAAGCTCTGCTGCTCAATTTCTGCACCTTCCCTACACTTACAACTGTTACCATTTCACCTTTGACTAGTTTTATTGCCCTCAACAGGGTTATTTGCATATTTAAAGTTTGTTAATGTACTTACCTAAATGTTTGCAAATTCAAGTCAAGAAAATTATCTTCTAAACGTTTGGTTTGAAATTACACTCCTTTGATTAGAACTCTGCTCTTAGCCTTTAATAAATCTCTTTGAGTTGCTTGACCTGTAGATGATCATCCTAATTATCATCTCTCTTTTCATCTTAATTAATTATTTGGTGGGACATTTGAGTTAGTGGTGAAATGGAAGAGAATAGGAAGGTCCATAACCAGGCCAATAATTTTGGTGAACACTGTTGACAGTATTGATATCAATTAAGCAGAAGATTATATACACATAGATGTATAATTAAGTAGTGTTCTTGGAAAAAAGCCCCACATGTATTTTAGTGTAAGCAGCTAGTTTTCTTCAGATTTCAACAGAATTAACTTTCCATTAAAGTTCTTGAAAATCTCTTTACATGAAATCTTTAGCTGTGTTCTTAATGAAAATGTTTTTTTTATTTCTGTTTATTGAAGCAAATTAATTTTGGACTTTGCTAATTGGGCAAACTATCAAATTATTCTCCAGGGATGAAGTGAAAACCAATAAAGATATATCTTTAGAAATCTTCAAAGGCTCTTAATCTTCAAGTTTCCTATGTCATTGTCCTGGGATATTCTGCGAGAGTGAATTTTTCCCTTTCTCCCCATACAGAAAGCTAGCATAAGTCTACGTCATATTTAAACACTGCTTAAAAAACTTTGGTATATAAATGGTGTAGATTTTCCTTAGAGTGAATCATAGCCCACTGGTCTAGTCATAAAGTCCTATATCTGATATTCTTTTCAGGGGATTTTTTTGCCTTTGTAATGACTTCGGACTGAGATGTGGTAATAGAAACTTTGGCATTTTCTGTTAGTATGTATAAAGAGATTATTGCTATAAAGAGATAGAAAGCTAAACAATGTTATCACTTCTGAAGATTATATAGTTTATTAAATTTATCTAATCCTTATTAATTCCTCACCTAGGTGATTTAAATTGATGAGATGCTTTTAAATAGACTTTGGATACAGGAGGAATTGAACTATGCTTGTTCAGAACAGGCCCAAAAACCTCTTTGGGGAAGGTCCTTTATCTTTTCATTTGTATATCCAAGTACCTACCTTATACTTGAGACTATTAAAAAAAATTAAAACCATAGAATTTGCCTAATAAGAAAAGCCAAGTACAGTGAAATCCACACTGTTGATGAAAAGGGACTTGCAGCACAAACATATAGCACAAATGCCAGACTTAACTGTGCCTAACAGAGCTCTGTTCCCCATCCTCTTGTTAAAACTGCACCTGTTCATAAGAGATAGCTCTGTCCTAGGGAAGGATTACTCAGCCTCATAATTTTTCTTTGTCTTCTTTCATTGTCACTGTCATACTTGATGCTGCAAAGGCTGGAAAAACAAAGGTCTCCAGAGGCTGGCAGGAAGATATTTCTTCATCGCATAAAAAGAGTACTGTAAACAGCTACAGTCTTTTACCTGTCCAAGAAGGGTCGCCCTATCTTCTGCCTACATTCAAAGGAGGGTATTGGCTCCTTTACAGGGTGATTAAGCCCAGCCAAAATTGTCTAATGGAAATATGTTTTTCTTTTCATTGCCTATAGTAAACATTGAAGACAAACTTTATTCCCTGTTGTAGCAGAGCTCTGTTAATCACAGGATGAAATTCAGTGCACAAGCTCTCCTGAGTAGGCTGTATGGAAGGCATCAGAAACACATCAGAAGCCAGTAGAACTGCATCAGTTTACACTAACAGAGATCAAACCCTGTTTGTCTGGCATGATCTGGTGAATACAGCTGATGAATGTGGCAGTCATTTTAAGGATTTCAGTACAATACAGTTCAGTACAATTGCTCTAGGATTTCCACCATTTGTTTAATCAGAAATTACCTTTTCATCAAAACCAACTATTTTCCCAGTAACTTGTCCATCCAGGTGAAATTCAGAGCTAAAACCTAAAAAATGTTCTCAAAATGGAACAAATAAAATGTTTTGGGGGCTTTTTCTTGATTTTGTTTATTTGTTTGTTGTTTTGTTTTTTTTTTTTTCCCAGAATGAATTTTGTTTGGAGATGTGCTCTTGTGTTAAAAATGTTATACTTTAAGCACAGAAGTGAAATAAAAAATCAGGCTTATAAGCAATTAATCAAATTCTTACAAGCAAGGGGTTTTTTTTTTGTTTTTTTTTTGTTTTGTTTTGGTTTGGTTTGGTTTGGTTTGGTTTTTGTTTTTTTTTTTTTTTTTTTTTCCCATGGGAAATATTGAATTACCTTTCTTTCATTAAGAGCATGAATGGATACAGCTTTCACTGTCACGAGCCTTTCCATGAATAAAAATCTGCAATCTTGCATAGCCTTGTTGCTGTTTTTCCCAGAGGAGAGGCTGACACAGGCAAGAACTCTCTCAGGACACGTGTGAACAGATGGGATCAGGCAGACTCAATCTGCCTTGGCTTCATAGCCATATTGGCACAGACCTGTTTCCCTCAAGATAACCTTTTGAATTAGGACAGTGGTGCAGTAAGCTGCTCCGCATAATCTTCAGAGTTCCCAGTTTGTCCTGCTGCATTTGTATTGGCAGACCAAATCCCACATACCAGATTTCCAAGCAGATGTGTCGTGGATGAAATGAGTGGTGAGAGTTGGAGTTGAGGTGTAGTGAGATGGCAACAGGATGTGGGAAGGAGGAAAAGGAAATGTATTGATATTGTTTTACAGTGCCTGGAAAGGTTAAGATTGCCTATGGGAAGAAGCAGAGCTTGGTTTGGTTGCTGGATTTTGGATTTGTTTATCTGCTTTTGTTTCTTTTCTTTTGACAGCAAGTGTTGGTGGCTGATAGTAACTTTTTGAGAAGGCGACAAACATCGAAATGGTTAGGAGTTTATGGGGGAGTTGCTGGAGGTAACTGGATTGCTGGAGGTTGCTGGAAAGGACACTTTGCACTCTACACTTCCCAGGGGATAGGTATCACCAGTTATTCTCTTGTGGTCAGATGAGGATGATTTTTATGGATCAGCATCACTTATAGCCAGCTATTGAGAAGTCATGTAGTGGTTAATTTCTCAGCATTTTCTAAATGCTACCAGTCAGCTCTCTGCTGTAAGAGATGTAGCATGGGAGAAAGCAGACATAATCCCCACTGCAAAGAGTTTAGGATCTAAATAATCTGCTGCAGTTTATCAGGCTCTGAGTGTGATAGCAACACAATCAGCAGCAGATGAGTAGCTCACTGATGGTTATCAGCAGATGTTCATCCTCAGCCTTGTGGGATTGAACACTAAATGATTAATAATTCCCATTTTGAAGTAAAACACATCAACTGAGAAATAAGGATTTGCTTAGCTTTTGCTGAGCATTAGTGTAACAGCGATTAAAAGAAATAAATAAAGTGTTATACTGCTGCAAGACAAAGGTTAGTTATGATTCTATTCCCTATTTACTGAGGATAAAGAATATTCTTAGGAGGAAATTCAGAAAAAAATACAAATATGAATTTAAACTTGGTTTGAATAATGGAATTGGCCATTAGATTGGACTCAGGTAAAAGGATTATCCCTAAATACTATATCAAGGGGGAAGGCTAGCAGTTGCTCTTATCAAATATATTTAGCTCCTAGAAAATTGTTTCTTTGATGCAATCAGAGCAAAATTGATAGAATCACTTTTACTTGAAAGAAAAGTATTCATCAATTAACCTCATCTGAAATTACCTAAGGACTTAGTGAGGGGGTGGGACAAGTAATGAAGGACATTTTTTTCTCAGTTGGAGCAGGGAAATATTACTCTTTCTATAAGGACAGATAGGAGGTAGTCCATTGTCTTATAGTGCATACTTGTCTGAATGATGAACAATATGATGTATTTGAAAGTGTTGATGGAGCATTAATATAAAGTTAAGGATGCCCTTGTCAGGAAATGCAGTCATTCATTCTTTGTTTTGTCACCATGTCCCCAGACTAGAGCTATATGCTGGTGGGACTGTTAAAAATTCAATGAAGTTATTGAAGCCATCTTGTCTTTTCTCAAAGCTCACACATGAACACATCAGCTCTCTCCCCATGGAGCTTGATATCTTTCTTCCAACACCTGTCAGTATGGCTCCACAGCTGCTGGCTAGAGCTGCTGTTGCAATGTCTGATTGTGACAATCCACACAAACATTTCCTCAGTGTTATATGACAAGAATAACAGACTGATTCCACTTGATCTGATGAAAGGTACGCCTGACTCATCATCAAGTCTGGCACCCAGACTGCTGCTTTTTTTCTTGTTTTCCATATTAACACAACAATACTACTGTGAAGACCCTGACAGGTTCAAAGGTGACTAAAGAATTTGGGGGATAGGAAAAGGGTATAGAAGACCAGGTATAGATCAGCTCTGCCCTTCCTGGCTGGTGTTGCCAGAAGGTCTGTTTGATTTCTTGACTGGAATTCTCTCTAAAAAAATGCATGTTTCTGGGTAGAAGCAGAATCCACCAATAGGACATGGAAAGAAAATCTTTGCCAACAGGTTTTTTAATATACTGAGGAGGTCTTAAGCTGGAAAAGAGGAAAAAAAAACCCCAACACACCCATCTTGGGGACGGCCAGGAAAGAAGACCTGGGGAACTACAGGCTGGTTATTGTTATCTCATGTTATCTCGTGGAAGGTTATGGTAACAATCTTCATATGAAGGACTAGAGGATGACCAGGAGAAACTGGCATGGATTTGTGATCAATTTTTAGATTTCACCTAAACAAATGTGTTGCCTTTTTGTCCTAGTTACAGTGGCCAGGACCAGTCTATCACTGTATGGGTGTAACCAAAACTGTGTATTCTACATTCTCTATGTCATTTCTCATGAACTGTTAATAATGGATCATTTGCAGCAGCTGCCCAGGGCACACCTGCCAACTCAGGCTACAAGCTGAGTGTTGGAGAACCCCGGGAGACAGGGCAGTGTTTGTTTTCACACTAGTGTGTGATAACTCCCCTCTGGGGAGGCATTAGCACCTCCACACCCAGCCTGAGAGGTCATGTCTGCTAATGGGCCATTAGGGACTGACACAATAGGCAGTTGCAATGCCCTAGACCATCAAAGATTCCAAAAATATCCCATGACTCACAGAGTTAAATCATGCATTGTGGAACTACCTGCCCTGGGGGATGTACTAGGTGTTCCCATCTGAACCTGAGCATATATAATATTAAGGTTTGAGGACTTCTAGTACCACTCATTAGATCCAGAGGAAGACCAGAACCTCAACAGGACTGCGACTGCCACTCTCAACCAGACTGCAACCATCATCTTCCCCAAGAGGTTTCCCTTTCCTTTTACTTTGCACTCAGAGGGAACACATGGTGCTCAGCACAGGGACTAACAAGCACCATTCTGTTTGTGCCCCAGGGTTCTGGGTTATACATCTGTGTTCATTTCTTCTGCCAATTTATGTTTAAATCAGCACACTTCTACAATAAGAGAGGACTGGTGGGTAAGCTGTGATCAGTAGATTTGACTTTAACCTCTATCTAAACTTAGTGAGCCTCAATAAATCTATTGTTCCCTGATGTGTTGTCTTATGCAGTGCCTTCATTGCACTATTCTGAATGTACTTCATGTTTTAAGGCTACTTGCATTTATTCTCTGAAACAAGCAGGCAGCTGTCTAACCATCTACTTCTCAAATATGAGAACTATTTATTTTTATGGCAGAGATGTGTTCAAAATCATATGTAAATAGACATCAACAGCTGATTTGTAAAGAAGCGTTTATGAACAATATAATGACATTTGCCCAGAATAACCTTATAGCCTTCAGAAACTCACAGTTAGGGACTTCTTGAGTAAGGGTAAGTCCTGGCATTCAGTACCACTCAATGGATTCTTTTCTTGCATAGATTTAGTCACCTGCAGTTACAATGGCCATGAATCATTTAAGTAATACAGATTTTGTGCTTCATTTGTCACTTGTCTAGAGATTAAACTCCTACCCACTTTTAAGAAACTGTGTATAGAAGAAAATGGATATGACTTTGTAAGTGGGATAACCAGTATTTATGATGCATGTCTTGCTTTCTCAACTTCTTTCCTTAATGATAAACACTATTCAGTAGAGCAGTCATAAATTAATGACTGTCATGAGATTATTTTTCTTTAACTTTGCACAACCAAGGTTTTATAAAGAATTTAACATGATTCAAATCAGGGGATGCCATACCCAAATAATCACCAAAGCAATTAATAATATTTGCCCAATTACAATCTGCTGCCATCAAACCATATTTTGTTGTTGTTACTTTTGTGTACTCTTAAACAGCATTGAACAGTTTAGAGTTTATCTTTGCTCACAGTTCAAAGTGTTCCACAGTGCTACACAACATGTTCAAGGGATCCTCATGGTTTTTCCTACTACAATATCATTTCTTGGTTTGGATCAAAACCAGAAAAAGAAATGACTAGTTCCTCACAAGAGATATATCATTTCAGTGGTAAGGAAACTGCCCTTGAGTTTTGTTGCATAGTTTAGGAAGCATAATTATGATATAAGACACAATAAACCAGCTAATCCATCACACGTTTGGATTACTTTTATCACAACATGTCAAGCTTGGGGGTTAATTATAGTGTAATGCCATTAAAAGCATAATCATTTTTTTATGCCAAAATCTCATAGTTATCTCAGTGCTGAGGTACCAGGTGAGAATTCTGCCCTTAGAAATTATAGCACTTTACGAAATAGTTGAAGTGCCAGTCCTTATTTACTGATGGGTAAACCAAAGTGGGAAGGATTGAAATGATTTTCCTATGGTAAGTCAGCTGTGGAGTAGCAGCTGAAGGAATGAAGCAGTCCCAGTAGGGTACATACCTCATCAGGTAACAACATCAAAGTTGTTCAGCCATCATACATTCTTTATCTTTTATTTAGATGGTATTCCATTTTAGTGGAGATGCCATTTTCAGGATTTGGTTCTCCTTGCAGACTGGCATTTTTTGTTTGTTTGGGTTTTTTTAAATGCATAATGAGCTTAAAACAAAATTTTTCAGAAATGGATGAAGACTTTAGATTGCAACAATTTTGTAGAGACGATCTGGAGAGCACTTGAATTTTCAGTTCTTGTGGAACATTTCCCCTGAATCTGGCCATTTTATCTGCAGCAATTCAAGAATATTTTCACGTCATAAAAACAATATGGGTAAGAGAAAACCAGACTCCAGAACGTTTCTCAGCAGTGCCTTGTAGACTATACCTTCTCATTTTGTTTCTTTCTAGTTTGTACCACTAAAAATGTTGACACAAAACTGGAGCTTCGCTTCAAGTATGGGAAAGTGGTTTTTCAGGTATTACACAATTACTGAATTAACAAGTCTTTGATATTCTAAGTTTTCAAAACCTACTATATCCTATTGATAAGCTGTCGTAGTTTTGGCTTTAGTTTCAGCTTGGCCTCAGCTAGGCCTCAATTCAGCAGGCCCAGAGGATGTGACATAGATTAGAAGGGACAAACATCACCTGACTTAAGCAACTAAAGAGGGATTTTATATCATCTGACATCATCAAGAAGTATAAAAAGAGAGGGAGGTGGAGCATCTGTCTCTTTTTGCTCTTTGCCTCAGACCCGTGAGAACGCACTGCCCTGCCTCTACTGAGATTAGGCCTTGCTGCCATCCCCGCTGTGTTATCAAGGGAGGTGAACATTTTCTTGTTAATTTTTCTCCTCTCTTTCTGGGAGTTTTCTCTGGAAGAGTGTTTGGGAGGTTTTGTGGGGTTTCGGTGGTTGGAATCTGTATTATTTGGCTGGGTGACTCAGTAAAGTTGTTATTATTTCTTTTCACATTTCTAAATATATATGTTATATCATATTCTGTTTTAAATTTTCTTTTCTTCTGTGTAAATATAAAAACCTTGCAATTTCAAAGTTCCACTTCTAGGTTTTTTTTTCCTCCCTCCCTTTCCCTTGGTGTGGGGGGGAAGGAGCACTGACAGGCAATTAAGCATTGGCATTTTGCCAAGCTAAACCAAAACATAAACCTAAACTAATTAATGAGTCTAATTGTTCCCTTCTAGCAAGCTACGTAAATGTTATACACTGAAGCCAAAACCTATTTAGTCTCTTAGAATCATTAAGGTTGGAAAAAATCATTGAATCTAACTCTTAATCCTGCACTGACAAGTCCACCACCAAACCATGTCCCCATGTGCAACATCTCATAAATACCACCAGAGATGTTCACTCAACCACTTCCTCAAGCAGCCTGTCCCAGTGCTTGACAGCCCTTTTGGGGAAGGGAGTTTTCCATATTGTAAAGCCCCCCCAAGTAAACTGAACAATTAACAACTGAATTAGACTTAAAACTCTGTTGAATTTAATCACGTGTTTTCTTCCTAGGGCAATATTGGAACTGGTAAAAATTGCTAACACAGTGCATTTATTATGCATCATGAAAGTGTTAAAAGTAGGAAAAATACCTTGTAGAATAGAAATATTTGCGCTGAAGGTATTAATGGGGAAAAATATCCTGGGAAGATTTCAAGTACATTTCAAACTTCAGTGGGAATTTGGAATGTTGCACTATAGCTAAGGAAAACTAATAGTTTGTTTTTTTCTTTCTTTTTAAGGAAAATCAAAGGTTTCTATATGCTTATTTTGAAGTATAGTTAATTTAGAAGCATTGTATTAAGATTTTGTGTGATTTTTAATTATTTCCCCCATATATGTGTTCAAAGTATATTAATAAGAGAGATAACATTGTTTTTCAGCAGCCACTGTGGCCCATCGGGTAAATAATTTATGTTTTGTGCTGTATAAATGCATAATTGTGTTTTCTGCAGTGAATAATAAAGGATCCACATTTTCTCTTCTTATATTAGATTTGCATAAGCATTAGGCACATCCCTCCAGAGACAAAGGGGAGGGAACACAAAGCCTGCTTTAGTTAAACAATGTACATTTTAACCTCTGTCTCTTTCTATATTTATTGCAGACAAACTCACTAAGCAAAGAGAATACTTTTAAGGCTATGAAGTCTAGAACTTAAAAGCTATGGATTTTATATATACGAACTTTCTCCCTCACCCACAGGACTCCTACTTCAGCCAAATCCTCTAATCAAGTTCCTCAATACAAGAATATTAATCCTTTCATCATCTTGGTTACTGCAATCATTGCTGTGGTATCCATAGACTTTGGAAATACTTTTTTTGTTTGGTTTTGGGTTTGGTTTTTTGTTGTTTTTTTTTTTTTTTTTCCTCCAATAGAGTACTTAGCTGTCTACATTATCCACTATAGTAAAAAACAGCTCCCAACATCTTTCAGTGCAGCTGTGAAGGATTAGTATCTCTGAAAATCAGACACTTGAGCACCAATTTAGAAACCCAGAAAGTCCAAAGTTTCCCTTAACCATCCAGTTCTCAGTTTCCTTTTAAACTGTTTATCCTTTTCCCTTTCTTTATCTACAAGCCCATTTTATTAGGTCAAAGATTCCTATTCAGTTGTACAACAAGCACAGCATTGATCAAAGTTCACAACAGACCCTAGACCAAAACAAAGATTATAGACTTCTCACAGAAAAATCTTCTTGTTGTTTTTTTTGTTTGTTTGCTTTTTTTTTTTTTTTTTAACTTGGTCAGAAACAAACAATGTATTTTCCCTTGGAAACCATGGTATTGTTTTTCCAGCTGGAACCTTATGCAGAACTATTAAGCTTGAATCAGCCTTTAAGTACAGAAAACTTCAGCACTCAAGGCCAGTGTCTGGAACATTAATTATCCTTTGACATGTGAACTTAACTAATACCTGGGCATTTTCTAGGTTATTTATAAAGAGAAAAATACGATATTATTAGTCAGGTTTTTTTAGTGTCATCCTCTTTATTTCCATACAAAGTCTTTTTAATTTTTTCCACTGAACATCACTGAGGAATAAGGAGGGAGTTGAGAAGGCAGCTCAGATTCCTTTTTTCAATCTGTGTGTTCAGTAAGCATTTTTTTCTCCCAAAGACTGCAATCTCTTTTTTTTTTTCCCTCTTTTTTTTTTTTTTCTTTTTTTTTTTTTTTTTTTTTCCCACAGTAAACTGCCTCACAGACTTTTCTGTTTTACTGATTTTACTTCTTACTGGCATTCTGTGTCTCTCAAACACCACCATAGCTGCTGTCAGTCACATTTGTAGCCTCTAAGCAACTATACATTCCTGGTTGTAAAGTTTAGAGTAAATTTCATCATATCAAGTGATTACCTATGGACTTGTGGGTGTTGAAGTGTAGTTTGAATAAAAAAAAGGACCCATCCTGCCTATCTTTAGAAGGCAACACCTGAATTAGTAAGCATAGGATCCCTCTGCAATTTAAAGAAAGAAACAGTTATTTTTGGAAGGCAATTAATTGTTTTTCTTGTGTATATTTCATAGAATCATGGAATGGTATGAGTTGGAAGGGTCCTTAAAGATCAGCTAGTTTCAGCTCCCTTGCCATGGACAGAGGCATCTTCTACTAGACTGGTTGCTGAAAGCCCCATCCAACCTGGCCTAATCAGATCAGTATTGCATATTTGGTCAAAAGAATGTTGTATATTATATTAAGAACCAAAATCTTGCTCTAGAGATGTGGTGGTGAAATGGACTACAGCTCAATTCCTTCCCTTCTTCTATCTATTAAAATAAAATATTTTTTTACCCTTTCTGCTGAAACCTCCAGCTGGGCATATGTGCACCTTGATCAATGGGCAGGTCTGCAATGGGACTTTCATCTAAAACGAAATCAAACACCTAGAGAACACCCCTTGGCTGTTTTTTGCAAACTACTGTTTTGCCTGGTGGCTTCGTATTGTTTCTATTTATTATGAAATGAAAAGCATTCCAGTGCTCATTAATTAACATGTATCAGAGGTTCTGTCACTTCTATCTGATTGACAACAGTAATGATTATCTTAGAATCCTAGAATCCTAAAACTGTTTAGTTTGGAAAAGACCTTTAAGAGCATGGACTCCATTAAGCCACCACCAGATCCACTACTAAACCATTTTCCTAAGCACCACATCTACATGTCTTTTACATACCTCAAGGACAGCTGGCGACAAAACCAAATTATGACTGCAATGATTATGTGCAGACATAAATGCACATAGCATTCTTTCATTTGTCTTGGAAATAAGGCAAAAATGAAGGTGCATGCCCAGTTGATGCTAGGTCAGGTGGCATAGGAAGAATGTGGACTTGCTCCTTTTTTTCTTTATAGAGAAAATTCATGCAGTCCAAGCTCAGTTGGAGCTGAACCTGTCTAGAATTGTGGAGGACAATAAAAAGATTTTCAAATATATTAATAGCAATAGGCAGTATAGAAATCTTATTGACTCCTTACAAGATGAAGATGGTCACAGCTTTGTGAGGAGAAAGTCCTACTTGTTGAACCTGATTTCCTTCTATGACAGCATAACCCACCCAGCAGATCCAGGAAAGCCCGCTTATGTAACCTTTTTGGATTTCAGTAAAGCTTTTGATACTGTCTCTCACAGGATCCTTCCAGACAAAATGTCCAGCACACAGCTGGATAAACACATCACGGGGTGCCTCAGCAATTGGCTCACAAGTGGAGCACAAAGGTTGATAATGAATGGCGTGACATCAGACTGGTGACCTGTCACTAGTGGGGTTCCACAGGGCTCCATCTTAGATCCAGTGCTCTTCAACATCTTCATAAATTATTTGGATGCAGGATTGGAAGGAATACTAAGTAAGTTTGCTGATGACACAATTGGTGCCGTCTGTCAACTCCCTCAAGGGCAGAGAAGACCTGCAGAGACCTCAACAAGTTAGAGGACTGGGCAATCACCAACCATATGAAGTTTAACAAGGGCAAGTGCCAGATTATGCACATGAGATGGGGCAACCCTGATTGTGCGTATAGGCCCTTCATCTTCGTTGCCCTCCTTTGGATACTCTCCAATAGCTTAATGTCTTTCTTATATTGTGGTGTCCAAAACTGCACACAATATCCAAGGTGAGGCCACCCCAGTGCAAAGCAGAGAGGGACAGCTGGCAATGCTGTGCCTGATGCCCCTCAGGACATGGCTGGCCCTCCTGGCTGCCAGGGCACTGCTGACTCTTTTTCAGCTTTCCATCAAACAGTACCCCCACATTCTTTACTATGGCAATGCTTTCCAGCATCTCATTCCCCAGCCTGTATGTACAAGCAAGGTATGCCTCACAAATGGTTCTTGGCTTTGGAGGTTGTCTTTCCTTTTGGTCTGGGGCAAAATTTCCTGTTTTGCAGAACTTTGAGTAGGTTGTTGAATTAGTGATGCATACTTAATTTTTTTTTTTTTTTCTCATCAGATAGAGTTGTGCTCTCACTGGTGTACTGACACATGGAGAAGGATCAGAATATTTATATTTTTTCTATGCTTTTCTATAGTGTAAGATTTGTGTATAGTAGCTTTGCACACATCTGTGAAAACTGGAAGGAAACAATTCTTTCAGATGGCTGAAAAGATATTCATGCAAATGATGCCATACCCTTGTTCTTTCAGTTGTCTTCTGGGTTTTTAGAGAAGATGTATTGGCTAAAGGTCATTCCTTTTTTTGCCACTCTCCTTTTCTGGTGCAGAACATATTCATATTCACTTTCAGGCTTCTGAGTGAACCTGAGATTCAGTGACCAGGAAAAGGGCAGCACACAAGGAAGCTGCAAAATTTGAGATATAGGATTAGCAAAGCAACAACTGACATTAACAGTGAATCAATGAGCAATATATGAAATCAGATAAAATCTAAGAACATGTTGACAGGGGAACTAAGAGCAGGAAGATATTTGGAAGTCTACTGTCCGATTTAGCCAGATGTCATATCAACAACTACACCTTTGCAAGAAATCTAGTTCCAATTTCTTGATGACTCTCTGTTGCTGCTACACCAGCTCATTATACAAGGGCCGTGCTTGAACATCTATTATTTTGCAAAGGAAAGAAATTAAATTTGGTTCTTGTTCTCATCATAAGAAGAGATAAAATTTCTTCAAAGAAGTCTATGGTGTCCTCATTCCAAGGACTAATGGGTAAAATGAAAAATATTCTTTATTCCATCCCTTAAAGATGGTCTTTGCCAGATGTGCAGGGGTTCATAGCAAAAAAAAAAAAAAAAGTCTCCGAGGGGAGACATTTGAAAAGAAATGTCAAGGAACAAGTAAAAATATTCTTAGATTACTTCTTCTCATCCTTTCTATAGGATAACAGGATCATGCTCCTTGTAGAGATCTTCCTTGTGGAGATTTGACATTTATTCCAATATTTTCAAGTCAGGCTTGTTTCTTTTGCTTCCATACTATTCTCAGATTCTAGGAAGGAAATGAATCTGCAGAACTTTACTCATTCAAAGGGGGACCAAAGCTGACACACATAAGAGTTGTTAATCTGTATCTCCATCCACTGCTCTCCTTTCGTATTTTGACTTCAGCAGTCAGACTAAACATTTACTTCCTATTCAATTTGCACTTTGCCTCTCATTTCAAAAGAGAAACTAATTTCTCTGAATACCATTTTCTAATTATTTTGAGTAAGTTTGTACTGTAATCTTCAAATTTCAGTGATTATAATTTAAAGGAAATCTTACATGTCCATTGAGAATAAACTAAAAACTGTAAGTTGGACTATCATTTATGAAGCAACTCAGATATGTCTGACAGATATTCACAACTTGTAAATGTCAGTGAAGTCCTGAGGAGATTACAGCACGAAGACATAAATGCCTTCTGATTCACTGGATGAAGAATTTAAGTGGCCTGAAGCAGTCATTCAAAGTGGCCTTTTTGTGATGGAACAATTTCATTTTTTGTGAATGATGGTATGTAGGAATTGTTCTGGGTTGAATTTGAATTATTTGTCAAAATAAAATTTAATACAATCATGGTTCAATAACCCAAATGTTTACCTTTACCATAGTTAGCATGTCTTCCTAGTTCTGAAGACCTAAAATTAAAAATCACAAGGATAAAATTGTCCATTTATTTTTTTTTAATTGCATTTATTATTCCTACTCCCCACACCCCAAAACACCCCAAACCTCATCACTAATTCAAAAATTAACATTTTTCTCATTCATTTAGGTTTATGGACAAAGCCTATTGCTAGATCTGACAAAATAAGGAAGGAAATTTATACCATGTCCATGTTCTATATACACAATTGAACTAACTGAAAGGAAGTAAGGCCATCTGCAAACCCCAACAATTTCTTAGAATTGTATTGTGCATAATAAGATTGAATGGTAAATATAGGAAATTTCTTAGACAACTCCACTATTAGGAAACAACACGTAGTTAATTAAATCCTAAAATCAGTTTACAACAAGGGAAATATCCTGAGAAATCTTCCATGATATCCTCATAGACAAGCTTGGGAAGTGCAGGCTGAATGAGTGGATGTTCAGGTGGATTGAGAATTGGCTGAATGGCAGAGCTCAGAGGATTAAGATCAGCAACACAGGATCTAGTTGGAGGCCTGAAACTAGTGGTGTCTCCCAATGGCCGGTACTGGATCCAGCACTGTTAAAATTAGTCATCAGTGACTTGTAGAAAGGGGTAGATGCCTCCTCAGCAAGTTCACTGATGATACAGAGTTGGGAGGACTGGCTGACAGCCTGGAGGGCTGTGCTGTCATTCAGAAGGACCTCGTCACACTGGAGGGATCAGCAGTCCTGGGGAGAAGGACTTGGGGGTAATAGTAGATGAGAAGCTTGGTATGCCTCAACAATGTACACTTGCAGGCCAAAAAGCCAACCATATCCTGGGCTACATCAAGGGAGGGGATTTCCCTCTTTACTCTGCTCTTACGAGATCCCACCTGGAGTGCTGCGTGCAGTTCTGGAGGCCTCAACACAAGAAAGATGTGGACCTATTGGAGCATGTCCGGAGAAGGCCGCTAAGAAGATCACTGGACTGGAACACCTCTCCTGTGCAGACAGGCTGAGAGAGTTGGGGTTGATTGCTCTGCAGAAGAGATGACTTTGAGGAGATCTTATGGCACTTTCCAACATCTACAAGAGAGGAAGCCTACAAGAAATCTGGAGAAGAACTTTTGACAAGAGTCTGTAGTGATGAGACAGGGGGAATGGATTTAAGATGAAAGTATATTTAAATTAGATATTAGGAAGAAATATTTTACTGTGAGGTTGGTGAGGCACTGGCACAGGTCGCATGGAGAAGCTGTGGTTGCCCCATTCCTGGAAGTTTTCAAGACCAGGAGGGATGGGGCTCTGAGCAACTTGGCCTAGTGCAAGGTGTCCTTGCCTGTGGCAGGAAGGAGTGGAAGTAGATGATCTTTAAGGTCCCTTCCAGCCCAAACCATTCTGTGATTCTGCGATTCTGGTTTGAAATGACATCATGAAGCTGTGATGATGAAAATGCTTAGTGTTGCAGGATCCAATTCATGGTAATGGCAGTTGTTTTTTATTTTTTTTTTCCAGGACTCACAAACTGTGTCTGTGTCTCAGTGACTAATGGTTTCTTAGGAGGAAGACTGAGCAAGAATATATTGAGAGAAAGAGCAGAGCAGAATACCTTCTCCTCTCACCAGCTCCTGACACAGAGACCACGGTCACTGGATATAGTTTTCTGCTATGTTGGGCAAATACAGAAGGGGACCCCATACAAAAAACCCTGTCACTTTTGGATACTTTTTATGTTTCTTCCCCTAATTTTTAGGAGGTTTGTTCCATAATCTTCTTCTTAAACCTAAACTTTTTTTAATATTCAACTACACGAGACTTATTCCAAAACTATTCTTTAAAAAACATCCTTCTCTTCTGGAGTTTGTTTTTTCTCCTTTATTGTTAGTCTGGTATTTTGTAGCTAGAACATATGGCTCTACTAAATGAGTCAGTTTGCTCCAAAGCTACTGGGATATCTATTTTCCTGATCATCATGGTAGACTTTCTCTTCACTGGTTTGGCCTAAACACTCGTCTTCCATCAATTGCAGTGCAATGTTCCCTGTAAAGCCTGCAAAGGTCCTGTAAAATGACCCTAATATTTACCTAGACCTACTGGAATATTTTATCTGATATCTGATATTTTTTCAGGTGCATCAGTGGCAAAGCCCCTGGTCCTTCACTCAGTATGTATTTCAAACTGATTTTATAGCAGGAACCCTTGGGCTTAGTTCCTTGTTGTCTTTCTTTTTCTATTGTGGAATGACATTCAAATTGTAGTCTCAAGCTCTCAAGGTCATCCATTGCTTCCTCAGTGTTTATCTTGATCCTTGCTATTGATAATGATTGTCAGATTTGCTTCCTTGACAATATTCATTAGCACAGCCCTACTTTTTGTGCCAAAGATCATTAATGAAAATACTAATTAAGTGGCAAGATCACTGGTACCCTTTGTTCAGTAACCTCTGCTTTGCAACACAGTTGTTGCAAAACATTCTTTGCTTATTTTTGTGGGGTTTTTTCACTCCTGCCACTCATATTCATTTGGGAATTTGCATGTGGCATTCCTCAAGGATTTTCCTGCAACTTAGGTAGATTCAGCATATTGTATAACTTTTGCCCCCCAGATTAGTTAGTTACTTTATCAAAGATACACAGTATGAAAATACAGCATGCTGAACTTGAAAACTGTAGTAAGGATGGAAATGTACTAGAGAAAGTGAAATAGTATAAGTACAGTACAAATGTCTTTTTTGTGACTCTAAATTATTAGGTTGCGTGTGCTTCTCAAATAGTTTGCTTTAGTGCCCAGTATTATTTTCACTATGTTGTTACACCTCCATCAAGAGTAGAAATCTTTATTTTTCGACTTCTTAAGAGAAAACTAACCTGATTTCACTGGTCAGAACACAGACAGCAGGGGAAGTACTTCCCACTGCCAATAAGGTCTTAGACATAATTTAAAGCAAAGCTTTAATTACATTTGTCATTTGAGTTTCCAGCTCCAAAGAGTTACAGAAAAATTTTAAGAAAAGAAATTGTTTTTGATGTTGCAGCATGAACACAATGCAGTTATCATGCTGAGATTTTTAGCTTTTTAAAAAAGCAAGGGAAAGAAATTTAGGTATAAAAAGCATACTACTTGTAAGTAAATGAACTAGGAATATGCTGATATTGGAGATTCCTTATTACTGAGAAGTCTACATTAAGTTTACATTTTATCTTTTTGTTAAGTTGAAACATTTGGTCTATAAATTACAATTAGCTTAGTAAGTTGCCTGAAAATAAAGTTGTAGTAATAGGAGCACAAAACTAAGTGCACGGTTACACTTGGCATACATAAACATTTTGTTCGTGCAAGCATCAGATGCACTGTGTTAAACAAGCCTGAGCTAGAAAATATGTGGAGAATATAAACACTTCCCTCAGTGTGCTGTACTGGACCTGTGACTACATGTAATAATTTTTAAGCAACTACCCCTACCTAATTTGCAGTTAGTTAGTCCCATATCTATTTTGGAAGTGGGAGTTGTTAGCAGGTGAGGCACATTCAGTGAGAAGAGAGGTAATGCCAATAATATTGGCTTTAAAGGAGTACAATGTCAAGCTCTGAAAACAGACTCATTTGAGCAGACCATGGGCACCCAGATGATGATCTGTAAACAGGTAATCCTGCTTTTCCTGAGAGTCTGTCAGGTACAATGGATGATGAATGGGAGGGCACATTGAAACACTAAACTTGTAATGAAGCTGAAAAGTTACAAATGTTCCAGTGATTAGCTGATGGTCATGTTGGAGCTGATTTGAAAGGGCAGAATATGAGCATCCAATGTCCTAACTATCTTGAGCACTGTAATGGTTCAGTTTGTGCATTTAAACAGAGAGTCAGGCTGGCTTCCACATAGGACCTGAAGATGACACAAATAGATGCATAATGTCCTAAAAGTGGTCCAGTGGTTGGTACAGGAGAAAGGAATGACTTTGTCTTCATCATATTGTAGGCACTGGGCATAAACTCTGGTTTGCATTCTTTGTCATGAAAAGTTTGTATTGATCTTGCTTCTGTGGCCAATCTTGTCACAAATCAACATTGCCTGATGTTCAGAGGAGGACTGAACTGCTTCTTTTTCTTTCAAATATGCTTTGCAGCTTATCTGTGCTGGGCAAAACTTAACTTTTCCTTTCCAAATTGTAATTCTGCTTAGCTGAATAAAATTAATGAGTTTTACTTTTAAATATTTTGGGTAATTTATTTTTTTTTTTTTGCAAGTGCACTGTTCTAATCATCTAAATAATTCACAACTCTCAGTTCAGATCAACCTGTAGGGCTTTAAGCCTTCTTTATGTGCACCATTTTAAGCCCACTCAGTAGAGGCGTTTGTCTTCTCAACTGCTGCTGAAAGTCAATGTGTCTGGCCATCATGAATATTTTGTAAAGACAGCGAGTACAATTCTTGGATGTGTAGTAACTAGGATGAGAGAAGTCTGCCACACAGCAAGAAAGAGTTCCCTGAATTCAGTCCATTCGTCCCATGATGATAAGTGATCTCTCTGCCTTTATCTCAATCCACAAGTCTTCTGACTCATACTTTTCCTATTTTTTCTCCCCTGTCCCACTGAGGCAGGGCATGAACAAGTGCCTGGGTGGGAGTTTTGCCATTAGCCATGGGCAATCCAGTACAATCAATAAGATCATGAGGGAGTATATCAGCAGCTTAGAAAAGCCAGCAACAGATATTCAAAAATGCACTGAACAGAAAGGTCAGGACAGCTAGCCCTTGCATCATGATTACAGCCCTTGCATATAATCAAAAGTTGTAAATAGGAATTTGTAGTCAGAAAATGAATAACTCTAAGGAAGGATGGTGCTGGTGCTGAATTAGCCTTCATTACTTCACCTCTGTTCAAGAGGAATATATTACTGATAGATGTCCTAGAACTGTACTCATACATATAATTGCATTGGGTGTGTTTATGTATCACATCAAATTAAGCACCAGTGGCTTTTGTCAGTACTTCTGAAAACTGGAGTGCTAAGTTTTTTACTACTTTTAAGGAAATCTCCCAGTACTATTCACTTTTGTGCTATTAAATGCTTGAAACCATCTTGTGAGACTGTTCTCTGGGGTGATGATAAACTGGTGAAGCGATGTGACCAATGTATTCCCTTGCTTCATTCCCCCCCCCTCCCCTTTCCTTTGTCTGTATTGCTGTATCGGAGAGATGAGGAATAACAATAATTTTATTTCAATGTTGTTGTGATGATGGAGACATATTAGGAAAAGATTTCCTGGAACATAAAAGAAATGGGTTTTAAACTCAGATCCAAGAAAAGATACTAGGGTGTAGGGGTGAGGGAGGGTGAGTTAATGGTGGTCAAGAAGACGTTCAGGCACAGCAGTATCAGAAGGCTTGATCAGAAGGCTTGAACAAAGATTTTTAGTTACAGCTTCACCTTTTATCTACTGTTGTATACAACATATCATCACACTATTGGTTGATCACTTCAACTAGGCATACATGGAAACATTCTACTGGCTACAAGGTATCCTGCATTCTACAGGTGGCTCTCTCCTCCTTAAGGGTGCACTCCAAACTACTTTTCTCTCAAAGATACACTCTGAACTGCTCCATATCAATCTCTTCATCAATTACCTCAGACATTAGGGGATCCACAAACACAGTCACCCCCACACTAGGGTATCTTTTCAGATATACTCTCTGAACCAGACCCCATGACTTTACAGCAGATATTTCTGCAACTCCATGCCAGGTGGAAGGGGTTATGGTTAAAGGAGTTGTGTACTTTAATCCCTTTTTTTCGATATTGTTTTGAAGGAAGTGTTTCTTTAAGAATAAACCCCTTGCCACAACTGGCTGGCAGGATGGAGGGAAAGGGCATGCTCTGGTACCCTTGCTGCGAAGGCCAGTGCTGGCTGAAGTCAGCGCGAGGTAGAAGTGAAGTGTGCTCCGTCTTGTTGGAACCAGATGATTGAGGACAGAAACAGGCTTCCCAGGGAAGTGGTCACAGCACCAAGCCTGACAGATTTCAAGAAGCATTTGGACATTAATCCCGGGCACATGGTACGACTCCTGGGGATGGTTCTGTGCAGGACTAAGGGCTCGATGATCCTTGTGAGTCCCTTTCAAGTCAGCATATTCTGTGATTCTGTAATTAATTTTCCCATTTTGGAAGTGAAAGAACCTGGTGCTTAAATCAGAGTTTTGGCTTTCAAAATCAGATGTTTCATTTCCTACATGGTCTTATTCATGGAGGGACAAATGCTTATGCTGTTCATTCCTTCAACATCCAATTTCCTTCTTCCTTCATTACAGTCTGGTGAGTACCAGACTTCAGAAATCTTCGGAGCACATCTCCATAATCAGGTGAAATAGTGCTGGAAAATCCTGTTTCAGGGTCTGTAGGTTAATGCCTTGACTCTGATGTCTAGGAAGCTCATTATATATAAACTAGTAGAAGCTTTTAGGTACCCTTGTAAGTCCTGCTACTAACCATAGCATTGGTATCATATTTATGGATGTTTTGAGGACAAAAGGTCCCTAAATGATAGACCTGGTGGTTACATCTGTGAGGTGACATCTCAGAGGATGTGGAATCAAGTTAAAGCCTTTATTTTTCTGCTATCTTTCACGGAAATCTTGCAATCTATGGATAGTATCTATGAACTAACTGTCTTTCCCCATTTTAAAGACTGATACTTATATTGAATTTTTAGACAAGATATATATGTTAAAAGTAATAAATCTTTTCATTGTTTGAGAATTTTCACTTGTAAGAACAACCTGAGCCACTGCATCCACTCTGGTGCTTTCATGCAGTTGTGTCATATAGCAATAAATCTATCAAAATTCATCTCAGAACAAGATTTTTTTTCTATTATAACTGTAGTTGGGATATAACTCCTAAATTGTTTCTTGGTTTTAAGATATTTTCTTTAAATTTCCACAGAACATTAATTCAAGTTCAGGTTTCTGTTTAATTTCTACCAAAACTCTCCATACATTTCATCTTCTCCTGAGGTTACTCAGCATTCTCCATCTTTTCAGTCCCTCTCTTCTAGTGTATTTTTAGGTCTCAGGGTATCCCTCTGTTTTAATTTTGTCAATTTTTACAAGTCCATTCTCTAGTTCTTTGATCACAAGATGACCTCCATCTTGCATATAATATTCTCTCAGCATCTGCTCTGAACAAAACTCAGCCTTTGGAACATGGGGTCATCAGTATTATAAACAGTAATCCAGAAGAAGTTTCTCTCTTTGTCTGTCACAGTGTAATTAATAGTTGTAAATCACCACTGGATATACCTTCTTTACTCAGTATACCCCAAGATTTTTTTGATGATTTTCATGGTCTTCATCATCCCATCAGTTCATTATGAACTTGAGATTTACTGACAAACAGAAGTCTCTACTTCTTCCCTGCCTATACTCATTACTATTTGTGCTGGTTTAAGGGTAAACCAGCAGGAGAAATGAACCCGACTCAAGAGAGATTACAAGTCAGTTACAATTTAATAAAAAGGTTACAATAAATACAATGATACAGATTAAAAATTAGTTTTAACCCACAACAACCAGATGGGGCACAAACAGAATGGTGTTCATTAGCCCCTGTGTTGAGCATCACGTGTTCCCCTGTAGTACAAAGTAAAAGGAAAGGAAAATCTGTTGGTGAGAATAATGGACACAATCTCGTCGAGACTGGAAGTTGCGGTCCTGTTGAGGTTCTGGTCCTCCTCTAAACCCCAAGATCATATACCCTCAGGTTCAGGTGGGAATGCCCACTACTTGCCCCGAGGGCGGGGACTTTCACAATGGGTAATTTACTCTGTGAGCCATGGGATATTTTTGGACTCTTTGAAGGCCCATTAGCAGACATGACCCCTCAGGCTGGGTGCAAAGATGCTAACGATTACCCAGAGGGGAGTTATCACACACTGGTGTGAAAACAAAATTCCCCTGTTTCCCAGGGTTCTCTAACCCCCATCTTGTAGCCTGAGGGGTCAGGTGTGCCCTGGGCAGCTGCTGCAAATGGTTGATTGTTAACAGTTCATGAGAAATTACATGAAGCATGTAGAACACACAGCTTTGGTTACACCCATACAGGGATAAACTGGTCTTGGCTGCTGAACTAGGACACTATTGTAGAAGTCTCTTCCGGATGCAAGTTCAAGGCACTGATTCACATTCTTCCCAAGAGAGCTCAGTATTTTGGCCTTTTTAATTTTCTTGCAAATGAATTTGACAGTTCCATGAGAAGCACTGCCAGAAACTTGCTAAGCTGCTTCTTGTTCAAACCTCCAGTTCCCTTGCATAGAGCTGATTCCTGGTTCTTAAATATGCTGCTGGGGCTGGGGACTTAAAATTTAGCTTGTCATGGAAAATTAAAGTCAAGCCAATATCCTTTCAGAAGGTCTTCACTGTGAAATGTGCCTTTTGCCTTTATCTCAGTCATTTAACAACATATTAGTAGTTTAGTCAAGCAGAGGAAACAATTAACTACTTAAATAACATTAGCAGGTTCACTCCAAAGACATGAAGTTCAGGGGAAGATTGAATCTGTCTCCTTAAGATTAGTCAGTCCTGGAATGCAAGAAAAATTAGGAGAGAGTTAAGCAGTAGTGAACCCTTGAACCTTAAGCAGTAGTGGAAATATGAAATACAACATGCTTCTTTTATTTTCTTTTACAAAATCCAACTGCAGTTGTGGGATGTGAAAAAAAAAATAACAAAGACCTTTACTTGTAGGCTATTAAACATCTCCAACTTGTTTGCTGAATATCAGAGTGGAAAGAAATGCCTGGTGGATTAAATCTTGGGATAATAAGGGATTACATATATATATATATTATTCCTTTTTGATATAAAATTCTAAGAAGCCTTTGCAAGCTTCTTGGCCATTTTTTTGTTTTATTCATCATTTATTTTGAATTAAAGCCTTTTGAATTATAGTTTTTTGATTGTTTGATTTCCTTGGTGTCTGGATGGAGTGACAGGCAGTTTCTAAACAGGAATTTGAAAATTAGGATTTGGAGCCTTCTTGAATCACTCTTTAGCCTAATATGATTCTCCTAGAAAGGTGAAGGTAACAAGAAACACATAGCTGCACAGACTAGTTTAGGAGCTGGTAGTGCTGAAGTCACTCTGCATATGTGCTTTCCAGGGCCACTACTAGCTAAAGAATTTCTTGGCACGAGCTATGACAGTGGGAACAATGCCAGAGTCCTGGGAGTTAGCAAAGGGTTTGTGTAGATTTGTACTCAGCACTCCCTCTCTCCATAATGGTGTCACTTAATCCTCAGGGACCTGCTAGATCTTTAGCTCAGGGGTGGAAGCTCACACTATGAACCAGAGGTAACTCCTGCTTCTGATGATCTCCTAAAGTTAATTTTGCAACTGGCAGCAAAGCACTGAGTTAGGTCCCTATTCAGCCTGTCTCACCTCTCTGCTTGGATTTGTGTTAGTGACAAGCAGCTTTGTTCAGGAAGGAAATTAAAAGAAACTGTAGATTGAAGTGATCCTTAATTATTGAGAGAGGTTTTATTCTCCCCTGATTTCCCATGAACTCATATTCTTCCCATCTGTGCATTTTGTCTTCTAGCCAGTGTCACTGAACAGTAGATAAGTGTATGGGATTCCTGCCTTAAAATATGCCACTCAAATGAAGCCAATATAGTTCTCTTGTATTTACCTGTAAGACGTACAAGTAATTTTTGTCTCCTGCTTATGTGTTACACTTTTAAACTCTTTGCACATTGAGATACATATTTAACCTTGTGATTTCATGAGTTTTTTATTACTGAAAAAATGTAAGTCTTTGACAATGTATTCTTCCTTGGTCCATGCAATGGCTTTGTAGTCTTTTCTGACAGTAAAATTCAGATTGAAAGATGTTATATTTACTATTGTAACATGTCTAGTAGTTTGAAACCTTGATAAAAGCCTATTGTATTAAACCTGGAGAAAAATCACATGGTAATCTACTCATGCTTGATTTGCATAGGGTCTTTGCCTTCAGAATCTGGGCAACTGTATGTCAAAGAAATAATGTGGTATGTAAAATACAGATGTTTTTTATTTTCTACTTTCAGAAGTTTGACCAGAAGGAGCATTGGTTTATCTTATCAGCTTCTGAATACTTCCATGTTTGCTTTACATTCCTAAGCTTCCTATAGTCCTAAAACTAAATTTCTCTAAATTGTGTTTTCAGTTCAACATGAAAAGACAGAGCATCAACTGATTTGTTTGTTCTGACTATTAATCATTTGATCAAATTATTAAACAATCTGACAGTTAAAAAATGTGTCTATTGGCTATTTTAATTTGTAAAGTTTTGCTTCCTGATCACTGCATTTATCATGTCTTTTTTTCTGCTAAGTGTTACTTAGTGCCCATTATTTTCTTATTATAAAGATAGTTCTACACTGTAATAAACATATAGCTAAAAAGATTGAAATAATTTGTGCTCTCAGGGAAAAAAAATTCAGGAACAACTGATGGCTATTTCCTATGATATTTCCTGTTATTTTATATTTTTTTTTCCAAAAGACATATGTGGAACTAGTATGCAGAATTCTCCTATAATTTGCATTATTTTTATATTCATAGGTAAATTCCTCTCCAAGATATTATGTCTTACTTCTTTGCTTACAAAATCACAGAACACAGTAAAATTTTCTTACTTATTCTTTTTGTCATCCACACATTTTATCAAAAGTTATTTAAGATTCACTTCTGCATACTGATAAAAGATTTTAATAATTCCCTAGCTCTGACACTTTCAATATCTCTGTGGATATGTAATCTATAGATAGCAATCTTCCTGGTTTTGGGAACTATAAGTCTACTATTCCTGCCTTTAATTTGTGCTACATTTATATTGCTAATGTGACATTTTTAATCCTAAAATAATAATAAAAAAAAATCAAACAGTTATAAAGCTGTAAGAAAATTGTATGTACTTAGTTGTAATTACCAAATAACCAGTAATAACATCAAGGAATTATTATTTATAGCTGTCATGTTGAAGCAATGCTTTTTATGTAATTGTCTCTGGACACAGCGTTCAGAGAAAGTTCTTCCTTCTCTGAACACACACACACAAAAATATAGTTTCAACCAGTGTGCTTAACAGTGCCTCTATACACGTGGAATGCAATTCTTTCACTGCCATATACACAAAGCTGATACGTAACTTCTCATCTGCTCCAACAACTAACTAGACCTTTGGTGTATTTTGAGTTCATACTGTCTGACCTTGAAGCTCTCTACCTGGATAAGAGGACTTCTCTAGGAGGTATAATAATCAGCTGGAGCACAATGCAGCCATTCTAGTTTTCTAAGCGCAATTTTGACTTTGCCTTAATAAGTTTTGCTAGAAAAATCGCATCTTCTCTGATCAGCATTGATATAGCCATTACATCTATCCATGTATCTAATACATAATAATGAAGAGTCATTCAACATTAGAAAGTAGCCTAGGAGCCTCAGAAGAAAGACGTACAAATTTTATGTATTTTTGCAAAATATTATCTAAGACAAACTCCTGCAAGAAATTACATCCATTGCTGGTTTCAGAACTAGAGCCTAAAACATATTAGTTGCAGATTGCATATTTAAAAACAAGGCTCACCACATATACCTACAAAAGTGCTAAAAGATAATTTGTTACAGAAGTCTGACTCTTTAGAGACATGAGAAATTGAATGCGTTGTACTCAATAGTTGTTAATTTTGTTCTTTATAGAGGTAGCAGAAATTTTTTAGATGCTGCGGTGATGAATAGCATAAAAACAAAGTAACTAAATTGAGATACATGTCTTATTGCGGCTTTATTGTTTTTTTGAGGTTGTTGAATTTCTTGTTTCAAAATGTTTCGTAAAGTTAAGAGAGGATGTTCTTACAGACAAGTTAAAATATGAAGAAAATGTCTAAATTTGTTGGTTTGGGGTTTGTTTTGTTTTGTTGTGGTTTTTTGTTTTTTTGTTTGTTTTTTTCTTTTCTCCTTTTCCTCTCTAGAGTGTGCTCTTAGCTACATGATTTTTGGGAAAACAGCTGTAGTTTGGACAGATCTTGTGTTCAACATGAAAAAGAGCAGTTTGATGCTGTATTCAAAATCCATCACATTTCTTTTATATGAATAAAAAGGAATTGAAAAATGAACAAGATGAATTGGAAAGCAAAATGTGAAGGTCTTTTCGTATTCCTACACAAAATATTAATGATATTAAGAAAACTCAAATAGTAGCTGATACTGATGAGATAGACCTGCCAAAACTTTCTTCCATATTTTTATTTCATGGTTCTACATTACGATATGCAAATACCATCTGCTCAACAATGGCAAGTTAAATGTACAAAGGTATCTAGACAGAGCTAAGAAGTGACAAGAGAAATAAGGTTGATGGCAGTCAGTTAAAAAAAAAAAAATAAAAAATTCTGTGTAGTGGGTTGGCCTTGGCAGGACACCAGGTACCTCCCAAGTCTCTCTATCACTCCCCTCCTCAATAGGAAAAAACCCATGGGTCAAGATAAGGCAGTTTAATAAAGCAAAATCAAAGGTTGCATACAGGAAAGGAAAGAAAAACAAAATATTTTATTTTCTACTTCCCATCAGCAGACAATACCTGTCTGGTCAATTCCCAGAAAACAGTTTCAGCGTGCATAAAAGTTGCTCTGGAAGACAGACGTCACAATAACGAATGCCCTGCCCACACCTTCCCTTTCCCACAACTGCCTCCTTCTTTCTATTAAATTTATCATTGAGCAGGTGGCATATGGTAGGGAATATCCCCCTTGGTCAGTTGGGGTCAGCTGTCCCCTCTCAAGACTTTACCCACCCCCAGCCTAATGGGGAGAGGGAATATTGGAGAGACAGCAGTGATGTTGTACTGGAGCCTATTCATCCTGATCCTATGATCTCTGGGATTTTCAATGAAGTTGAACAACACAGTAGTGATACTGCACAGAGTGGGATCTACATGAGGTGAGTTTTGTAGAGAGAGATATTTTCTTTTACTGCAGCCACTGAAAATGTCAGTGATACAGTTTCTAACAGTGAAGGGCCCAAACTATTTAAACCAACACATTGGTTTAAGGTTTTGCCCATTTTCCTGTCACTCCTTTATCTGATTTTAATCAACATTTGTTTTAGTGAAACATGTCTATCAAATGTCTGTGATGATTGACCTCTACCACATTCAAGTGACTATTCAATGACTTTCTAAATGATTGGTAACACTATGCAGGATAGTCTATGAGATCTTTCTGTGAAGGAAGAATTTGAATATACTTTGTATGAATGAAACAATCGTGGAAAAAAATTTTAAAATGATCTGTCAAGCATGAACCAGAAGATTCCTGCAGCTTTGTGCCTTCTCTATTAACTGTGGTTGTCAAGCATATGACCAAGTTTGGGGGTTTTTCATGATAGACAGTATATATTTTTTTTTTTTGTTTGCTATGAATCTTGGAGACTTTTTCAGAATACCAGATATAAGCTGCAGCTACATTCCTCAATATATTTCTTAATCTTACAATAATTTGCAATACAGTATATCATTGCAAGTATCAGTTATAAATTATCTTTTCTTACAGTCAAAATGAATTAGTCAAGAATAGCTTTCCATCGTATTGATATTAGTGCCTGCCTCCTCCTATAGCCTTGCTACAGATTGATAAAGATCCACACCCTCCCCCCATCCAATTTAAAATCTTGTTAACCAAGAAAAGATCCTTTTTTTACCTTCTTACCATATAACTTAGCTCTCTGACATGTTAAAGTATTAAAGCTAAGCCTGGACATTATGACAGTGCATTTTACTTTGTAAGAGTCTCGGAGAAAGCAGACAAATTTGTATGCTTTCAGGTGTATCTCTCAAAGAAGACTTTAGTCTCAGCAATTTAAAAATCCCCCAACTCTTTACTATTTGCTTTAAATGAAATCCAATGGAACAAACAAAAACTTTTGATCAGGAGAAAATTTTTAGAATGGACTTCAGATTTTTTCTACATGAAGTAACAGTGATGATTCCAGACTTTTCTGAAAACGTCCCTGAGATTGTTGGCAATCTGGAAATGTTATTCATGGAACATGTGGTAAAATACATTTTCATCAAGGTGCCACTGTCCTTATAAAATGGCCTTTTTATTCCTCTCAGTGATGGCATATTGTTTAGAGATTGAGTAAGAAATGAAAAGACGGAAAAATATCTCCTGAAGCACTTTCTTCTCAGCAAAGGTTAAGTAGGACTTAAGGTTTTTTGGTTTGTTTTGCCTTTTTTTCCCTCTCCTAAGAACAAGGCAGTGAGACTCATACAGGACAGAGATTTCTGAATAGCTCTGAGAAGGATTCCATTTTGAATAAGGGATAAGATGATAAGAATCATTTTTTGTCACTTCTGGCTTTGCTGTTTCCCTCAGAGATGAATTTTGACTTTAAAGTTGAATGCAGAGGACAGTGAGCAGTTTTATTGCCCTGGGATGGGAGCTAAAGCCAGACAATTCATTTGTGATCTGCATCAAGCTGTCCTTAAGTAATTTTCCACTGCTGACACACGTTTTTCCTTTTTTTTCTGCAAGTATTCACATTTGCATTCTGGCTGATAGGCTGAAATATAACCAAAATTTGAGTCTGTAATCAGCTCTATTCAGCCAGATCCTGCTACCTGTGCATTGCTTGTTTCCTTCTACCTTCTTTGTATGTGCCTTGTTTCTTAATATCCTTTACAATATACATGCCGAGTAGCACTCAGGCTTGATTTACATGTACAATGCATTTGTGCACAGAGGAGCAATCACAGCAAGTTTATACACAACCCATCATTAATCTGTTCAGTGGTGCATTCCTGTGTTAGTGTGGAGACACACTGACTTTCCAGAATCACACAGGGCAAAATTCACTGCTATTACAAAGGGCTTAGCACAAGTTTTCCCCTCTGTGATATGTGACTAATATTATCCACTTAATATCAGGAGGTTGCAGCTCTGAAGCTCAAGTCATTAGCATTTGTAAAATACATCAAAAACTTGAAGCAAAATACATTATCTTCAGAAAAAAAATGCAAATATATATAAAAAAATTATGCTACCAAGTGAATTATGCTTTTTCATTAGCACTAGTGCTTCTCCTTTTCCTGTATGTCTGCCATCCTCACATTCTGTGGATGTTTTCTGATATACAACATCTCACATTCATTTTCTTATCTAATTTTCCAGAGTCAAGTTCAGAACATTTTCCTCAAGTCCCCAAATAAAACTAAACGAGTTTAGTGAGAAGTGAGAAGTGGCTGTAGATTTTAGATCTCAGCAGTTTTTAGGAAAAGCAGCTTTAATTTTCTTTGGTAACTCCTCAAAAAAAAACCCCTAAAAAAACATTCTTCCCATCATATTTTTATTCAAGCCTTGAGTCAAACTGAGAAACCTCTATCCTGATTAAAATCTTCAAAGTTGTTGTGTCTGTCAGAAGCAGTGAAACAATGCTATTTATTATATATAATTCCTTATATGTTAAGATCACATAATCTACTTTCTTACTTTGTTTTGCTGTTTTAGATGCTTGTATACATTTCAACTAATGCCAAGTTGCTAGTGAGCCTTCAGCCATAAAAATTTGCTGAAATATTCTAAACTTATCCATAAGTGACTTCTTTTCCTAGACAAAGATATATCATAATTAGTGTAACTTGGGGAACAATATGTTTCTCTAAGGGATACATTATAGAGAACTTTAATTTCATCAAGATCCTAAATATGAGGAAGAACTTCTTTGCTCTGTGTGTGACTGCACACTGAAACAGATTACCTAGAGAGGTTGTGGACTCTCTCTCATTGGAGTTATTTAAGAACTTTCTGAATGCAATGTATTCTAATGTGTTCAAGGAAGACCTTGCTTAAGCAGGAAGGATGGACCAGATGACTTTGGTCCCTTCCAACCTTACCTATTCTGTGATCCCATGATTCTGTGTTCATACTTTCCTGTTAGTGGACAGTACTCTTGCTCTAAGATTTACAATCCAATTTTCATAAACTTTAATTAATTATTTTAAATAGTCTTAATTTTCTATTCTTTAATGTTTAAATACAGTTTTTTAACTGTCATATTTTTTCTACTGTACTATCAAAAATAGTTTTAGTCTGTAGCTCAGCTACAACAGAATAGATATGTAGAAAATTTTTTCTGAAGTCTATTTAAATGATGAAAATACTCTTGCCACATATGTAAGTAAAGGAAGAACTAGCCATAATGAATTTCATGAGCTTTAAGAGGCTAACAAAATGAGTATTTAAAAATGGAATTTCAGACTGTTTTTTAATATAAGACTTCTGATGCTGCATACATAGAATATCACCTTTCTCAGGACACAGAATTCTTATGCAGCTTTTTGTTAAGTCTTAGTCTTTCTCTAATGCTTATATTTCACTGAAAGATAAATAAGGGGATAAAATGGAAAAAATCAAGTTAAAATAATTTTTGTTATTCAAATCCTAATCAGTAATCAGGCATTTCAGAACAGACACATTACTGAAAGCGAATGTATCCGTATTTTTTTGAGCTTTATCAGGACATATTTCTTAAAAGACATTGTATTTGTCACAATTTGCCAGCATTTCTCTGTTGCAATTTATCCTCTAATAAAATAAATTAGGTCATAATGTTCAAAACAGAGAACCTGATTGTTCTTAATGTAGGGATTGATTCAGAAGCTGATATAAAACCTTTTAGCACTCTGAGAAAGCAATTCAGTCACTGAAAATCTCTGACTTCTCCATCTTCATCATTCATTAAGAACTTTGAAATTGCAAGTCTTCAATTCTCATTAGCAGTCACTTCACCTAACCCTCGTCATGCAGAATTTAAGCCTGTGAACTTCAGCAATGACTCTAAATTAGTTTTCTAGGTGTTTTGTATTACAAGTGAAAAGATATATGAACCTGCTTGAATGGATCTGATCCCTCTCGGGAATGCCTATTTGTGTCAGTTCATTTGTAGCAAGGAGATGCTCTGTACAAGCAGCTCATTTAGGCTCTCAGGACTTTTCCCTTGCATATCAGAGCATCTCATGATTTAGGCATGGTATCCTCCAATTTAGTACTCTCACTAAATATGCCACTAGCCATTCCTCTTCCCTCCTCCAATGGGAGACACAAAAGGCAATGATCATGGGTTAAGGATAAGAAAACACACAGTAACAGAAACAATATTAATAACAAATGGTAAAGGACAAAGAAACTATTTACATGGAAAAAACTCCAACAATGAACAGAGACTGGAGCATTCCTCCTGCCATATTTTTTCCATGGAAGGAACTCCATTTCCCTGGAAGTGAGAAAGAATCCCTTTCCCCTGCCCCTGGAAATGACATGAGGTGGTCATTATTATATTGAATAATATAAGGGTCCTGGTCATGCTGCCTCCTGGCTATTGCAAAAATATTAGCCCTGTCCTGGCCAAAACCAGGACACAACTTTTTCTGTGTTGCAAGGTCTGGGATTGTTTAGGGTTCAAGCAACAAACTCTTCATATAGAAGTGTAATTTCAGACATGCAATTTAAATGCAGGTTTTTTTAAAATTTTAGTCTTAAAAATATTTCTCAGATTGAATTTTACCCTGAAGAAAAAAATTATGAAAAGTAACATTTCTCACATTTATGTAATATTTGATGTAATGTTCCCTTCCACCATTTAATGAAGGAATGCTATAGAGGTCATAAACTTAAGAGAAAATGGTCCCCTCACAGGACAAATAGAAAACATGTATAAAAGTTTATAATGAAATACTTTGTCCTCCAAATAGAATGAAGAGTTAATAAAGGAGGGGACCTTGGATAACAATGTTCAGTATTACTATTTCCTATCATTTACTGAGAGGAGACCTCATTGTGGTCTTCAATATCCTCACAAGAGGAAGCAGAGGGGCAAGTACTGATCCCTTCCCTCTCATGACCAGTGACAGGACTCAAGAAAAGAGCATGAAGCTGAGTGGATGTGACTTTACAGAACAGGTCCTAAGGGAACTGATTTGGAAAAATTGCTTCCTTCATCTGGTGTTTGTCAACAGTAAATCTCATGAGTGAAGTGGAGATTGGTGGTTGTCTTGGCCACAAGGACCATGAGGCAATCAAGTTTAAAAGCTCTGTTGACAGGGGGAAAAATGTCAGCAAAACCTCAGCTCTGGACATACAGAGAGCAGACTTCAGGCTGCTCAGGGAATTAGTGAAAAAGATCCCCTGGGAAAACATTTTTGCAGGTGCTGGGATCCATCTGTGCTGGGATCCATCACTGCTGGTCACTTTTCAAACATCACCTCGTAAGGGCTCAGGAGCAGGCAATTCCCAAATTTCAGAAGTCAAGCAGGTGAGGCAGAAGGCTGGCTTGGCTGGGCAGGGATGTTTTCTTGGAAATAAGATAAAAAAGGAAGGTGTGTGCCCAGTGGAAGTTAGGCAAAGTGACAAGGGAAGAATTCAGAGATGCTGCCCACTGCTGTAGAAATAAAATTCATGCAGCCAAAACTCAATTGAAGCTGAAGCTTCAACTGAAATGTGGGTGACAATAATAAGAGTTTTTTTTCAAATATATTAATAGCAATAGGCAGTATAGAAATATTGGCCCATTACAGGATGGGGATGGTCACCTCAGAAACAGGGACAGAGACAAGGTAGAGGTGTTTAATGCTTTCTTTGCCTCTGTCTTCAATATGGAAGACAGACAAAGGGGTCTCAGTGCCCTGAGCTGGAGGACCATGACTAAGAATGATCAACTCCCAGTGAACCCTGAAATTGTGTGGGATCTGCTGCTCAAGCTGAATCCCTACAAATTCATGAGGTTTGATGGGATTCATTCTAGAATCCTCAAAGACCTGGCTGATGTCATCGCAAAACTTTTAATGATTTTTGAGCAGTCTTGGTAATCCAGAGAGGTCCCAGCTGACTGGAAGCTGGTAAATGTTGTCTCGATTTTCAAGAAGGGCAAGAAGGAGGACCTTGGAAACTGCAGGTCTGTGAGTCTCACCCGTGCCTGGTTAAGTTATAAAGAAGATTATTCTGAGAGGTATTGAATAACACCCAGAGGACAACACAATCATTGGTCACAACTAGCATGGCTTCATGAAAGTTCTGCTTATCAAACCTCATTTCCATCTATGACAAGGTAATCCATCATGCTGATAAAGGGAAGCGAGTTTATATAATCTCTTTTGATTTCAGGAGAACTTTTGATACTGCCTCTCACAGGATCCTTCCAGACAAAATGCCCAGCACACAGCTGGATAAACACATCATGGCATGAGTGAGGAATTGGCTCACAGGTCAAGCATAGAGGGTACTAGTGAGTGGCGTAACATCAGACTGGTGACCTGCCACTAGTGGGGTTCTTCAGGTCTCCATCTTAGACCCTGTGATGTTCAACATCTTCATAAATGACTCGGATGCAGGCCTGGAAGGGATACTAAGCAAGCTGGCAGATGACATAAAAGTGGGAGGACCTGCTGACTTCCTCAAAGGCAGGGAGGCCCACAAAGAGACCTCAACAAAGTAGACAATCACCAACCATAGGAAGTACAGCAAGGGAAAGTGCTGGATTCTGCACCTGGGATGGGGCAACCCTGGATGTTTGTACAACTGGGGAATGAGATGCTGGAAAGCAGTGCCATGGAAAGGGACCTGGGGGTCCTGGTTGACAGCAAGTTGAATATGAATCAGCAGTGCCCTGGCAGCCACAATGGCCCACCATGTCCTGGGGGACATCAGGCACAGCATCGCCAACTGGTTGAGGAAGGGGATTGATTGTCCTGCTCTGCTCTGCACTGGGGTTGCCTCACCTTGAATATTGTGTGCAGTTTTGGGCACCACAATATAAGAAAGATATTAAACCATTAGAAAGTGTCGAAAAGAGGTCAACGAAGATTGTGAAGGGCCTTGAGGGGAAGCCATATGAGGAGTGGCTGAGTTCACTTGGTCTATTCAGCCTGGAGAAGAGGAGAGTGACAGGAGACCTCATGGCAGTTACAACTTCCTCACGAGGGGAAGAGGAGAGGCAGGCACTGATCTCTTCTCTATGGGGACCAGTAACAGGACCTGAGAGAATGTCCTGAAGTTGTGTTAGGGGGCGTTTAGGTTAGATGTTAAGAAAAGGGTTCTTCACCCAGAGGGTGATTGAGTACAGGAGCAGGCTTCCAGGAAAGTGGTCACAGCACCAAGCCTGACAGATTTCAAGAAACCTTTGGATGATACTCTCAGGCACATGGTGTGTCTCTTGGGGATGGTCCTATGCAGGGCAAAGGGATGGACTTGATGATCCTTGTGGGTCCCTTTCAAGTCAGCATATTCTATGAGGTTTAGGTTGGATATAAGGAGAAAGTTTTTCACCCAGAAGGTGGTTGGTCACTGGAACAGGCTCCCCAGAGAAGTGATAACAGCACCAAGCCGGATAGAATTCAAGAAGTGTTTGGATAAGGCTCTCAGGCATGTGGTGTGATTCTTGGGGTGTCTGGCACAGGGCCAGGAATTGGACTTGATGATTCTGATGGGTCCATTCCGACTCAGTATATTCTATGATTCTATGATTTTATTTTTTATTTATTTATTTTAAATCAAATTTGGGATATGTGCTCAAAAACAATTCCTGACTAATTTGTTGGCATGATTTTCCAACTCAGTGGCCATTCAAATATTAAAAAAAATTACCTCAAAATGCCGAGCTTTTATTTCCTTAAAAAAGTAAATAAAATACATTATTTTATTCTGATTCCTGTGTTTTATTAGGGTTAAATTGCTTTAGTTTCCGGACTGTCTCTTTTATTCTCTGGGCATCACCCATTTGCTCTGAGTGGCAAGTCTTGGAAATCACATGCAGTCTCAAAAGTAGGTATATATTCACCAATTATTCTGACCACAAGGAGAGAAAAAAAATAGATGTGTCACTTCCCCTGGCAATGAGAATTACTCAAAAATCCTAAGAAAAATCCTTAACTGTTTTTAATGCCTTCCTGTCCTGTTTTTCACTGTGATAGAGTTCATTTTCTTCACAGTAGTTAGTATAGGGCTGTATTTTGAATTTGTGCTGGAAACAGTGTTGATGATACAGGAATGTTTTAGTTACTGCTCAGCAGTTGTGAAAGAATTTCTTCTTTTGATTCCTTGTTTTGATTTACTTGCACGGGCAGCTTTTGCTTTACTTCTTAAGCTGCTTTTGTCTTGACCTATGAGTTTTCTCCCATTTACCCCTCCATTCTCTCCCCCATCACACTGGAATTTCACCCTCATCCTACTGAGTGTGTGGGTCTCAGCTACTGGCTGGGGATAAACCATGACTGCACCCTAGAGCATCTCCAAGAGTACCAGACACAACTGGGTAACTGTATCTTGTTGCAGGTGTTTGCTTGATGGTGAACCCTGTCACTCCATGTCATTGTGTTGAACATATTAACTGTAGAAGAGCTAGGACATTTGGTGTATATATTGGAGTATACATCCATATATCTATGAGTAGGTATCCTTATGTAGAATTTATTCTCACCTAAACTTTCCACAGAATAAGGAATCCTACCAATTATGAATTGCTACACTTGCCTTGCCTTGCCTAATAGCTGTTACAACTGTTATAATAACCTTATTATTCATACTTCAAACCATCTTGGGTTAAATATACCCAAACAATATAATAGCAGAAAGAGATCTTCTGAGGGCATTGGCCACAGGTGGCTGAAATCACAAAAGAAATTATTTCACCTTTGTGAAGATGATGGTCTAGCTGAGCCTGCCTAGAAGCACATTTGTACTTATGAATTTGGAATTTCTTCACAAAGCTTGAACTGCTCTTTAATCTCTAAGAATTAATGAATTGTTTTTACTTTGTTAGGCAAACAAAGTAATATTTTTTTCCCATATTAATAATTTTTTTCAAAATATTCTTTAATTTGCCATCTATCCTGCAGTTCTGCCTTTAAAATCATCTGCTGCAAGATGACAACTTGATTTTTCCTGTAGTTTGTCCCAAAGGATTTCAATTTTTTATGCGTTCTTTTCTAATTCTGTTAATATTGGCTCAATTGGTGTCTATTTTACTCGGAATGTCACTGGGCCCTCTACCTGAAGGGAAAAAAAAAGTGACAGATTTTCATAAAAAAAACACAAAAACAAAACAAAACAAAACAAACAAGCCAAATTTTTCTACAGAAGAGTAATTAAGTACAGATTTTGTTTAGTTTCAGAGTCTGGTTCTTTAAATATAAAGTTGGAAAATTATCCCAAGAGAACTACTAGCTTAAAGTACAATGGCAATTTAATTATCTATTCTAAACACAAACATGTCTATATTTAAATGGAGGAAATCCCACAAAAAGGTACTGTGAGAATCCTTAGCTCTAAGAAATCAATAGCAGTTTTACTCCTAACCTCACTAGGGACAAGAGTTTCAATGCAGCATTTGTAAACAATAGCAAAGGGACAGCATGGAAGGAAAACAGGCTCTCCTGGTACTGTAAGAATAGCTACAAGTGGAGCAGCAATGTATCAACCTTGTGATAATAATACAGATATATACTTGTGCCTTTCAATAACACCCCAGGCTTGATTTTTTTTATAACTTATTTTTTAAAGGAAGCTGATTGTATGGTTTGTGTGGGTGGGAGAAATTATCTCGGGCAAGGATCTGAAATGAGGGTTTCCATTCATAAGCAAAGAGAAGTAATTGTATAAAAATTACATGAAAATAGAAGAGACAATGAAAATCTTATTTCCAGTTTGTTTTTAAGCTTCTTGAACCTTCCAACCAGCTGTAGATGGCTTATTAATTATGTTGATAGGATTTTAATGTCAAGATTCAAGATTCAATATCATCATTTTGTCCTAGATGGCTTTTTATTTCTCTTTTTCTTTCTGAGGTATGGCATTATGGATTTGTCTTCTAATCTTTCAGTCCTTAAATATGTTAAAATCCTATGCTTGGATATTTGGATACATATTTAAACACATTAGTTGGTCATCTCTGTAAATAAGTATTTGAAGACTATACTTGAACATATCACAACTATACTAAAGTAGAAAGTTGATTTCCATGTACTGCTATATCTGTAGAATATTTTCACTATTGGTTTTCCTTGCACCACTCCATCTACTGAGTCTCAAAAAAAGTTGAAGTTTGTAAAAAAAAAAGAGTCAAAAAATTAACAGATTAAAGAAAAAAGAATAAAACCAGCAAGAATAAGGAACAGAAATGCTTTGAGATTTATAACTTTAATGTATTTCTTTTTTGTTGCCATGGTTCTTTATTTCTCTTGTGGATAATTTTTAACAATAGAGGATGCCCAATTGTTGGAAATGCAGATTTCTTTTGAACTAAAGCAATCAAAATCCCTAAAATATGGGAGCTATAACCTAAAAGATGCCAAAAATAGTACATCATAAAGCCTTTGAAGAACCACGAGTAAACTAGTTTATTTTGCCCATTCAGAGGATTAACCTGGCATAAATATTTTTTTCTTCCAATGCTTTACTCACCATAGCATCCATTTTTTTCAGAGGAAAAACTGACTATGTGGCTTAGTTGCATTTCAAAATTGAAATATTTACTAGCCTAGAACAATACATCCTTCAGAGAGTAACACAGTTCAAGTGAGCTGGAACACACTGTTTCTCCTGTTGTATTGGCAAACCTGCTCCTGCAAAGTGCACAGACTCTGTGAAAGGAATCCTAAAGGGCAAATAGCCTGAACCCCTGCATCAATGTGAAGAGGGAGTATGCTGATAGCCATAACATTTTAATTGTTTGGCCTCTCAGATCAGGGTGCTGCTGACTCTGGCCAGCCAAAATCAGATCCTGAGGGGTACAAATTTGTTAGAGTGGCAATCAGTGCTTAGAGGCAGATACACTTGGTTTGAGGAACTGCAGTGAGAGCACTGATGTGTTGTGTGTGTGCATTTAGTATCCAATAAGGCTAAGGGAACCAAGACACTTCCATGAGTCTGCATCTGGAGGTCTAGGCTCATGTATAGACCCGGATGTGACTCAGAAGAAAGACGAGACTGGCACACTTGCTAGCTAACAGTCAGTCATCATGCAGTTCTTCAGCTGGAAACAGAATTGGGAATCCGTTTTGCATGCAGGGCTGCTATGATTTTGGCTGTCACATATAGAAAGGATGCCTCCATTTAGAATCAATGATCTCATCTGTGATGCTCAGTCCAAAGAACAAGGGACATTTGAGGTGATTTGCGATTGCATTATGTTGTTGACTATTCTGAGCAGTGCTTAGAAACATTCCAGCTTGTATTTTGATGGAACAGATCACCTTCTCTCTTCTGGACATGTTGTTCAGCTCTCTTTACTGTTGCCTAAAGGTTTTTGTTCATAAAGGAAAACAGCTGGACATCAATATTTTTTTTTTCTCCTGCATGGATACTCATAAAATGACAGGTGCTTTGAAGATTGTATCTGCGCACATAGAGAGAGCCACTAGAGGCCATCATATGTCTCTCTATATAAACACTAATATGTTTCAACTAATGCATAAAATTAACACAGAGAAACCTGTTGATGTCCACAAAAGTAGAATGAACACTGCCAGGATAGCAGAAATGGAAAAGAGGAAAGTGCAGGTTTCAGTGGACATATAAAAAATAATAATTATGAAAAGGAGAAATTTATGAAACAACAATTAAGGAATTGAGTCTGGAAGTAATGTATAAGGCTTTATTAACCTACAGCTATAACAAGAGGAGAAGCAGTTCCCTACATGACAAGAGAGAGTCCACTGCAGTTGCTTGCATGCAGGTGGTTGCTGAAGGAGAGGTTTTCACACATTAACTACAAAGTCAAGTGTCTGTGTGCAATTTAGTATCCAGGTAACATTGACAGAATCATTTCTCTCCAAGAACTAAGAATTAAACAGTATGGCTTTGACCTCCAAATGTGTTTGATGCCTCACAGCAGGCTTCTAGTTCTTTTCATCTATTAGACCAAACTACCTAGCATAATTTGTAACATCCACTTGTTTCCCAAGAAAAACATATTAAGGTACAAATAAAACGAAAACTTAAATGTAAACAAGGAACAGTATTTGTACTTTCTAATGAATGTGTAAATCCTGCCACATTGTAATCACATATTGTCTTTCCATTTCAGCCCATGAAAGTCAATCTGACTGAATCTGACTTCAGCAAGAAGTTATTCTATCCCTTTGCATTAGTACTTTCCCATCCCTGGCTAATTTTTTTCATATCTGTATTACTGTAATGATTTGGAGTCATCTTCTATGGATTGAGTTGCCACTGTGCCAGACATGAACATGATCTAATGATTAGACTGTAAATAATAATATTGTTGCCTGAGTTAGAACTTCCATCACTGATTGTATAATTGTAATTCTCCTTATCTAATAGCAAAGGGTCTTGTCAGACTTATGCACTGGAATCACTCTTTACTCTCATGCAACCTGACATACTACCTTTATCTGAGACCGCAGCATATGAAGGAGGTCAACCTGCTGGTGCAAGTTCAGAGGACGACCAGGGAGATGATCAGAGGACTGGAGTCCCTCTCCTATGAAGACAGTCTGAGAGAGTCAGGGTTGTTCAGTCAGAAGAAGAGAAGGTACCAAGGAGACCTTGCAGAACCTAAAGGGTTACATGAAAGTTGGAGATGCATTTTTTACAAGGGCATGTAGTGACTGGACATGTGGGAATGGCTTTAAACTGAAAGAGGACATGTTTAGATTTGATATTAGAAAGAAGACTCCCCTATGAGGGTGTTGAGGCACTGGCACAGGTTGCCCAGATAAGTTGTGGATGCCCTGTCTCTGGAAGTATTCAAGACCAGGCTGGATGGGGCTTTGAGCAACCTGTTCTAGTGGAAAATGTCAGCAGTGGAAGGGTTGGAACCACATGACCTTTAAAGGTCCCTTCTAATCAAAATCTTTCAAATTTATGAACTTTAAGGTCCCTCCCAACCAAAACCATTTGATGATTTTGTGAAGCATCTTTGACATCCTGTTTTCTTTACTCTTTCATGTCCTTATATACAAATGAAGAAGAATTCTCTCACAAGAAGACAAATATTAGAGAAGATCAGCTGGGTTTTTAAGCAGCAGCATTTGGGTTGTAACAGTTTTTCAGAAGAGCTCATGACAATGACTGTTCTTACCTTTCATAGTCAGGTATGAGGTGTATCTCATAAATTGTCCTTTTTTTTTAGAAATAAACACAGTGGTCCTCCATTTTCAGAACAAAGGGCGAAAATAAGAAACATATTTGTGGGTTTTTTCTTAATAGGACCAATTTGGGACAAAATATTTTCCCATTAAAAAAAGTAGTTTCTTATCAAGCATAAAATTTATACGAGCTGGATGGCTACATAATAGATTGTAATTAATGGTCAAAGATGTTAAATTCAAGTAATACTCTATACTGAGAAACAAGGAACATCGGTTTGCACAGTTGTGCTAATGCAGGGTCACCTTCTCCATTCAGTGTCAATTCATGTCTCTGTCTGTCCATAAGCATATCAGTACATCTGCAGCTCACTATGTAATTACTGTGATGTTTCACTAAATATAATGATGACTGAGATGTATCTAACTATTTAGTTAGACTAGCTATTTAGTCCTGCTAGTACTTGTACCCTGTGCCAGTACCTCACACCTTCATAGTGATGAATTTCTTTCTGTGATCAAAATTTACCCTCTTTTCTGTTTGAAGCTCCTCCCCCTTGTCCTATCAGTACATGCCCTTGTTAGAAGTCCCTCTTCAGCTTTCTTGCAATGGAAAGTACCTAAAGGTGGCCTACAAGGTCCTAGAAGGTCCCACTTAACTCTGGGAAGACTAGAAGGTCTCCCTAGAACCTTTTCTGCTTGAGTTCTCTGTGGTATGCTGAGTCTATTTTCCTACCACTGCATACATTAGCTATGCCCATATTAATACCAGTTACAGCTCTGAATAAGGTAGCAGTTAACATAGTTCCACAGTTAAATCTGAGACACACACCTGCTCTGCTTGCTCCTTGCAGTGTGTACAGGGTCCAGCCTTGTTCTTAGTTTTATTTTCCTTCACTCTTCCTGTTACAAAAGTATTACCTGCACCAAACTACAGGCTGGGAAAATCCAGCCTTACAGTCTGCCCTTGCCACTCTCAAAAGGAGGAGCTTGCTTACAAGTTGCCTTCTGGATACAGTGATGACATTCTGGAAAGCAGCTACTTGCTCCTGCTTCCTGCTGGAGTTTACCACAGCTCCAGTTAGCCTGAATTGTCATTCCACTTTATTACAGTTTTATAAAAAGTGAAGGAGGGGGGGGGAAAAGCCCAGTAGATTCCAGAATTTAGCATTTAAATTTGCTGAGCAGTTATTATTTCATCTTAGTTACTGAACTAATAGACTGGAGAGGGTGGTAAGGTCTTCAGGGGAGAGTGACCAGCAACCAGCAGCTCTGAAGTCTAGTAACCTCTTTAGTCACACATCTAAAACAAGGAAAAATAGGTGAAGTTCTTACTCAGCTTGTTTCAAGGACCTCAGTGCACTAATGTGATGAAAAATGTGCTCTTATTCTTTAGTGTCATGTTCAGTCCCTCCATTTGTTGTCAGGTTTGAACAAAGAAAATTATATTCTTCTGCACCATTGCAGCACAGGAGTTAAACTAATGAAAATTCAGGTAAATATCTGTCCAACTCTTCCATAAAGTAAAAATGTATTAGGAATCTATTTTGGTAGGTTTCTCTAATCCATTTTTCTTTTGTTTTGCTTGAAGATGAATAATTACTCATCTGCTCATTGTATTTTTTCATTCCTCACTGCTTCAGATGCAGCACGGTATTGCTGTTGCTTTCAAACAAGAAAGTTGTTGCTTTCTTCCTTGCTTTTCATTTGAACCCCCCAATTCTTTCATTTAATGTCAATCTGTTTTGATTAAAAGACCTTTATCTTTTCCCTTGTGTGCTCATTCTGTCACTTGCTCTGTATTGGTTTGTAGTACCAGGTTTAGTTATTCCTCCTTTTAGTTCTATATCCTGGGATTATTTTAATTAGGTTGGCTCAAGGTTTATGATTTACCCCAGAAGTTAAGGATCATAGGTGGAAGTCATATTCATTTGATCTGGCCCAGGCAGCAGACATCTCCCCTCTCCAGGCTTCAGAAGTATCAACTGTATTAATTGGCTTTGTACTTTGCCTAAACATTCTTGCTGAGTGAGCAGTTCTGTCATGCACTGATCATGGTGCTGATAAAGAGGCCAGTGAGGAGCATTAGACATTTCAGCGGCACCTGAACAGGCCAAAAGCTCAAGCCATAGCTGATGAGTGTGTTTGTTGAAGGAATCTGAAAGTAACTCACCAAAAGTTTTACTTTCTTTTATACATTACCCCAGTGGCTTAGGAAATTGCTTGGGAAATTGAAAAGCAGAATTTTAAGTGTATCTCAATCTGATGATGTGCAGCTCATTATTCTTGCCTCCCATGAATATCCATTCTGTACTTCAGGAGGAGAATTGTTTTTCAAAATTTTCCATCCTGTCAGCTTCTTCTCTTTACACAGAGACACTGTCAGACTTTTTTTTTTTTGGGGGGGAGGGGGGGGGGGGGGGGGGGTGGTTACTGGGGTTGGGGACAGAGGGCAGTTGTATTATTTCCTATTTTAAAAAACTGATCACTGCTCAAAGGAGTCACCAAATCTCCAATTTTCCTGGAGCTGCCAGCCCATGAACCTGAGTCTGCACCTGCTTTTTGACAGTATTCTTTAGTTCTTTTTCATTTTATTTTTATGAGGAGTGTGTTGCTTTTTCACATTCTGAAATGGTTCCGTAATAAGCCCTGTTCATACAAGTTGTACTGGTTTAAAGGTAAACCAGCAGGAGAAATGAACCCAGATCAAGGGAGATTACAACTCAGAGTTACCATTTACTAAAAATAAATACAATGATACAGAGAAAAACAGATTTTAACCCACAAAACCGGATGTATAACCCAGAATCCTGGGTCATGAACAGGACGGTGTTCATTAGCCCCTGAGCTGAGCACCACATGGTCCCCCTGAGTGAAAAATGAAAGGAAAGGAAATTTGTTTATCAGAATGATGGTTGCAGTTCAGTCAAAGTAATTATTTCAGCCTTGTTGAGAGTGGCAGTCACAGTCCTCTTGAGGTTCTGGTCCTCCTCTGGATCCAATGAGTTGTACCAGAAGTCCCAAACCCCCAAGATTGTATATACTCAGGTTTAGGAATACCCAGTACGTCCCCCAGAGTGAGGAGTTTCATAATGAGTAATTTAACTTTGTGAGTCATGGGCAGTTTTTGGAATCATTGATGGTCTAGGTTGTTGAAGCTGCCTATCCTGCCAATCCCTAATAGCCCATTAGTAGACATGAGCCCTCAGGCTGGGAGTGAAGGTGTTAATGCCTCCCCAGAGGGGACTTATCACATCCAAGTCATTGATATGAAGACAGAAACATTCCCATGCCTCACAGAGTCCTTTAAAGCCCATCTCATAGCCTGAGGTGTCAGGTGTACCCTGGGCAGCTGCTGCAAATGATCCATTATTCACAGCCCATCAGAAATTACATAGAGGGTGTAAAATACACAGTTTGTGTTACAAGCACATAGTAATAAACTGGTTCTAGACCCTGTAACTAGGACACAAGTTTACTGAAACATACTACAAATGTATAGCAATGGTAATAGTAAAGCTGTTTTCTTTCTTCTTATGCTTGCAGTTGTTAGTGCAAGCTGATTTAAACATTCAAAAATTCTTCAGAGACTTTGTGTCTGGGATGAGATGATTTTGTCCATTCCACATACTCTAGCCAATCAAAATAATCATCTTTTTGTACAGCGTAAGAATTCATTTAAACTTCCTCACAATAGATTCTATGTTTCTTTTGATCTCTAGCCCTAGCTAGATGTATCTCCTAATACAAGAAGACCTATCATGGCAAATGAATCATGGCCATTAAGTTTGGTGAAGAAGAAAACAGTCTTAAGTAACTCTGAATATAGTTTCTGTAAGTTAGCAAGAAAGCATTGCCAACCTTTTTTTTTCCCTAAGGACTGATTTTTTTTTGTTGTTAAAATAGTACCAGGATATCTGGAGGAGGTAGCTAAAATGCCACCCTGATGCTCAATCCCATTAGATCTTGGAAGCTCAGCAGGGTCAGCCCTGGTTAGTACTTGGATGGGAGCCCTCCTGAGAATACTGGGGGCTGTAAATTCTATTCCTGAGGACTTCACTGTCACTGTCCAAGCTTGCTCAGCCATGGCAGACGAACCTTAGGAGTTAAAGGGTGGGGCCAGTTCTGCGCACACAGTGCCTCACCTAAAAAATCCACTGTGCAGGCTCGAAGGGCACACCCATGTGAGTAGAGCCCTTCCCAAATCTTGGTTCATGAAGCCTGGCCATGATGATGACCAGGATATCTGAAGGAGGTAGCATCATGAGTATTGGTCTATTTTTCCAAGTAAAAAGTGATAGGACAAGAGAAAATCTGTTCAATTTTGCAAGGAGAGGGTTAGATTGGATGTTAGGAAAAATTTCTTCCCTGAAGCAGTTGTCAAGAACTGGAACAGGTTGCCCAGGGAAGTGCTTGTGTCACCATCCCTGGAGGGATTTAAAAGATGTGTATATATGTGTAGAACATAACCATGTTTAATGGTGGACTTGGCAGTTCAGGGTTAACAGTTGGACTTGATGATCTTAAGGGTCTTTTCCAACCTAAATGATCCTATAATTCGATCTTTTCTTCAGACAGATGTATAATTTTCATGTGGATATTTTCCACAGAAGAAATATGAAAACAAACTGTTCAAGACCACAGGGGAAAACCTGGGGTTCTTTCTATGTACTCTGCACCTCACAGCACAGAAGTCTTTATATCTGTATTAAAGTTCTGGTTATGCTGTAGGGTCTTTGAGGTCAGTCAGGGCTGTTTACTTTATAGACACCTCTTTCCCTGTTTGTTTTTTTTTGTTTTTGTTTTTTTTTCTTTATACAGTCATTATCCAGGTATGTAAGGTAAACTTTAGTCAGAAGGGTCAGATTTACTTGGACAATAAGTTCTAGTGGAGTGAAGGACTATGTCTCCACATAAACAAATCAGTTCCTTACCCACCATAATGCACAGAATAATAGCAATGCTCTTTGGCAGGGATTTCTGGAGGTCATTTGATCTCTGCACAGATCTGTGCATCTGAGGGAACCTTTATGCATCTGGGGAAAGTCAGAATAACCATACCTGCAACAAATGGCTGTACACAGTAGCTCTGGATTATTGTCATGTGTATTACCCAGCAACTGGATGAATGCACTATTTTAGAGACTATGGGTAGAACTGCACAGGCAGAAACCAGGCAGGCATAATAAGGAAATAATTGGCCTGCAAACTGATGTGGAGAGTGAGGGCAGGGTGACATCAGGCATAGAACTGGCAGTTAAAGAAGATAATCAAGAAATAGTCTTGAACAAAACTTCAAGACACTTGAAGAGACTAAATGGATGATAGTTGAAATGGAGAGCATGCAAAGAGCAATAGAGGTGCAATAAAAGTTTTTAAACTACTAAGAAAGAAAAACCATGTATTTGAAAGATACTCTAAGAGACAGATGGAATGGAAAATGCTGAAAGGAAAAATTAAGAGGCCAGAAAAGACAGATTGCTAAGGAAAGAGATGCAAGCATGAAAAGATGAACACAGACTTTATCTGGAGTGGTAAAGTCAAAATTGTAATGTTAATGCAAAGGAAGAGACAGAAGATTAAAAAGGTCTTGGATCTTCAAAATGAAAAACAAAGAAATAAAGCTGATAACATATATAAACGACAGAAATTTATTGCACCAAATTTATCCCTGAAACCAAAGAAATTGTGAGGGACTGAATTCAGCTCAGAATGCATTCTTTTATAAATAATAACTAGTAATAAATTATAATTACAGTATCAATTTATCTTTTACATTTAACTGTTTTACTTATATTGTTGTCATTGAATGCCTCTGGAGAGTCTGATGCCTTAAGACTGCTCTGCTATCTGGATATTGAGATTGTGTGGTATAAATTTTAAGATAATGCAGGAAGGTATACTTCAACGTGAATTGCACAAGCAATATGATTCTCTTTGGTATGTAACACTGGTTAAAAGGTTCAGTAACTGTGCTTGTGGGGTCTTGGTTTTACCAAGATTTGCAGTCAAGAAATTGAAAGAATTAAATACAGACAGTGAAAACATGTGGTATCCTGCATATGAAACTAATGTAATACAAAAATCACTCAGAGTGATACCATTTTGCACTCAATTTGAGCTGGAATAAGTTATTAGATTGGAGTCAAGACAATGATAAATCAGTCTGGTTCTTCCAGAAAATATAAGAAAAATAGCTATTTATTCAAAATATTTTCTTATTGCCTGAGTAAGAAGGTTGGTGGGATATTTATAGGCATGCACATCAAAATTATAGAAAACTTCCTTGGGGCCTCGTAGCATAGCTATATCTGCATTGATGTGTACCTGACATGATAAAACTATATCAGAGAAAAAAAAAACTAAGAGAGAAGGCATAGAGAATAGTGATTCAGAATTTTTTGAACTTCTACTTATGTTTTTCAAGTCCATAATTCTGTGTGCAAGTTTCTTCTGCTTGGGTTATGATTTCCATTTTCACTCAGAAAGTGTCTTGACCTCAAACTGCTGTTAACACCTATCACATTATTTAAGCCCCTTTAATTGAATATTTAAATGTGAATCACTGATGGAAAAACAGATGACTTCTTGTCTGTTATTCTCAGCACACAAATGAAGTTGCTAGATGTATAAGCTAATAGTAATTATTGTTATTATTACTGATTTGATTCTTTGTGAGGTGATGAGACATTCTGTACAGCTACCTCTGGTTCCCTGTTGCAGCTCACAAGCCTACAAACTTTGCCAAGTATGTTACGTAGTAAGTTTTGAATTCAAATCTATTGCATTTATGTAAAAGCTTTTCCAGTGTTATTCAGAAAACAAAGCAGGCAAATATAAAGTTGCACAAAGCTAATAGTTCAGGATCTCAGACTAGATGTCAGCTCTGAAGTAATCAAAGGGAATCAAGCCCTGAGGTAGTCACAAACTAATACTAAACACTTTCATGTTCCATGAACACTTTTACTATTTACAATAGATTATTACATAAATCATCTTAACTCTTGATTTACAGCTGATTTTAACTATTATATTGCATGAGCTCAAAAGTTCTGTTCCTAATTAGATTGGTTTGTTACTATCAATACTGCAGTAATGTTCAAATTAGTTCAGAGAAGTACTATGCCAAGAATTACTCTGTTCCTGTACCCCCTATAAATACTTTTTATATCCTAAGTACAAAAGAAAAAGTACAGCCTCACAGTACCTGTTCCAGAGTTAGAGAACTTGACTCATGCAGTCTTGGAGTCATCCTCAGAGTCATAGGGAAAGTCTGAGGCAAACCCAGTACTCAATACATATCTTCTGACTCCTGGTCTGGTAATTTAACTAAGTTAATAATGTAAAAGAGTAAACTGGATAGTCCATACAAGGATTCCTATAATTAAAATTTTATTTAAGAAAATATTTTTGACATAGGAAACCAAATCTCAAACCCCTTGTCTACCATTTGAGACATAAATCCACCATTTGCTGTTGCCCTCTGCATCTCAAACAATTATCTGTGACTTCTAATACCTTTGACTAGAATAGTTGGACGCTGAAGTGCGGGAGGAAACAAATATGACTATTTGAGGAGAGCAGTGGAGCAGTGCTGTTTTGTGTTATGCTAAAGCTTACATATTATTATTACAAAGATCAAAGTCCCATTGTGGTGTATTGACTTCTGCAAAGAAATACAAGTCTTGAACTGTTGCTATTACATGTGTTTCAGAAGTGAATGCAAAATTGTTATTGCTGTTTGCCAGCAGAGACTACAGGCTTCATCTGAGATTGGGATCCTCATTATTAAAGAAACACATAGTGAGATTTTCTGCCCTGCAGAGACAGACAATAGTGATAGGAAAAGCAAGAATGCAAAGAAGTGAGGTAGTAAAATATCAAAACAGAGATTTGTAGAAACAGCACCAGAATGTCCTTGTGATTAAAAGTAAAGCTGTTGCTAGCACTTCAAAATCTTCAGGTTCTGTGAATATTCTCATTACCTGTTTTCAAACATGTTTCACTTTGGGATGATACTTTCCTGCTTTCTTTTTTTCTCTCCATGTGTGCACCTGTACCCAATTACAACTTCAAATATTCTTCATAATGTAGCAGGGTGGCATATTATATCTATTCCATACATGGGTAAATGTGTCACAAAAAGAAAGGGATGAGCAAATAAATCAACTGTTTATAGGTTGGTTTTAATATTTATGTCTTTATTATGTGTCTTTATTGTAACTTCTCATATAAAAGTCATTTAGACTCTTACAGTATAAACTGCCTTAGAAGAAACTAAATATATGACCATGTATAAGTTCAAAACTATGCATTATATGTCTATACATTTAACTAAAACTCATAGGATGGCTAGGCATTTAGATCCCACCTAATCTTCACTATCTAATCTTCACTATTTCATAGTGAAAAAACCCCATTATGTTCTAAAACTTCTGCTCAGTGACCACAAATATTTACTGGTTATGAAAAGCTACAGCACTTCACACTCCTTTTTCCACTTTCTGACTGCTCCCAGTGCCGTACCTGCTTGACAGTTCCTTGCTTTCTGAATGTATTCAGCTGTATGACACATTTTCCCCTGGGAAATAAAAGGTGTATTTGTCTGAAACCACACTTTATACCAGCACTGAAAGTCCTGAAATCTAAGAAAACTTCATCCTACTCTTCAGTCCTGACAAACTGAGTACGCTTTCTTGGTATATAGATTGCTTCTGCTTATAACTCAAATTTCTAAGTAAATATTTGTTTTCATCTCTAAAATTATCCAGGGGTCTAACTTAAAATCACGAGGTTTTGGTGGTGTTGTTTTTTAGCAAAGCACAGCAGTTTATATGATATTGCCTTCATTGGTAAAAATCTACAGATTTGATCCCCTGAATAACCTACATGTAGGCTGAATTTAATTACAACATATTAAGGGAAAACAAACAAATAAACAAACAAAACAAACGAAAACCCCACCAAATTTCTGCTGCTTTGGAGAATTGTAAAATCCTATTCCTAGTAATTTAAAAAGAACATAAGACTGAGAATGACCTTCTGGTTTGATATATTTTGATATTCCAGTCAGCCAGTCATTCAATCTCAATCATTAAACTGTTAAACTCAGTGTGAGTGGTGTGCTTTTCCCCACAACATCCACAAGAATGCTATCCAAACCCTTGTTTTACCAATTGCTAAAAACATTCTCCCAAACTGGTTTGCTTTGGACCTAAAAGACAGCTACCTTTTTTGGATCCACAACTTCTCCAAAATTCTGTCTCATTTGTTTAAAGCTACAGGATGTTGACTAACACTTTGGCTCTAATGTATTTCTGTTTAAAAGAATTTCACTTACTGCCACAATTATATCTGTCTACATTTAGTCTTAGTGTTCTTTAATGTCAGAATGGCAATGTGTTTTAAAGCGATGGGAACAATCATATTACTAAAACTAACCTAATCTCCATTTCAATCACAACTTTCTAGAAGACTGTCAGAATCTTGAAGAAGGTGTATTGAACTAAACCAATCTGATCAATAATGTGTTTCTCTGAGAACGGTTACCATCTAGTTGTTTATTTTTACATTAAAAAGAGCTTTACCAAACTTGAAAGCAAGATTTCCTAGTCCAGGCACCAATATCTGCTCCTTTTTTTCTTTTCAGTAAGAGGACAGTGATAGTACTGATGATAGTATATTACTTAACATGTCAAGAAAATTTATTTTCTGAATACCTGCTGAGAGATGAATGAATTATTTGCTAAACTTTGAAAGCACAAATGATTTAGCTGGGCTAGCTGAAAATGATGTTGGTCAAAATAATTCATGGAAGTTATTCTTGTGAAGTGCAACAAACTAAAATGATGTATCTGAACCTGGTATTTGTGATTTTCAGCAGCTGTGTGAACTTTTTCCAGTCTGGGTAAGCAAATGCCCTGGGTGTCATGCAATTCTGCAGGAGCTGTGCTATACAACCAATCATATGTATGCAGTGAAAAAGAAAGGCTGATTAGAGAATACGGTTTTGACCATATTTATTTTGACTGTCTTTCCTGGCACACAGTAGGATAATAAACACATGATGGATACACTACAAATAATGATTGTAAGTGGTTTAGGCATTCAGAGCTATTCAACTAATCCCCTCACTTCCTCAGAGTAGGCTTATCTCTGTTTACTTCTATAAAGATCATTGCTGCAGTTGTATTTTTTAAGGATTAAAGCAAGTCTGACAGGTTAAGTTTTGAGAAGCAGCATGGAATACATGGAAAATGAAGAGAGAGATTTTTCTTTGTAGAGTCAGTTCAGACTGGGCTTCTTCTCTTTTCCAGAGCACTCATTTTGAAAGTCCTGCATACAGATATCCATAACCAGACTAAAAAAAAAGAGGCAGGAGATCAGTGCACATAAGAGATTAAACATGGTAAAGAAAATGAGAAGGAAGTTAAAGAAAGCAGAAAAATGTACTAAATGCGAATGATGTGACCTACATCTGTAACATTGCATTATAGTGTCTGCTAACAGCCAGAGACTGTAGCAAAAGATCTTTCTTTATCATAGAAGCTGGATTGATGGCTTGGATCTGTGTAGTATGTTCTATAGCCACATAGTATCTGTTTCAGATCATATATAGGCTAGATGCAAGACTCCTGGAGGACAACTGACTGGCTTCAATGGATGCTGAGCAGTCAGTAGCAGTATCTGCTTGCTTAGGATGTAAGAATGAAACTGTTTTCTGCATATATCAAGGCAAAGGCCCATGTATTTGTCCCAGGGACTAAGATATTATAGAGATGTGTATCTTCTGCTTATTACTATATTAGTGAACATGTGGTGTTGATGCCTAAATAGAAGAAAAGAACTTTCCAGACAATATTATTATAGATAAATAGAGAGCAGGTCTTCAATTAAAGTGCTTTAAAGTACACTGAATACATAAGTGCACACTACAGTATAAGGCTCCTACAAATGTCTAACACTAATGAATTATCATATCTAATGGATACCTCCAACCTGAAAATTATCCACCCCCAGAACCTCCCTCAGGTCTGCCCCTCGGCACACCTCCCCAGAATTGAGTCAGAGGTCTCACAACCTCTCACATCTTCACCATCATCATCTTCACATCACATGCCTTCTTTGGAGCTTCTCTAAGGTTTCTGGGCCTTCTGCTTCGACAATGATATCTTTTTATGTCCTTCTAAGTATGTGTCCCAAACAAGATGCCCTTGATATTTTTCCTTGAAAAGAAGATTAAAAAAAAAATCAAGAATTTTGAGGATTTGATATAAAGAATGAGAAAGAGGTTCAGTAACTGTTTACTGCTATTTCAAAGTGTTAGAAACTATACTAAAGCCATATTAAAAATCTATATGCTACAAATCTTAAGAATCTTAAGGCATCAGTGTCCCCAGCTAAGCATAATGTTCTAATCATTGCCTCATGAAGTGTTTACTTAGGGCTACCATCCGTTCCTGACACTTTCAGAAAGACTGTGAGTTTTGGTAGACACCGGAGTTCTGCTTCACAAGACATGACTGCTGTGTATGTTTTCCGTAAGTTGCAGTGCAGGTCTGTGCTTGAAAACCTAAAATATTTCCTGCAACCTGTCTCATGGAGCGTGGCTGGTTCACTCAAAGCACAAGTCAACATATCCAGGTAGAAGAGAAAGCACTGAGTTTGTTTAGCCATCAGGAGTAAAACCTCTCTGGGGACCGTACTGCTTTTTTCCACAGAATCTTCATTCCACTGAGACTTTGACTTCACAGTTTTAGTCCTGTCACACAGCAGCAATCAGCTTGTTGAAAGGTACAAAAGCTCTGCAGACATCTGCTTTGATAAGCACCCTAGTGCACACTGGGTGCACTAAATATCGAGAATGGCACCTATTTGGAGCATGGTACCCTCTCTATCATGTCCAAGTTCCCTCTTGCTGGAGATTAGGATGTGCAGCTGCAGTCAAGAAGACTTGGTGCATCTGCATGTTTTACTCTGACTTGGAGCTGGACACATACCTGGGGAAGTGGGAAGTGTTTTCAAGTCAGATGTCTCAAAGAAATCCTACATAGTAATGACTATCAATCAGAAACAAAGACCCACAAGGAAAACAAGAATATGCCTTGAGTGTCATGAGGTAAAGGACAAACAAAGTGCCTTTTCCTTTTTGCAACAATGCTGTAGTGCTACTCTGCTTCTTGCCATGACACGCAGTCTCAGATTAATGTGGCAAATGAAATCCAAGAAATGCAGGAGACACCTGAGACTGTGGCAGTCAGATTCTGGTTGAATTATACATTATTCATTTTTATCAATTAATAACTTTATAGAGAGCAGCAACAAACAAATAAATAAAGATGCCAGCAAATGTTGTAAGAAATGAGAGGTGTCTGCCTCAAAATGAATTAAAAAAAAGTTTTAAGAAGGGGCAAATTTGAAAGTACAACTCTGGGAAAAGGACTTTTCTGTTGAGCAGAACAGGAGGGAGCATTGTGCCTGTGGGACAGTAAATGAGGGGCTCAATTCTTCTATGAAGTAGAAATTACAAAAGAATATGTGATTTCCCTATATTCATATTTATCCCACTTAGTTCTTTCACCCAAGGACTTTGACCTAGAAACCATACACTGTCCTCAAGATGGTAGTTAAGATTGTTAAAAGTTGAACAGTAAATGTTCTTTGCAACAGACAATGGATTTCTATATTAGCAGGATAAAAAGTAAAACTTGCAGATGTTAATATGGGCAGAGAACAAAAAATAATAGAATACAGTGAGATACTAATAACAGAATGAATGAATCATAGAATCATAGAATGGTTTAGGTTGGAAGGGACCTTAAAGATCATCTTGTTCTAACCCCCTGCCATGGGCAGTGACACCTTCCCTTAGGCCAGGTTGCTCAAAATCCCATCCAATCTGGCCTTCAACATTTCTAGGGATGGGTCGTCTGCAACTTCTCTGGGCAGCCTGTGACTGTGCCTCACCATGCTTGTAGTGAAGACTTCTTCCCAATATTTTATTTAAACCTACTCTCTTTGGGTTTGAAGCCATTCCCCCTTGTCCTATCACTACATGCCCTTTGTCAAAATTCCCTCTCCAGCTTTATTTTAGGTACTGAAAGGTGTTATAATGTCTCCCCATGGTCTTCTTCAGGCTAAACACCCCCAGCTCTCAGTCTGTCTTCATAGTAGAGCTGTTTCAGACTTCAGATCATCTTTGTGACCTTCCTCTGGACTTGTGCAGACAAGTCCACATCTTTCTTATGTTGGGTTCCGCAGAGCTGGACACAGCACTGCAGATGGGGTCTCATGAGGGCAGAGCAGAGGGTAAGAATCACCTCCCTCGACCTGCAGGCCATGCTGCTTTTGATGTAGCCCAGGATACACTGGCTAGTTGACAAAAAAATCATTGCATACCTCACCCTTCTCCATGTCCCAGGTAAGCAGGTCTCTCCTTCCAAAGAGGGACCATACTTTTCCTAGCCCTTCTTTTATCATTGACATACCTATAGAAGCTTTTCTTCATGCCCTTGATTATCCTGGACAGGTTTAATTTTCTCAGGGCTTTAGCTTTTCTAATCTGATCCCTGGGTACTCAGACAAATTCTCTGTGATCTTCCCAGTCTGCCTATCCTTGTTTCCATCCTCTGCAGGCTTCCTTTTTGTGTTTGAGTTTGTACACTAGCTTCTTATCCATCCATGCAGGCCTCTTGGTGGTTCTGTCTGAGTTTCTCTTTATTGGGATGCATCTCTCCCACATTTTGTGGAGGTGATCCTTGAATATTAATCAGATTTCTTGGGCCTCTCTTCTCTGCAGGGCTTTATCCCATGGTACTCTACCAGACAGGTCTCTGAAGAGGACGAAGTCTGCTATCCTGAAGTCCAGGGAGTGAGCTTGTTGTGTACCCTTCTTGCTGTCCTAAAGATCTCAGACTCCATTGTTTCCTGGTCACTGTAGCTCAGGTTGCCCTTGAGCTTCTCTGTAGGTAACACAACAAATTATGAAGAGTGGAAAGAAAGGGTTTTAATTATGGATGTTGAAGACAGCGCTGGAGAAGCGCCTGGAACTGCTGGGAGACTTGTTACTGAAGTTTTAAAGTTGTAGTGGGGTTTTTTTCAGTTGCAAAGTTTATGTATCACCTCCCTGGTTCTGTTACCTCTATCCTGCTGGGCTGTTGCAATCACCACATCCTGTCCATTGTATCTCTCAAGTTTTCTTTGTTCTCCAGTGACTAATCCCCATTAAATTGGTTTGTCTTGTCCTGGGCCAGGTGGCCTCCCCCCACACAGGGATCCCCGGGAATCAGAAAGCCCCCAGACTCCCTCCCCTCCCCGCCCTGCCAGTCCAAGCTGGGAAGCCCCTTGTGTGAGATCCCTATGCCTTGTGGCCAGAGCAGCATGGCCAGGGCTGCAGCCAGCCCCACCCCTGTCCCAATTCCATTGGTTACCACCCCTGTCTATCTCCAATCCCTGGTTTTCTATTGGTCATTACCCTTGGTTTCTCCCACTGGCTAGCCTGGGTACCTAAGACCCTTCCCTTTCCTGAGTTTTCATCTAATCCAGTCCCAGATCTGGCACCTTCCCCCAGAGATCTTATAAAACCTCTGGTATTTCCCAATAAACCCTCTTTTTGCCTGGACCTCTGGACTGATAACAGTGTCTCCTTCCTCTGTGCCCCCTTGGATTCAGAGGTAGGCAGAGACCTCTCCTTTCCTTCCAGCGCTCCATACTTCATATTTCCCACCAGCCCTCCTTGGTAGTGAGAACAAGATACAACATAGCATGTCTCCTTTTTACCTCTTCTATGGCTTGGAGAAGAATGTTATCATCAATGCATTCCAGGAACCTCTTGCATTGCCTGTGCCATGCTGTGTGGTCCCTCCAGCAGATATTTGGGTTATTGAAGTCTTCCATGAGTTGCAGCACTTGTGAACATGAGGCTGTTTATATCTGTTCATAGAGACCTCATTTGCTCGATCTTCCTGGTCAGATGGTCTGTAGCAGACCCCCACTACAATGTCACCTGTCCCTGCCTTTTCTTTAAAGCCATTCCACAAGCTCTTGGTCAGCTTCTCATCCATCTCCAGGCAGAGGTCCATGCACTCCAGCTGTTTATTGACGTAGAAGATGACACCCACTCCTCATCTCCCTTGCCTGTCCTTCCTAAAAAGTCTTTATCCTTTCATTCCAACACTCCAGATGCAGAAGCCACCCTACCATGTCTCCATAACGACAGTAAATTCACAGACCTGCAGATGTGTGCATGTCTTCAATTTCTCTTGTTTAGTTGCCATGCTACAGGTGTGTTTGCAGAGAGGCATTTATGTTGGCCCCCAGATGAAGCCAACTTCCTAACTGGAGTGGCTGGAATTCCTTTATTCTGCTCTTCAGGTGCTTTTCTGCTGTCCCGTGATCCCTCTTCAGACTCTGGGCATCTCTTCCTGGCATTGGCATTGAATTGGTAGGGGTAGGGTGGGTTGAGGTTTCCCTTCCCCAGAAACTTGTTTAAACCCTTCCTCACCATTTGGAAAAGAAAACGCTCATCCCCTTCTATGACAGATGGACACTGTCAGCCCCCAGTAGATCAGGTTTCTCAGTGAGTCTAATTAGCCAAAGCCCTGGCTGTGGCACCAGTCCTGTAAACACTTGTTGATTTGCCGGATTAGACTGGTGCTTTCAAACACCTTCCCTTTGATTGAGAAGACTGATGAAAGACAACCCCTGCTCCAGAGTCCCTTAGCACTGCCCCCAGGGCTCTGTAACCCTTCTTGATTCTTCTCATGGTGCCCCTGGCTGTATCACTAGTTCCCACACAAAACAACAACTTTAAACATTTAATATACTGAAACACAAGGTATTGCATTGGATTGAGAAAGACTGTAGGTCAGGGTCTCAGATTCTGTAAACAGACTTACTTCTACTGGTGTAAAACTAGCTTGAGGTCTTAAAGTCTACATGTTACACTGACTTACACAAGCTGAAAATCTAATGCAACATTTTCTGTTACCACGTATCATTTTCCTAGGAGCATAGCTTCAAATTCAAACTCCTGAGTTTCAGACCTCCTCATTTGGATCAATTCCCTGAAAGGTGACCACAACAAACATAGAGCATTGTTGACAGTAATTTTTTGATGCCATTTCTTCACACATGCCAGCATGATTTGAAACAAACTACAGCTGCAGCAAGTCCTTCAGCTGATTTCCCTAATGAACTGCGAACCACCAAAGTGTTTCCAGTGACCTTGTATTGAATATGCTTCTGGAAAGGAAAACTACTGTTTAGAAGTGAAGCTCATTTTACAAACTATGTGAACAGTCTGTCACTTCCTGGCAGAGCTCAGACAGCTGTGACAGTGAGGGTCAGGTCACAGCAACCTCCTCTCAAAGAGGAAGAGAACCTATGGGAATTCAGAAAACACCTGAAGTGCTGAAAGTGTGTGATCTGTCTGTTCTTGGAAATTACGGTTGAATGGTCTATCCAGGTTTTGGCATTCAGAATTTCAACTCTCAAATCCTACTTCCTTTGTGAACTCAAATACTTTAGGAAAGTCTATGAATGAGACTGTCCTTATTATGAATACTGAGTATTTGTGATTAAATTAATCCAATGCAGAGACAACTTTTGGCAATATTACAGAAACCATATTGATGGTTGGCTTTTTATTAGTTGAAATGGAAGGAAACTGATAAACAAGTCTGCAACAAGCATTTTCTTGTTCTCTGGGTACAACAACATATCAGTAAAAATGCAGATGAAATCTATGTTTCATGGTATTATCATGTTACAGCTGCAGGCTGAATGTATCAGACTAGATAAAAACTATATGGGAGAAACAAAACATACATAATTCAGTAGAGCTCTGCCTTTCCTAATAATTTTTGAGATGTCTAAAGAACAGTTTCTAACTTATTTACATATTACAAGGCCATATTCATTTTAAGACAGACTCTGGCACTGTGACTTGTACCATAATGGGAACAACCTATTTTACAAATAATGGCAATCAGAACAATTCAAGGACTAAGGTACTAATTAGTAGGAACACAGATATGAGACTGTTTCTTTTTGGCACAATCTTTTAATAACAAAATACAGTTGTGTTGCCCACTCCTAATTCACTGTTTACCCATGTGTTTGGCATGAGGTAGCCACTGGTATGTTCCTTCTCAACTGCGTTTCTTTAGCTGCTTCTTGTGTTTTACAGTCTCCTTTTCATTGTACTACCACTGAAGTATTTTTATTACTCTGGCAATGTTCCTTGCAGTACCACAGTCAGTTGTAAACATTGCAGAAGAGTGATCTCTAATATAATTCTCATCATATTCCTGAATCACCAGGAGGCAGTATCATCTTTGTTGGTACGGAGGTCTGTGGGCAAAATCTTCTTCAGCAGCCCAATTTTCCCATTAACCACTAGAGGGCTGAATTTCCTGTAAGTATCTGTACCAGTCTGGTAGAGGCAAAATGGTCTAAAAAACCATTATGTGGTTTATGTGTAATTTGTTACCACTCTTGGTGGTCTTCCTAAGAGTTGGCTGGCAATAAAACTGCCTCTAGGACACCATTGGGAAGAGGCCTTGATTTACATCAGGTTTGCTACTTCAGCCACTAAATTTTACCATCAATAGAAGAAGTTTGTCCAAAACTGAATTGTTTCTTGTAATCCAAAGCATATTATCTACCTGTACCCTGACTGTAATGACATGCAAAGGTGGTTTCATGTTCTTAATTTAAATTATTAACTTATTTAAAAATTACTTAAAATAAATAGGTCACTTAAACCTGTAAACAAATAAATACAAGAACAAATACACAGATAAGATGTTTGTTTAAAACAATTGCTTCCAAAATTTTTAGCAGAATACACTAAAGTATTGCTTAGTACTGAATAATCAGATTGGTATGCAATATATTTTATAGTATCTGGAGCGTAAATTTTGGATGAAATTAAATTAAAACAAAACAAAAAAAAAGAAATGAAACAACAACAACAAAACCAAAAAAACCCAACCAAACAAAAAAAGAACTCAAAACCCCCAGACACAAGAACAGAACAAAGTGTCTCAGTCTCTTTCCATGGAGAATATTTGTTTTAAAGGATGGTTTCTCTCTCCTTACAAAAGAGAAAAAATGTTTTGTCTGGGATCCAGTTTGAGTGCCATAAAGACAAAAATTGTACTAAGTTGTGTACTTAATTCTCCAGTGGTAATAACAAAAATTCCTACATAGTGTATGGAGAACAGTAGATGTCTTTGAAAGTCTCCAGAGGGAGAACCTGTCTGTTTATCTTGGTACCCAAATATGAATGGGCTGAAATTCAGCCTTTCTTCCAAAAACAACAAAGAGAGGTAGCTTGCAGCTTCTACATCTCTCTGTCACCCACGGGATTATTAACCCAGAGTTATTCTGAAGTGAGACTCCCAGAAAGAGGCAAGGTTGCCCCCTAAAGAGGTGGGAGTGGTTGAAGCAGTCTGATGATCGCAGATGATACATAAGAGCTGCAAGAGATTTCTGAACTTTTCAAAGAGTCACAGAAGTTTTTAAAAGAACTGAAAGAAGGAAAAAGAAACTTTCAAAACAACAAATACTCACTGCAGTTGGCCTGAAATATGAACAAAGTACATAGCTATAGAAATGAAAGACTGTGAAACAAAGCAATGCAATGCTTACAAAATTCACATTTGTCCTCTTTTTATGAACTTCTTAGGAAGCTCTTGTCCTACATGCTGAGTGAGAAACACTGAAAGTATTATCACAGCATGGTTGTTTAGATGATGCTTTAAGCTTGATACTGAAATAGTTATGCTAGCCTCTTATAACATGAGATATGACTAGAGGTATCTCATAGATAGCTGTTAATGGGGATTCATTTTTATGTGTTTCCCTTAATTTTCCCCAACATTTTCCTCCTACAGATCTGTATGTCATCCCTTGCTATTTTTTCAGAAAAATTGTCTGAGATCTCTTATTTCAGTTTTTAAACCAAATTGTTTTTTAAATGTATATTTTCCCTTGTGAGTTCTACATCAGGCAGATGCTGCGAGAGTCTTGTCAGATTGCAAATACCTTTTGTTTTTCAAAGAGAATCTGTTCTCTGTGTTCAGAACTGCACTGTTCTTGTGATACTAATCATGCACTAAGGCTAACTACTGCTTGGGCCAAAAAAAACCCTTTTAATGAAAAGAGAAAGTTTAGTCAATGTTCCTTCTTAAATAAAAAAGAACATTAAAAAAATGAAGAAAAAACCTTCCTACAGTTCTTCAAACAAATATGAGCCTTATTCTCTGTTCTTTTATGTCTCAGCTGTAGTTTCATGAAAAATTGCCTTTGTCAGCAAAGCTGGGTTAGGAAACTCAGAATGCCACCACCTTCAGCCAATTATTTTTACCCCTGTGAAGCCCTTTGACACTGCTTAGTTATGCCAATGCAGTTGATTCAGGATGCGTATTGTAAATTAAACAGTCCAAGTTAAAAGTAAAAATCAAAACAAGGATCAGTGAAATCTGATTCCTTCACCGTCTCAGAGAGGTTTGGGGTTCTGCACGCGTGCAGCTGTTGCAGCATTGCTGGAGTGCTTTGAATGATTGCTTCAATTACAGATATACTTTGATGTTAGAATGCTACTTTGAACATTTTTGTGGTACCAGCGGTGACCCTGGCAGTTTGGCTTTTCCAATATATGTCTATTTTAGGAATTAGCTTCCATAAAAGAGAAAAATCTACCATGACAGTCAAATGGTCTCTGCTTGAGAAAATGTTTTGTTCCTTTGAAATATGTTTTACATTTCAGCAAAATTTCAATGGAACATTAAACCTAAGGAGATTCACTTAGATTGCAGAAGCTGTGCTGTCTTTATGCATGAGTGTCAAGCAATAAAGCACGTACACCCCCTGTGCATTCTCTTGGTAGGGGGCCCACAAAAACTGCCGCTTTCAATTCTATCTAATGTTTACACGCTAGGCAGTCTTCCTTCAGATATTGAGGATTGCTTGTTCCTAATGTTCAGGCATATAGACCAATCCATCACATGAAACTGTCAGTGACATTTCTACCCCTTTTCTGGTTTTGTTATTAAAGTGAGGAAATAAACATGAGACCCCTGCTTTATCCCTTCAGTTTTCCTCTGTTAAGGGATTATTCATTCACTTCTATCTGTAAAGACAGAAATTACAAAAGAATGCTGATGCATTCATTTTGTACCTAGAGTCTTACAATTAACCTGGTCTGTATCTGAATTTACTATGCATCAATACTTCAACATGCTTTTGGACAAGGATTTTTCTTCCATCTATGTTTCTGAAAGCATGCAGCAACAATTCTTCTTCCTTTCTTCTTAGTGGCATGAAGAATATGATAAATGAAACCTTTTTTTCCTCTCTTTAGCCTAAATGGAAAAGGTACAAGGGCATTGATTTCAGCTGCAAATGGAACCTGCTTGTAGATTACCCACTATGAAAGATACTTAAAAGTAATGCATGTTCCCTGTACTTTTAGATCAGATGGACTTTTTTAACATTTTAACATTTATACCTAGATATTCTAGCAAAGCTCTCCAGGGAAGAGTTCTCTGCTAATGATAGATGGTGAAAAGCAAGATGCATATCTCACTCAATTTGAAGTAGGAAAAATCAAGTTTCAGAATGGATTTCAGCTAGAAAAGACCTCCTAAAATGGATGCAATTTGGAACAGATTCTGGAAGACAAAAATGTACCCTTCAGGAATGAAGCATGGACAAGGGTAGAACAAATTGCTCAGAAAAGAAGCCTGAGTTCTCTCCTTGGCTAAGCAACAAGTAGTAGAGGCTGATACAAAGCTCTTTTTGTTATTTTTTCAAAGACCTTGGGAGAGTTAAAAACACAAGGGACATGTAGCATCCTTTATTAGATCAATTGGTATAATTGTAAAGTCAAATAGACAGGTGTCAGGCACATCTCAGGTCTACTCCTGCTTACTCCATTATCCCGGACATGACCTTTAATTTCAGGAGGACAAGTGGAGAGAATCACCGCTCTGGTGTTATCTGAACACATCACTTGGAAGTGGGAAAGCCAATTTTTCAAAAATAATCTGCTATGCCATTTTTAACTGAGTGACCAGAATTGAAGAGACTATTTTAAGTTTTAACCCAACTCAGGTTTTTGCAGAAGAACAGTGTCAGTTTTGTTCTCTTTGTTTTGTAATTCTTAATAATTTTCTAGTAACATCTTTTTAAACCTTTTTTTTTTACATCCATGTCTCTACTAAATCTACGAACAGTTTCTAGCAATTTATTCATGTCTCTACTAAATCTACTAACAGTTTATAGCAGTTTTCAGACTACAGAAGTCAAATGCACAGACATATAATTCCACATGTCTTCCTGAAAGATAAATTTATAAATCTTTAACTTTTGTCAAATTCTATTCCTTTACTAATGGTGATTTTAGTAATAAATTATATACTACAGTTAACAATTACACAACTTACTACTTGAACTCCTTCAATGCTCCAGAATGAATAACATATGGTACTGGAGATATTTTACTCTTTATTTTACTAATTTATTCTAAAACATCTTTCACTGACACTTCAGTCTGAGACTTTTTTAATGACTCACTTGTCATAGGAAAAGCTTCTTCTAATTTTCACACTAATGCAAAATATTCACTCAGCTTTTATGTTCTGGCCACATATTTTCTGCTCTTGTAACCTCTTGATCATCTCCTCAACAAGGCAGTGAGAGAAAAACTTGCGGGTCAAGATAAGGACATCTGACTATCAACATGGGCAAAACACACTTGATTTTAGGGATGTAAATGTAATTTCTTTATTCAGCAGAGGAGGAGGATAACAAGAAATAAGAACAAGTCTAAAAACACCTTCCACCTATACCCACCTTTCTTCCCAGGCTCTTATACCTTGATGTCCTAAACAGCACAGAGGGACAGGAGCTGGGACTGCAGTCAGTTCATTACAAATTAACTCTGCTTCTTCTTCCTCATCATGGTATTCCTCTGCTCCAGCATGGGGTCCTTCCCATGGAAGACAGTCCTTCATGAACTGTTCCACGGTGTGTCGCTTTACAGGATGCAGTCCTTCAGGGGCAGACTGCTTCACTGTAGGTCCCTCACTGGGCCACAAGTCCTGCCAGGAGCCTGCTCCAGAACAGGCTTCCCTTGGGGTCACAGCCTCCTTTGGGCATCCACCTGATCTGGCTGGGATTTTTCAGGGGCTGCACGTGGATCTCTGCTCCACAGTCGTCCTCCATGGTCTGCAGGGGTACCGCTGTCTCGCCATGGTCTGCACCACGGGCTGTAGGGAAATCGCTACTCCAGCATCTGGGTCACCTCCTTCCCCTCCTTCTTTGATGTTTGCAGGGTTGTTACTCCCACATACTCTCCCTCTCTCACACCTGCAATGTAGTGGTTTTTACATCTTCTCAAATCCCAGAAGTGCAACCAGCATCACTGACAGCCTCAGCTTTGGCCAGCAGTTGGTCCTTTGTTGAAGTGGCTGGAATGGGCTGTATCCAACAAAGAAACAACCCCTGGTCTTTGTTGTCGCAGAGGCCACCTATGTAACCCTTTTTTTTTTACCAAAATCTTGCCATGTAAACCAAATAAAATACATGTATCTTCATATTAGTTTTACTTATTTAGTAGCCCACCCTTTTTTCATCATCCTTTCTTGCTTATAGTTTTAAAATGAAAGACTCTGTGTTTTGGGGATTTTTTTTTTTTTTATTTTCCTTATCTGGATACAAATTCTACTTTTAAAGCCTACTTTCATCTTTAGTGATGTACTCTGCATTGACTATTACCATCCTGAAATTGGATCTTAGGGTTATGATGAATAGCTCCGTGAAAATGTTAACTCAGTGCTCAGCAGTGGTCAAAAAAGTAAATTGAATGTTAGAAACTATTAAGAAAAGAGTAGAAAAGAAAACAGAAAACATAGTCATATCTGTGGAAAAAGCCGTTATCCCAAAGCCTACAAAAGGATGTAACAGAACTCGAAGAGGTTCACAGAAAGCCACCAAGAATAATCAAAAACATAGAAAGGCAGTCAAAGGAATTCATAAATAGCTCAGGACTATTCAGTGTGAAAAGTGACAATTGAGGGAAGGCTTTGACAGAAATCTGTCCTGTCATAAGGGAAAAGGAAAAGATAAAAAGAGACAGATGGTTCGTTTTCTCTTCCAAAGCGACAATGAAAGTATCACATGCTGTTAGCAGGTGGTAGGTTTAAAGCAAAAAAAAAAAAGGGAGGTAGTTCTCCACATAACATGTAGATAGCTCTCTCTCCCCAGCTCACTTTTCTTTCAGTATTCTTTGCTGTATACAAAAAGACACTGCAAGCAATATATGAACCACTTACAAGCCCACAGTAATGATTTAATGGCTGGCTAGAGCCCCTAGTGGGGAGCAACAATTCCCATTCCTTGGCCCGCAGGCCTTGTGATCCTCTCTGGATCAGCACTCATATGGTGGTAGGGAAGTGTCAGTCAGCCCTGTTGTGCTCTGGCATGGGTTGGTCTTTGGTGCTGCCAAAAACTAGATTCTATTCTTTCTCCATGGGTGTGAGTAGTTTCATATCATTATTTTTTTCCTGAATCCCTGAGTTGATAATTGTCACCTTGCAATTCAATTTATTTATTTATCTTTTGTTATCTTGTAAGGTGTTAACTTATATATACCCTGACACCTGAAAAACAGGTTAGTCTAAAAACAGCCAAACCTGAGGGTTAAGCTGGAAGCAACTGCATCTCCAGGGGATATACTTTGAAAGAATTTAACTCAGGATATTTTGGATGATAGAGGTTTGTATGCATTGAAAAAGGAACTAGACTAGTTCATGGACAAAAATATCACTACTTTGAGATGCTAGACAGAAATACCAGAGACCTGATTCTACTAAATCTCTATTTCTGTTTCAAAAGCTCCTGAGTAGTAAATCACTGTGGACTTCAGAGAATATTCATGGCATGCCTCATCATTTTGATCTTCCTTTGAAATCTTCTTGTTGTCATTGTTGGAAGTGGGACATAGGGCTTCGCTGACCTTTGGTCTGGCTCAGCATGGCTACTCTTGTGCTCTGAAAGCCTCCTTTGCTCTGCTACATAACTGTGTGGTCTTGTTTTATTTCTTTGGGTTTTTTTCCACACCTTTTTGACAGAGATTGCAGGTTTCTTCTGTCATAATCCTTTTAAGCAGTGTTGTTCATGTATTTTAATTTATGTTTTTTGATTTTAGTTTCTTCCAATTTATTTTTACTATGCTTTCTTGGACCTTTTTTTTTTTCAGAAGTTTCTTTTATATGAAAATGAGGGTATGGGGAAGAGGGAAAACTTTTCAATCATACTGGCATTTTGAATGAGGAAAGTTTGAGACAAAGTACACTATTTTAAGAGTGTGTCAGTGTAGCTTTAGCAACTTCATTTTGAACCATACATCTTCTTTGCATATGTCACAATATTTCCCATTGTGGTATCTCACTATTTAACTATTTTTCATAGCTCATTGTTACAATTTTCCAGATAATGAAGGCTAATTAAAGCATTGAATTAGTATTGTTTTCTTTCCTTGTAATGTTCTTAATTGTTAGCATTTCAAAGCCACTATCACGGACTCATGATGATATAAATAACTCAAATAATATATTCTTTAATCAAAGCATGACACATTTTTTCATGTAAATTGTGATAATTGTTATAATTAGTTCATTTACTATATTTAAATCTCAGCTTTCTTTAAGTCTTGAAACTTTCCTCTAGCAGTCTAAACTGTTTTGTCAGTTCTATAAATTATCTTCTTGTTTCTCAAGATACGTAAATGATCTGTTTTTCAGGCCAAGTTTTTCAATGTTTATTATGTCCATACTCTCACTTCAAATCAGTCCCTTCAGTTCATTCATCTTACTTTATAATTTTTCAGTATTTATATGCTTTTAGTGTGACAGAAACATGTTTTTCTTTGATCTAGTTGTCTATTTTTAGGTCCAGATTTATGTGGTGAGAGGATTCTTTGATGTTTCCTATCTGAGGTTTATTGAACTATATCTGTTTTGCAGGCTGAAGATTTTACTCTTAGACGATGAGTAATGTCAGACTGTTTCCTCCTATTCCCTTGTTAAATTCCTGGTAATCTTTATAAAAACAAAACCGAAATCAACACCAACAACTTCAACTCTTTTATAACTTTGAAGTCAAATACCAGTACATGTTCTATATTGACTGAATGTTCCATAATGATAGGAATTATCCCTTTTTTATAGGACTGATATATTTCAAAGTTTTCTGAAAATCCCTTCACTGCCTCACATTACTTCTGCAGCCATGTTTTAACACAGTTGCTTTACGGCTTGTGTACCAAACCCTGGAAGCCTTCCAGAGAATACTGTTGTCAAGGCTCTATTTTTGTGTCAACATTGAAAGATAAAACTTGGCATCCTTTCTCTCCCCCACTATGTCATGGGTACTTCACTGACAATGTAAAACAGGTAGAAACCTTGGGAGGTCCATAGCTTTTTTATGCAATAGACAGGTTATGGGCATTTAGAGTTGACTCTGTGCTCAAATGTTAAAAAGTTGTCTTAACTGTGTGCTTCAAAGAACTTCTAAAGAAAGTCTGCCCAGTCTTGTCTCCACATTGTCCTAGAATAGACCTCCAAAGACTGATTGATTTTTGCCTTCTTTTACCTCCTAAGCTAATGAAATAAGGTGTAGGACACAGTCAGTTCTGATTAAAATCCTCATGTCTGTCTTGGATGAATAGTCATCAGCATCTCCCAGCCAACTGCCTCCAGATTTTATACTTGGCATGACATTGTGTGGTAAGGAGCATCACTTTGGACAGTTTGGGTCAGCTGTCCCGGCTATACCTCCTCCCTGCTTCTTGTTCCCCTCCTCACTTGTAGAGCTCAAGACACTGAAAAGTCCTTGGCTTAGGGTAGGCATTGCTCAGCAACAAGTGAAACATCAGTGTATAATCAACATTATTCTCACACGGAGCCCAAAACACAGCCCTGTGCGAGGTACTCAGATGAAAATGAATTCTATCCCAGCCTAAAGCAGGACACACTTTCAGTGTGGTGTTAAGAAAATGAAAATATCCACAGGGCCTCTGAGGGCTGGGTGTGGGATAGGCTCCTGTTTGAGTAGCTTGGTCTAGAATTCAGTGAACTTGGCATCAATTTAACCTTAAAACACAGGTTAGAGGGAACAGTTGTATGACTGTCATATATCTGCCATGTTACAAATTTTACTAATCATGTTTATTTGGTATTTTTTGTAACAAAGGGAAGCATTACTGACAAAAAAAATCAGACTCAATGAAACAAATGGAAAGTAAATTCTCAAAAAGGAACCAAAAATGTCACTGGAAAGCTCCATAAAGGCAAATCCATTCTTATTAACTGAGCATTTTCACTACACCATTTATGGCTGTCATGCTTCATTATTCTTCATGTTTGGTAATAGATTTTATGATATTGTCAAAGCAATACTGATCACCCCCCTGAAATGTTTTTAATTTCAAAATGTGCTGAGCTGTTCTGTGAGAACTTTGCTTAGGTGGCTAATGAAACTGCCTTTTATTATAGGTCAGTTGGTGTGAATTCCATCACCAGTAATAGAGAGAACTACATTAAGATACAACTGATTGGAAGGAATCATTACTGTGTATTAGCATAAAGATCATTCTTTTCCCAAAGCTTACACTAGATAAATATGAATGCATATCTAGCAGAAATCATGCCAGCTCCAATAATTTAAAGTGATTATACTTTTCCTTTGCAATTTTTTTGTTAGAAAAATAGAATTTGAACTTGAGATGAATTGCGCTTGAGAGATTTTGTTACCTTAAAATCTGTATTTGTGCTTTTTTTTTTCCAGTTGCACCACAGACACTTTTACTTTGGAAATTATATTTGCATGTTGCAAATTCATAGTTAATATGAATCCTGATTACATTTTGTTCTTAATCAGAAGGTAATGAAAATTATCCTTAATATAAATGACTATAACAAACAAATGTATTTATAGCATTGTTCAAAAATTGACATTTTGACCCATGGGAACATTTACCTTCTTTCTAAAAAACAGGTTTTAGATTGTGCGGAAGATACTGATGTGTCAAAATATGTTATCATGATGAATTGAAAACACTGAAAAATACCCATTTCTCTCATGAACAAATTTTATTACAAATAGTTTGTTTTACTTAACTAGAAAATCTTCTTCTATAAATATAATTTAAAAAAAAATATTTTAGTTTTGTCTCCTTTGTTTGTTTTTCTTTAGATGATTCTTATAAAAAATACATAATATATTTTTTCATAGCCATGCAATTTATTGTTGAGTAGAATAAAAAAATGCATGGAGACCAAAGTGTATCTAATAATGGATGCGCGTCCCTGCACACTCATGGATTCCAGATTTTAACCATATCAAGTAGTAAACCAAACATCTCTTTGGGACTTTGGAGGTGCACTGGAATGCCAACTAGTGTACTCTCCTACTGAGCTCAAAAATTTCAACAGCTGATTTACTCTTTTAGGTTTGGGGGTTTTTAGTGGGGAGAGTTGGGGTGGGATGAGTTTTCTTTCAGCACAGGCAATTGAAAAAGGAAAAAACTTCTGCTTCTCTTTTTGGCTATGTCTTATGTTCATTTATAGCATTTTGCAGAAAACCCACTTTGTTCTAGACATTTAAGTGAAAAAAACCCCACCTTGACCAATAACTACATATAGGATAACCTAATGACTACACATGTGTTAAAGTAGTTTGGGATCTCTTCATAGTGAGTGAAAGGTATAGGTACTTACAGAAGGTGACTAAACTCCATCAAGAATGAAACTTATAAATCCAAATGATCCAGTACAATGAAGGTAGTATTAAGGTTTCCATTAAGGTCTTTGTGAAAATGGTCCAAAATGTGAATTTACAAAATTGTCTTATGTTTTCACTTATTTCATTGCAATATTTCAGCTACTCAGAAAAGGGAGAAAAAAGAAAGAAACCTCTTGTTATGTATGGTTACACCATTAACAATACCAAAGTCAATATCTGAAAGTGAAAACTAATTTCACAAGTAATTTTTTTTGTGAAGGTGTTGGTCTTTGTTCTCAGCTCCTTTTCTTTTTCTTTGCATATATGTTTATCCTGAAGTGAAATTTCATATCTTATGGAAAAAAATATTATCTATCACATTTTAATATTATTAGTGATAACTGACATATACAAAGTATTGATGTGTTTGGTTTATGGTTCACTTGGGAAATCTGTCACATTCTGAGGTTTACTGAAGGTGATGCTAAAAAGGCAGATTTTCTAAAAGGTTGTACCGTCCTGCAAAGGTGTTGGGTAGCTTTCATACTTGGTAGATCAGATGGTTTATAGCAGTACTACTGAAATGAAACCCCAGAAATAGCTTGTTTTTTATAGAAATCATGTCATGTGTCACATTTTCATATGGCATTTGTTACAAAATGAACATTCCCTACAGTTAAACAGTATTTTTAAAATCTTACCTCATGAAAAAGGGATTATGAAGTTCAACACAAGATCTGTTATTAGTACCTTAAACCCACAAATAAATTTGGCATAAAATTTCTGAAACCGAGTTCTCTTTTTTTTCTTTTTTTCCCCAAACAGATAAAACAAGTTATCACTCTGAATTTTATGGCATATTATGAGGTTGACAGAGGCTGCATATAAAGCTGAAGTCATGCAGTGTTGAAACAAATCTGTTATGTGCACTATATGACAAATGTAAGAATTTTGTTTCATGCTTTCCACTCTAAAATAATAAAAACAAGACTCTGTGGAAGAAAATGAGGCCAGACTTTTCATAAGTAGATGTATGGACATTTTTTTGCATGTCAGTGAGAACTTCTGCATGCGTGCAGGGACAGCGTAGAGGGAAGGTTTATAAACCTAACTGTGGGCTTCAGTGTCTCTCCTTGGGAGCCAACAGACCATGAGCAATATATACCCCTTTCAGTTTTGGTACTGCATGTCCTATATCAGAATTTAAATGAAAGCTTATCTCCTTCTGTGTCCTGTCAGAAACCAAGCTGTCCCTTAAGCCAGGTTCAATGTTTATGCTCTGTAAGAAGTTTTGTTGAGCTGAAATAATTCTTATGCTAACTGTAGGCAAGATAGAAAAGTGAATCAAAGAGAAATATTGTATTTGGGGGTTCAGATAACTCTTATCTGAAAAAAATTCTGTTTGTTGATGTTACTTGTGGAAATACACTCTTGTTTTTTAAAACCTGGTTCCCTAGGGTCCCTCATGTTTTTTGTATTAGGGAAGAAATATTCAACTGAATGTTTGTTTCTCCACTGTATCACTCCATGAAATAGCATAAATAAATACAGAAGTGAGAGGAAAGCTTTTTTGTGCCAGCAAAGGAAAATGGATGACAGGATAAATGGCGATTGAATGAAATTGTTCATTCTGAATTTGTCAGTTGTTCCTACAGCAAAATTTGGACACAACTAGAGTGCTGCCATAAAGTACATATGAGATTTAAAAATTTAATTATTTACTTAAATTCTTTTCTGGAATTGATATTTATAAGACTTTGGAGGCTCTGACTAAAGGCTTTACATCACAGTCATCACAAAAAGGGAACTCCAGCAACACTCAAATAAACAGTTTATGCAGCTAATTACTGCTTGTGAGGCTGATGTCCAGCAGAGCTGGATTTACTCTATTATTTGCCAGGTCCAGTTTTATATATGTGAGCATGGATGCTGGGGTCTGAGCACAACCAAATGAAGCAATGGTTGTATCTCAGTAAAGCAATACTTCAAAGAGAACTAGTTTCAAATCCTGGATAACAGAGAAGTGGTTTAATGAAAGCACAAATGAAGTATGGAGATTTATCAGCAAATATCACACAAGTTCGAAGTAAATTTTTAAACCTGGTCTTTCCCAAAAGACACCTTCCTTCTGAAATATTAGGGTAGCCTGGTGGCTTAGTAATGTGTTACTCAATCCCTCTCTCATGTCTGCCCTCCCTTCAGAATGGTCCAGGATCCCAAACTGACTCCAGTTATTAACTGCAGCTTTTCTGTGACTGATGCATACTGTTGCCTGCTCTGAGAGCTCAGCCATCCTATACTCCACTCGGTGTGCAAAGAAAAGGTCTGCCTAATGTCTGTCCTAAAGATGTTATTCTCTATTCTCTTTCTTTGTCCACAACTGAGGATATTCAGAAAGAGGAGGTCTGGCATTGGGCTGCCCGATACATCCAGCTATGAATAAACAAGGCCACAGCTGCTGTTGACTGGTAAAAGACAAATCACTCGCTAGGAGTTCTCAGCTACTCCCCAGAAGTTTCTCATGAGAACTCTTCAAGCTTCTCAATGGACTCCAGAGATGTACCTGAAAACAGTCAGGATGATTTCACCAAAACACTGGACTTGTGAGATATGGATTATAACCAATTAGAATTTGTAGTTTGATGGTGTGAAGTTCAATTTAGCCAATAGGACGTAGCCTTAATCCTATATAAACTGTGTGCAATGTGTAATAAAGGGTCTTTCACCGTAAACCTTAAAGGCTTGTCGTGTGAAGTCCTTTTCCTCTGCATAAATATTGTTTACTTTAGAAATCTAATCACCTGGTTTTCCACTTGGGTAAATCACCATTGAACTGGTCTCTTCATTTAACGGTGGTAAATATTCTATCAGTTAAAGTATTTATTTTGCTTCACTGATGTAATAAGAAGTGGTCCTTCTATGCAAGGACTTCCTAGGAGAGGACTGATCTCCCTTACACTCACCATCACACAATATCACCCCTCATAAAAAGAACTATTTCAGAGAAACAGAGGGTCAGGTGTCGGTCTTTCTAAAGCAAAGCATATTGTTTGGACAAAGCATAATAGTAACTAAATGAAGAATCCCTGAGGCACTATCTGCTTTTGATAATATTGTGTCAAAATCAAAATTTGGCCCTTTAGGCAGTACTTTAAAATAACAATGCAATTCATTGTGGCTGTCTGAGTTGGATTTTGAGTGACATTAATTGCTTAGTAGGTAGCCATACATAATATAAATATATCAAATGCAGGAAAAAAAAAGAAATCCTATTAGTAAAATCCAACATGGACAAATGAATATGTTTTTGGTTGTTTTAATAACAAAGTGACAGTATTTGTTGAATTATAAAACAGTGGCTATCCTATTTACTAAATAGGCAAGAAAACTGCAAAACTGCATAAGCTTTAATATTAATAGCATGCACCAAATTCAGTACTTAAATTACAATATGTATTTATATGAATACTTCAGGTTGCTCTGGTCCTTAAAACTTTTAATTTAACTGAAAAATGTAGAGCTGAGTTTTAAGTACGCTTTGGTTTACTAGGAGATATTCTAAAAATCTGTTTGATGCAAACATTCTTTCTTTTTTATTCTCTCACTCTCCTTCTCTCCTTAGAGTAAATATAAGACAGGAACAAGATGCATAATGATGGATCCCAGGTATTCGGACTCTTGGTTCCTTTCTAATTGGCTACATGGTCTTTAGTTACTATTTTTTAGAAAAATGTTAGATTGAAATGTCACTGTGTTAAGTGATTTATTAACACAGGTGCATAAAATGTAGAATAATAAAAATAAAGGCTCCTTCCTCTCCACAAGCCTCTTTAGCCCAAGGTGACATAATACAAACTAACCTATCTCTGTTCTTATGCTAGTTGGTTGCAAGAAAATATAAAATAAACCTATGTCTTATTGCCTTATCGCCTTATCGGTTGGCACCAAGCACTTCCATTTCGGCAATGACAGGGTTTTATTTGTTTGCTAATGAGCAGACTAGAAATTTAAAACACATGTGAGCATCATGAAAGAAAACTGTACAGATGCTTGAATATCTTATATGGAAAAAATATAATTATTAAGGTTTATAATTTAAAGCTCTCACCTGTGAAATATCAGAATAAAGTCTTGCTATATTAGTTTTTAGGGTTTTGTTGGTTCTATCTATTTATTTATTTAGCTTCAGGAGACAGAGTATTTACTCACAAGGCAACAAGCAGTTTGTATTATCTTTCATTTACCCCTCAAAACCACAGACCTATTAGGTCCTCAGCATTTAGAAAAGTAGAAATAAAGTCTTAGATATAGACAGTGAAATATTTCAGGCTTATCAGAATCCAGACCCTGGTTTTAACTTTACGTGTCATAATTTGTGTTAGTATTGTACTACATTTATTTCCAGGACATTGGCTGCATAAGCTTTTCTTTTTTTTCATTCAAGCATCAGTCTTTCAACTGTGCACCAGAGGTGATAGGTGTTGCACTCAGACTGCTATTTTCAGTTCTAAAATAATTTCTGTGAAAAATAATAAAACCATAATGGTGAGATGGAATCACCCTCCCTCTGTCCTGTAATTTTGGAGCCTTAAAATTCAGATATTGTTCCTATCCACATGAACCACTCTTGGGTCCTTTGTCTGAGCGTAATGTTTTGTCAGAGTAATGATATGGGCTGCAGGCATTAGGTATAGCAAGTGGTTTTATCTTGTGTACAGCAGAAGGGCTATATACCAGAGCTGAATATAAGATGGATTTAATTAGAAGCTGGGGGGACCGAAGGCTTGTGACAGGAATAAATCAATGTTTTTGATCATTAGACCTTGTGCAGATTCTGCTGCTGTAATGGAAAACTAGTACATGCTATTTCCTTCAAAACTCTTGACATGACTGTGATATACTTCTCTGATGTACTGTTGGACAGATTTATTTGACTTTCACCATTCCCCTTTTTGATCTCAACTTAGATTATTACTAAGGTATGAAAAAAAGATTATTCTTCTGGTTGCTGCAGTAACATGTCCTATAACCCCCAGGCTTGTGCTAGCTCTTCATCAAATGTTTATGGCAAGAGCTAAATTTAAATCCACAAGGAAATACAACGATAGTTGTACTGCACTTAGATTTCCAGACTGTGTGCCATGGAGGTGATGGACCAAATCCTCAACTGGAGCTAGACTATTTTGTTTCAGGTGAAGATCTATTCCAATCATTTTAATTTGCCTCAACATAAACTCATGCTGCTTTTGAATGGCAGCTCCTGCCATTAATGACAGTGATAGCATTGAGTTAATCTTCGGCTGCAGCTGACACTTAGTCCATCATTTGGATTCCACCTTCTTCTATGGGATGTGTGTGTTAGACTTGGGGGCAATAGGCTATGGCTTTTCTCTCTCTCTTACAGGTAGATGTATTGGAACTGACCACATGTAAAAAAAAAATCCTCTCTTTAATCTCTAATGCTAATTATGCATAATCAGATGTACTTTGAGAGATGAAGTAGTTTTGTGTCTCAGACTGTGTAAGTATAGATATATAACCTTGTGCTGAAAACATCTGTGTCTGTGTCTGTGTGCATTTCTCTGTGAGATGACTCTGTTCTCCCACCTGGAGCAAACAGCAGAAAATACAATTACAGAAACACTTAAGTCCTCACTACCCATGGGTGGAATATTTGTGTTGCCTATTATTTAGACCAAACTTCATAGAAATCAAAGCTTTCTCTTTTCGTATGTGCAGCCTTTATTCAGTTGTAACACTCATATTCTCAAAGCTCCATTTCAGTAAGTAGTCTCCGGTTTTAAAACCCAATTTGCAAACATTTTGTATTGCATATATCCTATACTGAATATATCTTCATTCAGATTTTTAGTGGTTATTATTGAAAGCCTGTGGTACCTTCCTTTTAGCGTAATTTTGTCCTAGTGTTTTGTGGACTGTAAAATCCTGCAGTCACGCTTGTTCAGGCCAGGAGAGCTAATGTAAATAATGTCTCATTTCTGACAGAAACTACTCAAATGCATGCCTGGTAGGCCAGATATGAATGAATAACAAACTACAGAAAACAGCAAATCAGTAAATCATGAAGATAGAGAAAACATGTTTCTCTTTCTTCTCTGTAGTGTTCACTACATGCTTACTACAGTTTTCAACTTTTTTATGGAACAGACTGTTATGGTTAACCTGTAAACAGACACTTTTCCTGTACACTACTCTATCTTGGCTGCCCATGGGTTTTGGAATTTTTGTTCTATGTGAAAGGTACAGATATGTTCATAGAAAAACACACCCCTTCCCAATAAATACGATTGTGACTTTATAAATTGCTTAATCCCTTCAGTCTATCTTCTGGACTCATGGAATGAAGAGTATATGACTGATTTAAGCTAAACACCTTGTAACTGGCATATAGAATCTTTTTCAGTTCAGTGGTGGTGGATTTTTAGTAGAGTTTTACTTTGACATAGACTTGGGGGAACAGATGACATTACTCCTTCATAGTGTCTGCAAGACAGAAAACAGTCATGATGAAACCATTACTACTAAGCAAACCACTAGGTTACATGTACATGAGTACATGCAACTATTCCTCAGCTATTAGGAATACTACCTTTTAAGGAAATATTTATACTAAAAAACCTAGGAAATAATTTTAACCATATATTAATCTCATCTTCTACAAGAGCTGCTAAAGTACAGCTACTTTCTGTCAATAATTTTAGTTGAGCTATGATGCTTCTTCAGGTCCTTCTTTCAGAACCTACCTCTGTCTCTGGAAGTAATTTAGAAACTGCTAGACCTTAGGTTTATTAGCACGGTGTTTAAAAATCCATTTATTTTATCCACTTTTTACTGAGATAACAATAGTTGCTTCCTTTTGATGTGGTGTTTTTATTTGTTTGGGGTTTCTTTCTTTCTTCTCTCCAGATGACTTCTTTAAATTCAGCATCTGGTTTCTGCAGGTTTCCTTGTTTTTCAGTTTTCAAATGAATGATCCCTGACTCACCTTGATTTCAGTAGTATGTTCACCAAGAAACAACCTAAGTGTCTTGGGCTTTGTGACAGCTCTCTCCAAACATTCACCTACATTCTATTGAGATATCCAGTTTAAATTTGGCTTCTCTTGAACTTAATTCTGACATTGTGGTTTTGGGCTACTATGGGAGACACATTATATGAGACTTGAGTAATACTGTCAGTATACTTCTTTTAATGTTTCTGTGAAATCAAAGAAGTTCTACTAGGTACATATAGCCTCTCATAAAATCAATAAGCAAAATTGCTAAAAAGTTTGATTCTGGTAATTTTAATGAAATCTTTAGTTTAAAAAATGTGTAACATTTTACAAATTCAGGCCAGAAGGCTTATTGAAAATTAAAACAGAATATAGTCTGATGTATATTTATTAAAAAAAAAAAGTCTGATATTAAGAGCAAAGTGAAACAAACCATCTATTTTTGTTCCCTAGGGCTGATACATTTTTTGGGAGCAAAGAAGAATGTCACAGAAGTGAAAGAGTCACGCATATAAAATAGACAGGAAATGTAGTTCAGTAATTTGGATGCCTCAAATAAACTTTTGGGGTTTTTTAAAGTACATTTTCCTATCTCCTTTCTCGTTCAATACCAGTTTGATATGATAGCAAATCCTCTGACTTTGATAGTGTGATTCCAGGTTACGACTCCTCTGTAGTCTTGCACTGAACCATTTGACTATTGATTTAAAGACATGAGGGAGTGCTTGGTCAGAGCCACCCACTGTGTGGAGGAAAGGGAACAGAGATCTGTTTTCCAGTGTTCTCAAATGAAAGAGGGATAAGCAGGTCAGATCCCAATCTAAGATCATGGCACACACAGTTTCACAGTTACTATGGTTCAGCAGAAGGATTTTAGTGCATTAAACTCAAGTATCACCTTCACCAATCACTTAAGTTCTTACAGTGAGTCTCATATTCATTCCACTTAACCTTCTGTGCCTTTGCTTTTTCTTTTCTTGAATATATATACCTCTCCTGTATTTGAAGAGCCCTGAAGCAGGCAAAAAAATCCCCATACAGATCTACTGAGAACAGCACAGCAACTCATAGTGAGGATGAGAACTCAACTGTATCCAGTGTATCGCCCTCCACTTTATGAACACTGCTCTTCATCTGCCTGCATGACTATCAATGAGATCCAGAAAATGCTCTTAACTTTAGGACAATTAGGCATTTAGCTGAAATTAAAGATGGATAAGAAGATGGAATGGAACCCAAAAACCAGCTTAGTGTTTATATAGTCAATGCAGTCCTAATAGCTTTGGAAAGAACAAGCCTTCAAACAATTCCATAATTACCTGTAACTCTAAAAAATATTTGAGGAGTCATTATGCTGTCCTTTTTTAGCTTCTTTAAATCAGTTGGTTCAAATAAAACAATTCAGCTGATGCCTTGGTATTTCAAAAGGTCATTTCTGCACCTACTACATCTCTGATGTCATCTCGTTTGACTTTTATACAAGGACCTCTGTGGTTTTCCTCCTGTCTGTTGGGAGGATATCTCTGTAAACAACTGAAAAATTTTTATTTTATCCTTTTCCAAATTCTTCCTTCACCTTATTTCTCCAAGGAGTTCTTTGTAAACAAAACAAGTAAAAGAAGTCTCCTGGCATGGCAAGATCAGCTACATCTCACTGCTTTCTCTTTGTTCCTCATGTGTCTACACTCATCTTTTGTTTCAGCTTCTATATTTAGATTGAGAGCTCTCTGAGGCAGGAGCTGTCTTGTTTTGATCCATGTTCAGTGCCAAGTGTTAAAGTAGTGCAAATAAATAACACTAATGATGTACTGCTAAAGTATATCAGGATACTGTACTTCTGTACTCAGCTAATCTGGCTAGTGAGTCAGGAGATGTCTGCATCATTGCCTGTCACTGTGTGTTGCGCCTTAACAGCAATGCAATCTATCAAGTTTCACAGCAATTCACTTTCTCAAGTTTTCAAAGCTTGTTCTGAGTTAAAAAAATCTGTAGTTCTTCTTAATGCACTGTGGAGGTAAAACTGGCTTGTAAACAGCCGTGTAAAATGCCCGGAAGTGATAGTTTTCTTTTGAGCAATGTCAAATTTTTAACAACTTTTTAAAAAATATCCTTTGAAAGAGAGGCAAAGACATGCAGGCAATACCTGCTAATTAATTTAATTTTACCAAAGTGACTTTTAAGAAAATTATTGAGGTACTGGTATTTGGTTCTAGTTTGGAAGCTTAAAGCTTAGTATAAAAAGAAGCATTTGCAACTCAAACTTTTGATTTAATTCAGTCTACAACATAACTATTTCCATATTACACCTGGTGTGATTTTTTAAAGAGCATAACCTAAATAGATAAATACTGTATTGTTTGTTTCATGATTTAACTTTAATGTATCATTGTTTTTGCTTCATTATTTATATGCTTTATAAATTGATTCTCAAGACATACAGAGACTGTTATACCCTTATAGCTTGCTATGTTTCTGTTAGTAATATGTATATTTTATTACCAGTTCTCCATGTTGTTTTAGGAAATAAATAGTTTTTCAAAGATATTTTTATATTTTTCAAGTTGTTTCTCAGTATATAAAAAATTATTTTCAGTTGCTGATAATTAGTGTCTGTAGGCTCTTGCAGTTGATACCAAATCTTCTGTTATTTTTAAAGGGTATCAGGATGGAATTTCATCTGAGAAAAAGGCATATCACCTCATCTACAAGGATTATTAGAAATAATGATTAAAAGTGATTGCTTTCTAATGTATTTTCCCCATTTTTATATAATAATTTTATTATATTCATATGTTGGGGGGGGGGGGGGAGGTGGCAATGTGGGGGAATTAGGTGCATTTTTTTCTTTTCTGAAAAGGACAAGAAGGGAGAATTTAATACTTTAAACATTCTGTATAATTGTATCCCCTTACTTCATTCATTAATAGTCCCACTTTCTTCTTAATACCTCTTTTTACACTGAAATCTCTATAAAAGTCTTTCCTGTATTAGAAAGAAATGACTGCCAAAGAAAAGTATCAAGACATGTATTACAAGTATTACAGATGAGACAACTGAAATGTACTGTTCAGTGATTTCAAGAAGGTTAGTTGTCAGACCCTTACACTATTATTTTTAATCTCTATCTAGCTGAACATGGATATTTGCCAAATTTCAGCCCTGTCTCATTGTGTATAATCTCTAGTATAGAACATCTTTATTCTTTGCCCTTAAACTTCTGAACTCAGTGGCATCCAGAATTTTTAAAGGAATAATCAAAATAATACAGTTTATAAAGCAAATGTAAGTTTTTGTTTCTAGTTACAAGAGTAGATCTTTACAGCATTTCTAAATAGTTTAACAAGAAGCTTTTATGAACAATTTTTTACAATTCACATCATATCCACAATTCTTCAGTCTCACTGTCAGTAAATTTCTGGTCTGCTCAGTTAGCAAGGCACTTTCAACCATAACTGATCCTATGCTGCAGAATATAAGGTAACGGAGAGGAGTATTCCAGCTGAAACTCATCACTACAGAAAATAACTTTTTCATACAGAATTTAAAGTTGTCGAATGAAAAAGAGGAGACTGCTTTTTTATTGTTATTATTTTCTGTCAGGGAAATGTTATACTTACTAAGTCTAGATCAGACTTGACCTTTCAGATGAAGAAGAGAGCTCTTTTACTTCACAGAATCATACCACAGTTTAGGTCAGAGAAGAACTTAAGATCATCATGTATAACTGTTAACTCAGCACTGCCCACTCCAGCACTAAAGCATGTCCCTAAGTGCCATATCTACATGTCATATAAATACCTTCAGGGATGGTGACTCAAACAGTTCCCTGGACAGTCTGTTCATTTTTGATGAAGAAATTTTTCCTAATATCCAAACCTTCCCAGTTCCTTCATGCATATCAGATATGAGGTGAATGATCTGAAAGGGATATAAAAACTGAGTGTGTGTGAATGCCTGTCTGGATGTTATTTCTGAAAAATCCTGAATAGATGTGCATTTCCAGTCTTTGTAAGTTGGAGCTCAGTTTCCTGTGATTTGCTTTAACTAACCTACCTTACAAACATTTCTTGTTCACGAGCTGAGATTTTTTTTGGTTTTGGTTTTTTTATTCCTCTTCTGTCTCAGCAGAGATAGCACTTACTGCCTTGGGTTTACAATGTCTCTTTGACAAATTACCTGCAAGTTGCACAGTGCAGTGCTGAGTCTAAAATCACCTTGTGAATCTGGCACAAACAGGTTTGCCACTTATTTCTAGGACAAATCCTGAGAGTGCCAGTGGATCCGAGACTCTTGCTGTGTTTTCTGTTGTCTGTCAAATGCATTCTGGAAATAAGAGACTTTGAGAGAGCTCTTGCAGCTCAGTAAAGGTGCACTCTGTAAACATTTGAGGACTTTGTCTTTTTTGTGAGGTGTCACTGCTTAGCAATAGATGAGCCTTAAAAGGTCTTGTCATGGTCATGGGTTACTTACTGTTTGACATCTCTCCTCAAATTATTATCAAAAGTAGAAAAACATTAAAGTAAAACCGAAAGTGATTTTACTTACTAAAATTCAAAATTTATTAAGTCCTTTACTTGGAAAAATAAGAAGTGAAATAATAACATACTTTTCATTATCTTAGTCTGGTTTAACTTAACGTCTATTTTCATGTCTCAGTCAGATGGAAGGCTCTGAGGCCTGAGCAATTCTTCATGTGATCTTCACAGATTGCACATCTGTGACCCTCTCCTTTAGAAAGGTCAATCTTTAGGCTTTGTTTTCCTGAAATAGGATCATAACTTGTAGTGAAGCTGCCAATCTTTTTAAATTCACCTTTATTCACTTCCTATAAACCCTCTATGCTTATAACTGAGTCAATCACGGCATCACTTCTGTGCTAGCAGAATCCTACCTGACACTGGATTTATCTTCATTAGAAAAAGATTTCCTTGTCTGTCTCTGTGGAATCTGCCTGGGTCTCTGGGTGAGCTCAACTACATTCAGTGTCTAGTTGATGACAAGCAGATCTGACTTTCAATGAGAGCAGAAAAATGCTATTTGGCCTGGGTATGGAAAGATCACTTAGTAACTTAAAAGAAATTCATCCTACTGAATGATTTGAATTTTGTAAATTGATGACTTAAGTTCATGGCATGTGGTAGAGGATACAATGACAAACATATCTTGTACAAACATACAGTGAATACAAGATACAATATGATACATATGAGGAAAATTTAATCAAACAAAAAATGCAGAGTCACTCTAGGTTTCATTCCAGATACCCTTGGGCATTTAAAAGTTGGTTGTGTATATCAAGATAATTTCCTATACTTACTCAAGGAGATGAGTGAGCTATTTCCAAAGGGAATTTCATTAAATCCTTTAGCAGATATCAAGCTGGACAGAATAGCTTTTCTGCTGATGGGCCATTTGCTAAGTAAAGTTGGTCCTAGATATCTAAGTTCAAGGAGGGGAAATGCCAAGTCCTACACCTACAGAGGACTGATTCCAGGCAACAGTGCACACTGGCACCCACGTGAGTCTGTAACTCTGAAACCCTGTTTTATTAGAGTGAGAGAATTTAACAGGTTAATTAACTTGTTCACTGTAAAATAGAGATGAGTTCATCAGGTCATTATTAGTCTTTAAGAAAGTCCAGGTACAAGAGCTATTAAGCTTATTTGGGAGTGACGACATATTTGGAACTTGTATGTTGCTGGAAGTGATGGAGGGCAACCTTTCAGAAGATATGAAAAAGGAAATAAATAGTATCCAAAAGTTAGGTTTTTTAATTATTAGTTTCTTTTATTATTATAATTTTTTTTTATAATACTCTAACAAGTAGTGCAGCCTGCAGGCCTTCCTGTTCTGCCCATGCTTTGCTTAAAACCAATGTCTAGGTACTACCAGTTGGTGGATAGAAGAGTACAAAGCTTTTCAGCATCAAAAGGAGGTTACAAAGTATAAGAAAACTGATCAGTTTATATTCCTCCTTTTTCCCACATTGATAGCAGATTTTAATCATCGCAATGTTTTTGGTATCCCCAAGGGAAACAGGGCAAACAAAAAGTGTCTGTGATACAGTCTGTGGGGTAGGTATGATTCAGCTGGGCAAAGTCTTTCCTGAAAGAGGTCTAGCTAACGTACCATGACAGAATGTTAACCAAACCTTAACTACTTGTCTAGCACTGATGTATTGAACAAGCTCCACAGTAAAAGCAAAAAAGATATAAGCATGGTTCAAAGAGTTTACTGTCAGGTGTTTCACATGATAAGAAAAATGATAGGAATAAAAACATAAGAAAGAGAGAACAGGTCTCTCACATCCCATAGCTGTGTAAAGCTGAGCTCTGAGGATAGAACGGAGCGGACACACTGGCATAAATAAACTAAAGTTTATGTAGCCTGTGGGCATGGCTGGTTGTAAGACAGAATTTCTACAAATTGTTCAGGTGTCCTGAAGAGAAGTGCAACATTCTTGGACTTTATGCTCTTGGTTAGCCTGTAAAACAATAATTCTTTCTGAGAAAACATAATTTCTGAGAACCTAATACAGAATTTTATGTTCAGCTTGAGTCATTAGCTATCTACTCTCTATTGCCCCTCACTCAAGGCATTAGATAAAGCTTTTTCTTGAACCTCAATAGATAGCCAAAGGGCTTTGGATGACCTGACTCAGAATTCAACACCTTTCATACACTATTGTGTCATCTATTGCATTTCTAAAAAAATTAAAAACCATGCAGACCTTGCTTTAAAAGAATAAACCAAGATTGATAAGATAAATCCAGTGATGAAAAGCTAATATATAAGCCAAGATAAAAGGAGGAGATAATAGTAAACATCTGTGTAGAAAATGGAGGGTTTGGTGATTGAAGGTCAGAGCATGCACAGAGGAGGCATATTCTGAAGGAGTTCAGAGGGTAAAAAAACTAATTAATGAAATGGATTAAGAGGCCAAGGGCAGAAGCAAAACTAATAATGCTGACTGAAAGGACAAGCTTTAGATGAGGAATGTAGTTATGTTGTTGATTCCGTCACGTTTAAATATGTGTATCTGAAACAGATTTGGCACATACAGGAATGTGTGTGTGAAGTAAAAAAAAAACCCAAAAACATTTTAACTGATAAGTTGCTGAGCTAGGACCTCAATGTTCTTTTACTCAAGAAACACAAAACAAGGATACAGATCTTCTCTAGATAAGCTTATTTTATATTTTGTTTTTTCACTTTCAAAAGAACCCCAAACCAGAGACATATGAAGTCTGAGAAAATATTTGGCTATCTTTTATTTGTGAGTGGCTGAAGACTGACTGAAGTTTGGAAAGATTTGTTTAGTTCCTACTGAGTTCAGTCATACTTCTAAGTGATTATGTGAGTGCACTTTTCCTACTTCTCTGCTGGATGAGATACAGGCATATGATTTTTTATGAAGAATTGCAGCAAGGCAGAAATTCTTAACACTAACAGTTGTACAAAACCAGTCCTGTGGAGTATGTCTAAAAACATGGACAAGGTATTCACAGGTGCACCCAGGAAAGCTATCAAATACCCTTACCCTTATTATTTCCATCATTCAATTAGTGTGAGAATACAGAAATTGTGATGTTTGAAAAGAAAGACAGAAAAAAAGTATTGACTTTGCAATATTGAAACCTTCAACTGTAAAATATTTATATCTCTTCACATTTGCTCTAAGCATTTACTAACATACTATATTAGTTTACTGTCTTTATCCAGAAACAGTTATGGGCAATGCTCTTTTCAAAGAGCTGTAAAAATTGAAGACTAAATGCAATTGTAGGCTGAAAGCAAAAGTTTGGAAAAAGAAATGAAAGTGTGAAAAATATGAGAGGCAACAAGGAGCTGCTTAAGAATATTTTGTTTGGTACCGGAATAGCTATGATCACTCTGAAGAAAAAAGGCCACTGTCATTAGAAATTTTGGGAATTTGGAATATAAAAGAGAGAAGTCACATGTCACAAAACAAAAAAGGTATGATAAAAAGGTATGAAATATTTCTCATAAGAAAGGATTTATAGAAAATTATTCTGGAATGCCAAGGGATACAGGATGAACTTTGGTCTATTAGAAACAGTAATAACACAAGGAGGTACTTTCATATAGATCTCAGTAGGAAAAGGTATAGTTAAAGAAAAGGATCTTTTTCTTGATATTGAGTGCAGAATTATCAGTAAATGACAGGATGTTCAATAATTATATTGGTTCTATTTGGGGACTAAAAATGTATCTGAATCATGTCAGATGAAAAGTTGATAAAAGTAATGAATATGGTAATTGGCTTCTCTAAAGCTGCACATTTAGAGGTATTGTCATGTAATTTATTACTAACAGATTTAAAGGATAGGCTAAGGATCTCTTTGGGCTGTTAATGATGATTTTTCAATAAGACTTGAAATGCTGAAGAAGCTCCAACATCTGAAGGAAGCTAATGTTTTACAACTTATTTTAAGGAGGGTAAATTGGTTAACCTCTCAGTTACAGGCTTGTCTTCATAATGTCGTTTCTCAGCACAATAGTGATGTCTGATATGCAAAAAAACTATTAAAAAGTTAGAGAACCAATATAATTATTGCTAATCTGGAAAAAACTTGCAGGAAAATCTTTGGAGTATTATGTTTGGGAGATAAAGCAAGTGCTATTCATTTATTCTGTACTGATTTCTTTAAGGCTTTTGACTTGATGCTGAAGAACCTATTTATGGAGGAATTAGAATGATATAAGTGCAGCCTGCACAAGTTCAGCAAAACAGAAAGTAGCTAATTCTGGGCTTTCATTGTGGGAGTTACTGTCTGTCGAGTCATCTCTTTTAGGATTCCGTTCCTGGCATGTGTTTTGTACTGTTATCAGAGCTTTGCAAGAATACAATAAATAATTCCTCGCAACATTTGCACTGAATCTCACTGGTCAAATTAATGAGTCTTCTCTTCATTGCAATAAAATGAAATAATAAAATAGAACAGAATTTTGTTTCTTAAATTTTGATTTTCACAACAAACTCTCCAGAAATTTCAAAATAATTGCAATGCTTCAAGAAAACCATATTTTTGGACAACTTTAGAGAAAGTTACTGTGAGGAGTTAGAGGAACTTTAAGCAAGGAAAATATTTGACATGTACCTCCAGGTTTTGATCAAAATGTGAAGAATATGTGTTCCTCATTCTGTTTCTAGCGTGTCAATCAATCAAGAACTTTAAAAAGTGTTGCTATTGCAAATATTCAAATTATTTTAGAACTATTTAGACCAACAGGCCCTTTTCACATCAGCCAAGTCATTACCCATTATGTGATTGTAAGGCAAAAAGCCCAAAACAACCCAACCAAAAAGTTGTATTCAACATGCTTGATTTTCTGAGGTACATTTTTATATATCTGAATGCAAAATATTTTTTTAATATAATAGCATTTCCTCATGCAGTTGTAAATGTGTTTTCTTGTGCTCTAATGAAGCAGTTAATCAAGTCTGTTTACTCAGCTACAGAACATACATTGCTTGTATCAGTAAGTAATTTTGTATCTATAATGGCATGCATTCCACATTCACTGCATAGTAACTGATATAAACAAAGATGTTACGGTGGGGATTTGCATTTATTTTTTGGGGTTTTTTTTCTGTGTGTTGGTTGGTTTTTTTGTTGGTTTTTTTTTTTTGTTTTTTTTTTTTACTACAAGCAATTCAAATGCCTAAAAATAGGAAGTGAGTGCTAAGTATAGATCATATATTGAAAAAAAGTGTGTAGGTCCTTCATTTTCTGTATGCAAATTTGAAAACAACCTTTCTGTCAGTTCCAACTGGATTTTTGAAAACTTAGGCATCATTTCACTCTTTTTTTTTTTTTTTAATTTCACAAAATCAAATATTGGCAATTTTGAGCTGAGATGTTGGCATGGATGAGGAGAGTTAAAACATTTTTCTTGTGAATATAGTCCCAATACTGAGTATTTTAATGCCCTCCATCCCCCTGTGATATTTCCTTTGGGTCAAAGACAACGTCATATATTTTGCATGTGAGAAGTTAACATAAAAAGAACCACCTTTCAAAGTTTAACTGAAGAAATCTAGTCTGAACCTTTCTTCTATCAGGGAGGAGTAGCAAAAGCTTAGGAAAGAGTACAAACAAAACAAGGCAGGGGAAGGATCTTCATTGCCCTGGCATGTTCTTGTGAACATACCAGTAATCCACATTCATAACACTTACAGCCACTTTAAATGACTATTTTGAAAACAGAGTACTAAGCAGGAGGGATCCTTGTAATAAAAGGGAAATGACCAGAGAGGAAAAAGTATTGGTAGAAGACGAATTCAGTGTATGAAGCGCACAACAAAATCAAAATGGGAATTATTTGGGCTGGCATTGACGTAGCAGAGGTGGAATTTTATTGAAGTTAGCTGTAGTTTTATGAAGAAAATGACAGTCTGATTGATTGATTTGAATGTGAACTAATCTGATTCAACGACCATTTTAGTATAGATAATGTACCAATTCCCAAAAAGTGAGTTCTGATAAAATACTTATAAAGTTATACAGAATGCAAAAATACATTGAAATTAAGGTATTTCAAAAATCATAAGTACAATATATGTTTTATAGCCTTTTTAAATGTTTTATAACCTTTTTATAACCTTTTTTCTCTAAAGATGACATTCTTTGCTATGGATTAGTGTTGAGCACAATGAGTATGCTATATATGCTATAATGTATCATATTTGTAGTGGAGTGGTATTTGTATTATGAAATATTACTGTGAGTAAGAACTGGTTTGCAAATTCCTTGGATCTTGGTACTTCACAGGTTACCTTAAGGTTCCTGGAAGACTCCTTTCAGATTTTACTTTTCTCACTCTGAAGAGTAGGCCTGTCAGTTTAAACATTCTGAAGATACACGTCATATCCTAGAAAATAGTGCCTTGTGTTAAGCCCCAGACTCACTTGTCAAGTTTCTTAAAGGAGCTTCGGTTTTTTTATACCCTGAGGCAGACACACAGGAGAAATGTGACAACATTCTGAAGAGGCTGAACAACAAACTTTTACTGGCAAACTTTAAAAGATCAGGAACTTGGCAAATTTTAAAGCAACATTTAATCTAAACACAGTATTTCACAAAGCGCTGACGTAGCAAACTTTAAGCCAGATTTCAAGAAGTTAGGAGAAAAGAGAGAGAGAGAGAGAAAGAGAAAGATATAGATACCACCTTGGTTCCATCATAGTCTCAGCTAGTATAAATCCAAAACAATAGGGACAGGACATCTACGCCTTTTGTGTAATTGCTTTCATCTGCTCTGGTCTCTAGTGGCCTTCTCCACAGTGGGGTTTTCAGTGTGCCAGTGGCTAATAGCCATCCTGGGCTGGACTAGAGGCTCCAGGGATGGGGTGAGGATCTGTGCACCATCCCACCTTGGCAGAACTTGCTATGTCCCCCAGCACACACCCACTTAAGTTGTTTTGACTCAGTAATCATTTTTCTTCAGTCTCTCACATCTTGTAAATAAACAAACACTGAAAAAAATTTTGGAAAAATTGTGCTAGTTTTGACAGGGATATACTTAATTTCTTCACAATAGGTGATCTGATACTATGCCTTGGACTTGTGCTGGAAACATTGATGTCATAGAGATATTTTAGTTACTGCTATTTTCTGCTCCTCACGCCACCTCACTAGCAAGGAGGCTGGGGAGCGCAAGGGGTTGTGAAGGGACACAACCAGGACAACTGATCCCAACTGACCAAAGGGATGTTCCTTATATGTCCCTATCATCAGCATATAAATCTGGGGGAAGATGCAAAGGGGGCGTTCACACTAGTGGCATTTGTCTTCCCAAGTCACCATTATAGGTGATGGAGCCCTGCTGTCCCAGGGATGGCTGAACACCTGTCTGCCCATGGTGAGTGGTGAATTAATTCCTTGTTTTGCTTTGCTTGTGCATGTGGGTTTTGCTTTATCTAATGAACTGTCTTTATCTCAGCCCATGAATTTTCTTACATTTACCCCTCTGATTCTCTTCCCTGTTTCACTGTGAGGAGGAATGAATGAGAAGCTGTGTGAAATTAGTTCTAGCTGGGGTTAAATCACGACAAAAAGCACACAAGAAAAATTAGAATTTCTGCTCTAGAGGTGATACACTCAAATGCACACATGAGCATATGTACAAGTAATTTGGAAGGTAATGACAGATTGTACTTGGTGGTATTGTCAGTAATAGCTGTTGTAACTGAGCAAAGGGGTTTTGGGTGCTGAAAGACACTATACGGTGTAAAGTCATGGAATCATTCAGGTTGGAAAAAACCTTTAAGGTCATCAAGTCCAATTGTTAACTGGACACCATCAAGTCCACCACTAAACCATATGACACACCAAGTGACATATCTACATGTCTTCTAAATACCTCCAGGCATGGTGATAGAACTACTTCCCTGAGCAGCCTCTTCCAGTGCTTGATAGCCCTCTCAGACAAGAATTTTTTCCTAATATCCAATCTAAAAGTTTAGTTTAACAGACTTACAGAATAATTATGTAGGAAATAATCTATTCTACAAAAGTAAATCTATATAAATATATCACCTCTCTATTACACACTGAGCCAAAACACATAGCATGCTTCGGCATTTCGGTTGTATTACCTGTGAAATCTTGATCTAATATGGGACAGAGCAGATGAACTTGAGACAGAACCATTTCTATCACACTTTCTGTCTTGAGGAGCAAAAGGCTCCAGATTGATCTGCACGTGATGCTTTTTTTCTACCATACTGACATTCTTGGTGGCAGAATGCTCACAAGGGAACAGTGGAGAAAATGTGATTGAAAAGTGGCTCATTTATCACAAAAAAATTTAGTACTCTGGGGGCTGTAACAGTTAATGCTTAAAAATTCCATATATATATACAGAGAGAGAGAGAGTTGACCACCTGGATAGTATTATCTAAGAGAATGAGAGGACAAAAAAGAGCCATTCATTTTTTTTTTTAGTTTTAGACTGAATTGGTAGTGTAAAATTTGGCTGTATGTTCTTTTCTTGGAACTTCGTCAAAAGTTACTACAAAGCATTTTGCCACTGATATAAATTACTCACAGGGTGCACAGTCTGTCTTTTTACACTGTCACCTTATGCTGACAGAGGAAGGGGAAAACAGGAGTAGAGTCTTTGTCCGCGGATGAAAGCAGGCCTCTCCCTTCCTCTGTCCACTTGATAAAACAAATAGATTGTCCAGTTCTGAGGGGGAAATCTATTTTTATACCTTGAAATGCATTTGAAAATAATTATATATATGTTTATATGTTGGAAAAAAATACTTTTGTTGCTACCAGTGCTTTGCCAAGCAGTTCTCTAGTGATCTTTCTTCCATTTTGTTTAAGAAATATTTAATGAAAAACATAAAAAGACAAGCTGATATTTTTCTCTCAATTTCATTTGCAGAGAATCAGGGAAACTGCAGTGCTATGACTGAAGCTATTGCCATTACTATCCCCTGAAAGTAACAGCCACTTCAGATTTACAGTTTGATTGCCATTTGGAAATATCAGTAGAGTAAAGCCAATAGGGCTGAACCAACCAAACCAGAGGCCAGTATTAACCATTTGCCATGTGTTCTTTTTGTTATCTTCTTCTAGAGCAGAGGTAATTTGCCATCAGCCTGTTGGGGCTGTTGCAAGTAAGACATAGGTGACGTAAAGCTATCATACTATCTAAATAATTACCAAAGCTTCCCAAAGTTAAAGAATAGCTAGAAGTTTCCCAAAATGATTCTGTTTCCCCTGGGTCACAGCATCAGAGAGGTCAAACCACTCAAATAATTTTTAAGTCCCAGTTTATTTCTTAAGAGACAGAAAAATCATTCACTATTTTCTTCTGTGAGCTGCAGGAACACTGCCATCATTTATATCTCATTTTTTTGAGCATCACAGTGTTGCTAACAATACAAGAATCCACTTCTAAACCACAGAAATAACATTGTCTTCAATTTTAAAATTCTGTGAAGACTGTGTTTCAAGTGTTTGATCCCTACAGGACTTCATCTCATGTTGAGAATTCAATCTCTGATTAATGTCTGCACTTTCTGCTAATCATTCTGAATAATTTTCTTAGTGATCAGTCCCTTGAAGAAGAATTAGGCACCAGAGAGATCAAACATGGATATGGCTCTGTCATTAATTACACTATGTCAGGTTCTGATGCCTAATGAAAACATGATACTATTTAAAATCCATTGTAGGGGGTTTTCCCCAAAACTTTTATGGTTATTTCTGGTCCTTTACTTTGTGGAAGTGAATGATTAATGTTAAAGGATAATCGATTCAATGCAGGCACCTGTAACAGTAACATTTCATCAAAAAAGACCATCAAACCCAACGCAAAACTGAATATCAGAAAAATACTGAAAATTTTTGTTGTGTATTTCCACTCTTGCTTATATACAAGTAACTGCATTAGCCACAGTAAGAGTTGCTCAAGAAAATTGTTTATATTTAACTACCTTGTTAGATGAGAGTTATTCTAAAAGGACAAGATGCTCAAGTAGTGTAAATCAGCATACTTTCAATTTTGCTGATGAAATTCTATAATGATTTGCAGGAATGCGTGTTTGGTTGGGTTTTGCTGTGGCTGTTGATAACCATCTTTGCTAAACAAGGAAGATAGCACATTGTAAAACATAGCAAGTACTACAGACCCATAATATACTAAATCCAGATCTTGTAAATCATAGACAGAAACTGATGAGTCCAGCTGTTATCACTAAAGGTGTTCTCCATATCACCTAATTCTAATAATATAGCTGTCTAACCTTATCAATCTAAACGCTGTCAAGTCTAAACTAGTCATCAAAACTCCCTCTGTAGCAAATGGAAAGGAGTGTCTTCATCTATAGGGTAATCCATGTCAGCCTAAGATAAATGTTCAAGGTAGAAACATGGCATAATGTAAGGAAAAAGACAGGTGAGTTGCCTCATTCTCTGCACAAAGGTCTCTTCTTTTTAGCAATAAAGGTCATGGAGAAAATCTGAATAGGCTTGACCCACAGACAGATAATATTAGATGAGAGAAATCTTGACTGGCACTGTGGTACCTAAGAAATCATATTACTTTCCTGTGACTATTTGCACATCCATAAAATGGAGCATATAATGTATCCCTATATCAAAAATATGCTGCAAAATTTGAGTCATGGTAAGTCTTTATGACCCTTGAGTGAAAGGAAGTATAGAGACTGTAAAGCATATTTCTTTAAGGGCAAAAAGTGCAATTCAATAAATTTATGTTATCACCTTTTTGTAAATACCCAGATCTTGCATGCAGCATCCCCCCTTGAGCCTTGTAAACAGCTCTCAGAAAGCTGAAAAAACACGCAGAAAATGTTCACAGTTAAATGAGTTTGGTGATTGTCAAGCTATTTCTATTAGACTGTAATAGGCTTGGCATCTAGGTCATGCTTTGCTCAGAAAAGAATGAGAAAGAGCTTTAAATGCACTTTTCATCTCAGCAGAATGACCCCATATGAATGCAAAATTGAGTCAAGGAGAGCTGTTAATCAGAGATTAAGCTCCAACAAACAAGTTTCTTGCCAATAAATTCTGTGGTCATCTACTGTGATGTGTTCAATAGGATCATGTTTTGAATTAAAATCCAGTCCTTTCCTGTTCAGTCTCTTTTAGGAGGATGCTGACATACCATAGTTAGAAATTGTTCTATGCACTAGGAATAAAAATGGGCAAACTCAGAACTTCAGGTACCACATTTTGTTCTCTTCTCATAAAGTGCTAATGACGACTGTGAAGTGAGAAATTGCCCACAGGTAAAAAAAAGAGTGAAGTAGAGAAAAAATTTCAATTCCTGCCTGAAATCTCACTTTCCACCTAAATATTTGCCTATTTGCATCAAAAGGAAAAGAAAACAGACTTCAGTCTTTCCTGGCTTTTATTACCTGATATCATCACTACTATGGACAGAGAGAATATAGCAATCAAACCTCAAGAAATGAAGAGTTGGTTTCCACTTAGAAAGTGAGATAAAGGCAGGCTGTGACTAGGCTGTAGTCCTAATCCAGCAAAACTTGGACTAGTTGCAGCAGTGAAGCCTCTTAGTAATCCTTCCTCTCTGGGTCATGAAGCTCAGGTGATATTTGTTGAATGCTCAGAGACTGTAGGAGAATGGACATGAAATACATGCTGATTTTTAACTTAGTGATTAATTCAAATAGGCAGGTCTAGTAGGCCAGGAGGCCCACTTTATACTCACATCCCCGGAGAGACACTGGGACACTCCAGCTGTTAATCAGGCAGGAGAAATTTGTCTCTGTTAGTCCTTGCAAGGATTTGATCCTTGAAGTTTGAAGCTGCCATCCTAGAGACTCTTTAGCCTCCTCCCCTCCATCCCCTTCCCCTTATAGGTAATTGCATCTCTCCTTATCAGCTTTTTTCCTACAAAATCCTCAAGGTGCTAACTGTTAGCATCTCAAAAATTACATTTCTATCTGTATTTTTGCTTTTCTTATCTTGTATGGATTTAGCTCATGCACTTTCTCACACCTTGTCACAATTTCCTTAGTTAAACTGAGTCAAGATCAAACAGCTGCACCAAACCAGTGTTTGATTATGGATAGCTGAACCTCTAGGTTGAGAATTACACATTACATGATCCTGATTAAAACGGTTTACTTACTTATTTCTTTACACCCAGAAGAAAATATATTTTGTATATCCCGGTATCTGACTCATCAGCCTTGAGAACAAATGAATATTTTTTTGTTTTTCTTTCTAATTGTTGTCTTGAGCTACTGAAAAGAGTTCCTAATGATGCATGAGGGGACACCCATAGCATTCATTTACCAACCTGATGAGAAATGGCATGGAATAAAGGAGACTAAACTGAATCCCTGAAAAGAAAGGTAATCAATATCATACAATTTGATCATGCTTTGTATATCTGCATGGAGATTTGGTCTGAAGGAAGGTAGATATTCTGGAACAGCCTTCCAGTAAGAAAGATAATTTTTTTTTAGGCAGATCAATATATAGTGTGTCTGTTTGTAAGAGTATAGGTCTGCACAGATGTCCTAGGAGAATTCTTTCTAGTCCTACACAATACCTAAAGACACCATAACAAAATGAACAAAGTAATAAATCACTGAGGAAGACACGCAAACATACTCGAAGCATAAATATAAATATATATTTATATATGTCTCAACATATCTTGTTGTTTTTTTGAAAACTTCATTTAAAAGAGCACATTGATTTAGGATAGTATTTAAACATTTCTTATTTCAAACACTTGCTTAAATGAGTGTCCTAGTTCAGCGGGTGGGACTAGTTTATCACTGTGTGGGGGAGACCAAAGCTATGTATTCTACCCTCTCTATTCATTTCCCAAGAACAGTGGAACATTTGCAGCAGCTGCCCAGGGCACACTCAACTCTGCATGTGAGCTGTGTGTGAAAGACACCTGTGAGATAAGAGCTGTGATAACTCCCCTCCAGGGAGTCCTTAGGACCTTCACACCCGGCCTGAGGGAGTGTATCTGCTAATGGGCCAGCAACAATTCGGAAATAGCCCATGACTCACACAGATCACTCATTGTGTAACTCTCCGCCCTGGGGGAGGTACTGGGTGCTCCCACCTGGACCTGAGGGTACATAATCTGGAGGTTTGAAAACCTTGGGGAACCACCTGTCAGATCCAGAGGAGGACCACAACCTCAACAGGAGGAGACCACCACTTTCAACCAGACTTAGACTACCACTCTTCACCAGACTGCAGCCATCAGCTGCACCAACAGGTTTTTTCACTTCCTTTTACTTTGGACTTGGGAGAACCACATTGGGTTCAGCACCGGGGATAATAAACCTCTTTGTGTTTGTGCCCCAGGGCACAAACTTCTGGGTTTTGTGGGTTAAAACCAATTTCTCTTTGTGGCATCGCATTTATTGTAAAATTGTTATTAAATTGTAACTGACTTATAATCTCTTTTGTGTTGGGTTCATTTCTCCTGCAGGTTTACCTTTAAACCAGCACAGTGAGCTAGCAGCCTAGTGTTGTGTATTTCAGTTAAGATTATTAGCTTTCTTAGTAGTTACATAGATTTTTTTTTTTTTTAATGAAATATAGGCATAAATTTCATAAAATGTTCTGTTTAATTTCAGTGCTCCAGAAAACCTGAGTACAAATTTGTACTTACTGAGTCATTTAGCATTATTTTATAGCTAAATTTGCACTTTCTATTCAGTGCTTCCAGATTATCCTTTTAGCAATGACAAGAAATGTGTTCTGTATGCTTGAGTGTTTCCTTGAGTTACTGTAACATCAGATATGAGACATTACAGATGTTTAGTCTTAACCCTTGCCATCTGTATCATAGTCAAAATTGTGCCTGTTTGACACCATTATAACAAGAATCTTCAAATACTTTATTATTTGTTTCTACTGAGTGAAATGATATTTTTTTTCATTCTCAGCATGGTGAGAATCAGTGGTCAGACATTGCATATTCTTTGGTAGAATAAAAAGTTTTCAAAGAATCAGTGTAATGCTCATGTATGTGATCAGTGATCTGGTATAATTCCAGGTGCTGGCTGTGGTGCTTTGTAGCCTTCTAGAATCCATCAGTCTATTTACCTCTATCTGCCTTTCTGGTGCCAGCAGATTCTAACAATGCAGTACAGGGTGGGGACCTTACTTGGCAAACTTAACAAGAGCAAGGCAGAGGTCTGGGATGTCCTTGGTTCCTTGTGCCTGGACCTTTCCCTGGGAGGAGAGTATTTTGCTGGCTGTTCATTATGTAAAGATGTTTTTTTTTTTTAACATGTACCTTCATTTTACCAGTCAAAGTTTGCTCTACTGATGTAATTTTAATGCTCAGAGGCCTCTGATCTCATAATGTTGAGAGCAGGTCTTCTTTTTAGTTTCCCAGCAGCATACTCTCATAATGTACCTTTTTTTCAGATAATGCTAAATAACTCCATTCTGTCTACCTTTTCTTTTATTCTTATAAGCTTGAGTGATAGAGGGTAAACTGGAATTGATAGAGTTGCAGGTAAAATGTCCATTGCAAAACTATCTTGATGGATGCAAAAGCAAAAGGGGCTATTCAAACTTTCTAATGACAGAAAGTTTGTGTCGTGATAACTTTTTTTCTGAGAAGGTATACAAGCATAGGTGTCTCTTTTTGTCTCTATTCTCCTATTGGCTGCTTTCCATGCAAACAAAACTTAGTAGTGGTAGCAGAAAGAAGAGGCGGTCAGCTTAAAAAATACTTAGGGTATTTCCTCCCAAAAAAACGCATAGTCTCTGACAACAAAGTTCCCTCCCTGAATCACACTCATTGGGAATCTAAACAGGTTAAATTAGGTACTCATACTAGGTACCTACAATGAGATAGCATAAATATCCCTTTTAAGTCTCTCAAAAATAAAAAATTGATAATCCTATGGCATTCTCATGCAAATTTTGGTGTAAACTTCCTTTATTGTTTCAGTTATTAATTCAGAGGATGTACAGAGGAGGAGGAGGAGGTGGAGAATAAGGACTTGTGTTTTATCTAACACCACAATATGATTCAGTGGACCAACTCACGTGGAACTGTCAATGATGGTATTAAACATGAGCCATCTAATAGAAGATCACTTACTTGTGAAGTTAGAGCACCCACCCAGTGATACATTGTCAAATACCACTTTGGCCATTGATTAATAGTAATCATCAGGATTTGAAATGATGTTTCAGAGCCCTTTTTCATCCAGCCTAGCTAGAAATAGATGGAAAATGGCAAAAGGTTGACTCTAAAGATTTCAGGGTGTTGAATGAGGAACCCTGAGGAAACTTTGACACAAGGTTTCAAAGACAGAATAACTTCCTTCTGGTTTCCACTGTATTTGTCCTATTTCTTTCACAAGGAAAATCTGATGAAAGAGAGAACTTCCAAATTTTCTGATGAGTAAAGGAAATACTTTCCAGTGAGAAATCAATATGCATAACTTATCAAAAGTGGATTGAGCAGTGACTTGATTAAGGTGTATAAAAATCTTCAGGGGAGGAAAATAGCAGATACTAAATGGCTCTTCAATCTTTTGGAAAAAAATATTACAAGAATGAAAATCATTGGAAGTTAAAGCTAGAACAATTCAAACGAAAAATTTTTAAAGTAAATTTTAAATATGGGATAATCAAGCTTTTGCAGGGATAGAGAGGACAAAAACCTGCAAATAGTGATGGATTTCTTTATTTCTTTCATCTTCAACTGAAACCGCATACCTGTCTAGTAAACACACTTTAGATAGACTCAAAACAATGTAACAGTATATTGTATGGTTGCATAAAATTTAGGAGATTGACACAGGTGATAGTTTTGCATCTGGTTTTAACTGACAACTGATCACCCTTTAGGCAAGGGCTGGCCAACTCCTATGTGTTTACACTTATAGAAAGCTGGGGCTTTCATTTCCACAGCTGTAGCTGACTTAATAAATTCTTTCAGTCTGCATTGGAGTCTGCCTTTTTCCATTTTCCAGCACTCACAATACCCAATTTGTTTGGCTTATCAATCAGACTGCACACTCAGGGAAGAGATAAAAGTGTTCTTTAGTCCAGTCCTAGCATGCTGTGGTCCATTGGCTGGTTATCCCTCCTCCTGATGGCAGCACACAGATTGTCTCTGTGTCCTTTGTTCCCAGATGGCTTTGGAAATGGCAGAGTCTATTCTCGTATCATTCAGTCTAGAACTGCAAATGGTGCTAGAGACTTGAATTTCTCCAGCAATGTGAAGTGTGCCATAAAACATAAATCCAGCTCACCATAATTTATTGATTTCACTCACTACTTTGTTTTGCCTCTTTATAATTGTCTTAGTACATATTTCTTAGTCTTCATTTTAAAAGTAAGATTATTCCATAAAACCCTGTAGTCCTCTGTGCATGACCACTTTAACAATAACATTTACACAAAAAGGTTGGGGCCCAGTGTGCTAATCAGGGTTATGGATCGAAGAGAGACTTAAGATTGCAAATGCAGGGCAGATAAACAGAGAACCGGGGACCCTGAGATCAGGTGACAGGACAACACTACTCCTTCAACTTGGTGTTCTACCTATCTATTTAGATTTTTGGTGGCATTTCCAACATATGCAAATAGTAAGATAAGGATTTTCCCTCAAATGGAGTTTTGTATATTATATTCACTGAAGCTCTAGCACTGCACTCTAAGAATTTGTTCTTGTAGGTTGTCACTATGAAAATAATAAGATTTGGTGTATTTTCAACATTTGTTGCAGGAGGCATTGGTAACCTTTTATATTAATAATTTACAGCCTTGAGCCTATGGTGTATTATTCATTGCTTGTCTCTAATATTTTTCACCTTGAGATCAACAGGACTGTTGTCACCACCACTACAGTGGGAATTGGAGACACTGGACCTTTTCCTTTTTGTGTTTCTCAGATGTATTCCTGGTGATTGTTAATATGTAAGTCAGGGAAAACAACTAGCTGTTAAATCTGAAAAGTGTCCCTTTTCAGTGTAACATCCACTAGACATTCCTAAATTCCAGAAGTGGTAATTAGTTGTTGTACTACGTGTTTCACAGACCCACTCTGACACACAGTAGGTGGAGGTCATCTACTCTATCCCTGTGTCCTAAAGCAAGATGAGCAATATCTGTATCTTTCCTTGCAGATCTGCATCTAAAGAGACCTCAGAGAGCTCCAGTGATGGAGACTGCACAGCTGCTTGTGGCAGTCTGTTTCTGTACTTCACTGTTAGAAGGTTACTTCATATGTCTATTCCAATCTTCCTCATTGCAGTTTAAACCCATTAATTTTTGCCCTATCCTCCCTGGACATGAAGAACATATTGTTTCTGTCTCTTTTCAGTAGCTTTTCTAATAAATGAAGGCTGTATCATACCTACCTCAGTGTTCTTTAATGTCAGCTAGGTAAGTCCAATTGTTTTATTTTCTATATATCTGATTCTCATTGTTCTTTGTCCCTCTGCCCCCCTCCCCAGATTTAGGCTAAAATGAATGCCACAGTCCAATTGCAAAATGCAAATTCATTGCTACTTGGATTCTCCACCTTGTTAATATTCCCTCATCCTGTCTGAGTTCACATTATTAGCTTCTGTGAATTAATTTCTGCATTGATCTTGACTTTCTGCAAATTATTTTGACTTCAATGAATTTTCTTTCACGAAATAATTTGAAGTATCGTTATTAGTGGACAGATGCTCAAAACTGACTTTGAACTATAAGTTTTCTGTATTGTCACCCTGACAATATTTTTTTCCTAATTATATTTCTGGGCTGAACACCTTGTTATTGAAAATTAAGCAGCATGTTTCTCCTTTCTTTTTTTGTTTTAAAGAACTAAGAAATTGTAGATAAATTTCACCTACAGTGTGTGAGCCTCAGTTTTCTTCTGAAGAATATTGGTCGATATTACACAGCCTTAAAACAATTTTTATGTTAAGCCTTTCATTTTTAAAGTTTCTCTTCTCTCACACATCTACCTTGAAGTTCTAAGCTGAAGCCTTTCAAGACTTGGCCTGAAGGTTTTGAGTACCTCCTTTGAGGTTGGAAAAATAGATCTAGACATTTATAGTGTTTAGCACCTTATGGAGAGAGAAAATAATGTAGGTGGAATAAATTCCATTGATTTAGTGAAACAGCACCAGTTTTAGCTATTTAGGTGTGGGCTGGTGCAGTCCAAAGGTTGCTATGGGGCCAAGACTTGAAAGTCGCATTGTTGTGAGATAAGGTTTTGCTTTCAGTTCTACAGGGAAATTAGAAATGGACTGTGAAAACAGGACAGAGACTCCATGTTGGCCATGAATCACAATGTGTTTTTACACATAGACCATTCAAGTAAAAATCGAAAGGGACTACGATACAGCGAGAAAGGTGTTCTAAGTGTACATCGAAAGGGTTTGAACACCTTATAGGGAGACTTGGTCATGGTGAGGCATTCCAGTTAGCAAATAGACCAAATAAACTTTTTTTTTTTTTCCTTCTCCACTGTTTTCCAAGTACAGTTAAAAAGAAAACTCTGGGAAGTTCTATTTTTTTTTTTTTTTTTTCATTTATTGAAGTAACCTAGACGTTGATGTTTATCAGCCAGGGCATGAACCCAGGACACCTAAATATTAAACTTTTGTGATGAAAATCCTTTTGTGAACATAGCCTTTAGGGCTGTCATGCTTGTTTCCCACTCTTCCTTTCAGCAGTACTCAAAAGACAGACATGTCTGTTCCTCACAATTTACTCTACTTTACTAAATGATAAATAAGAGTCATCTTATTTGAAGGCCTAGTTATACTTACCACTTTCCTCAGATTTGACTGGAATATTTCCACACACAAAGGTCCAGTGAAACCAGCAAAGAGTTAGATGCATGGCTAGTGCCCATTGCTATAATGCATGAATAGTTAAAACACTGTGATTCCTGCTGGTTGTATATAGTTCTGAATAAAACATCACTAGCATGAGTTCATAACTGTATTTGTTGCAAATTTTGAGATAAAGCAAATGAAATTGTTGTGGCAATGAGTGATTTAGATTGTTAACATATTATTAGTATATGGTTTTTATTGAAAAAAAAAACAAACCCAAACATTTTGAATGTTAGCATTCTTGATATTTTGTTATGGTATTTTCTACTCTAGCAGCTTGCTTTTAAATTTTCATTACAGGCATACACCAGGTTTACATGGTACTTTCTTTGGCATTTAATATAACTCAGATTTTTGTTCAGCCCCAGTCTTAAATGTAGGAACACTGTGACTCATCATAAATGCCCTTTCACTTTCCTTCTCTTACATGATGATTTCACAGAGATTGAAATAAACTCCTTAAAAACTACAAAATGTGTTATGGAAAACATTAATTTAAAAACCATCAAGAGTCATCAATAGGAAAGATTTGTCTATGATAACTTGATATGTCATTATAACCACATATGTGATGAATGGAAATAGTTAAATTTTCTTTAAAGAAGGATTAATTTCCAATTAGAGTCACTTGCAGTCTGTGGAAGGGTTTTGACACCCTTCTTTCATTCAACATGAAGTTTTCTCTAAATAGATCTCAAAGGTGACATTTCTATAGTGACACTCAGCTCAGAAACCCTTGATTAGACCTGAAGAGCTGGCAGGCTGCACCAGGTTTGCATGGCAGGGTTCTGGTAGCCATGGAGCTACAGGGGTTGGCTTCACTGAGAAGCTACCAGAAGCATGTCCAAGAGAACCAATGCCAGCCAGCTCCAAGATGGAGCCACTGGCCAAAACTGAGCTTAGCAGAAATGGTGATAGTGCATCTGGGATAACATGTTTAAGAAGAGGACAAAACAAATTCTGAGCAACAGCAATCGGGAGAGAGGAGTGAGAATATGTAAGAAGAACAGCCCTTCAGGCATCCAGGTCAGTGCAAAAGAGGGCGGGAGATGCTCCAGGTGCCAGTGCAGAGATTCCTTTGCAGCCCGTGGTGCAGACCATGGTGATGCAGGATGTCTGCCTGCAGTCAAAGGAGGTCTTTGATGGAGCAGATTTCTACTTGCAGCCCCTGGAGGACACCATGCCAGAAGAGGTTTCCTGAAGAAACCTGTAACCACAAGGGAAGACTGTTCTGGAGCAGTCTGCTGGCAGGATCTGTGGACCTGTGGAGAGAGGAGCACATGCTGGAGGAGGTTTGTTGGCAGAACTTGTGACCCCATGGAAGGGACCCATGCTGGAGACGTTTAGGTTAGATATTGCATTTAGGGAAGGTTTCTGTTCAGTGTTAGGAAAAGGTTCACAAAATCAGAGAATATGCCACGTTGGAAGGGACCCATAAGGATCATCAAGTGCAACCTTTAGCCCCACACAGTACCATCCCCCAAAGTCACACTATGTGCAATACCCCTGCCCATTGTTTGAGAAGTTTTGTCATTCCTCCTATACATCCCCCTTAACCTCCTATTAAATCTGACCATCTGTCATGGAGCTGTACTTAATCTTTATTAGCTTCTGGCACTGTTGTCTATCATATCCAGCAATTTCTAGTGTCACGTCCAGTAGTTTCTTACATCCTGTTCAGATAGCTTAATCTCAGTCCTAGTTAGAAACATAGTCATCTATCTCCAGCCCTAAAATCTTGAAGAAAATTTGAAGGATTACAAAAATTGTGTTAGAAATTGAAATGTACAAATTACATTTTTATAATTTCATATACTATTATTAGGTGTATGGTTGGTTAGAGAACACTAATGAAAAATTGCATAGTGAAATGTTACCCTACAACACCAGGAGTGGCTGAAAACATCACTGAAGCTGTACAGTATGTACTCTAATTAAATAAGAGCGTAATTTATGTAATTAAAGGCCTTTGGGACTAGGTGGAAGAGTAGAGCTGGACATTTTTAAGACTAGCAAATTACAGAATCATAATATCTAGGCGACCACATAGATGCTCTGATGTCAAAAAAAGAGTTGTTAGAAGTGTTGAATATTGGGAGACAATGCTGCTTACTAGATTTGTGTGCCTATGGGAAAGAAGCAACAGAAAAGGCTTATGGAGTACCAGCAGGAGGAAAATCTGAAACAACTGACTAAATGCTCATGAGATGAATTTTGGCTGAAGTTGAGAGAGCCCCTTTCAAAAAGTGATGTTTAAGGAACTGCTTTGTACGACTAGGAAGGCAAAATTAGTTTACTTATTGAGTCCAACTGTACTCAAGGTAACAGGACCATTTATGCTTTCTTCCATACTTGAAAACTTGCAACAGAGAGGTCTGTCATTACTGGGATTTTTTTACTATTATTATTTTTATGACAGAAATTGTGCAGAGGATCCCTATTCCTCATGGCTGCTTTAGTGAAAATAGTCCATACTACTTCTTAGATGGAGTGCTGATCTAAAATAGTAGGTTCTATTAGATGAGCTAATTTATTGATCTACACTACTGTTAGCTAAGTTTTGTCCTTGTTTTATAAGGATAGTTATTGATTACTAAATTACTTTAATTTCAGTAAACAGCACAGAGAGTGAGTTAAATTGGGTTATCAATAATTAATTGCCAAATGTTAGCATATGTTTACATTGATCTTAGAAAGGAGGATTAAATTCAGAAATTGGAAGTATAGTTTCTTCCAAGAATGTAATTATTATTATATTGTTATTATATTCTCTAGTAATTCTAAAGATAGTAATTCAGCTCAGTATAACTGGCACCATCTTTTCCTCCTGTTGCCATCTTGTAATTCACAGTATAGTCTAATGACAACTTTGAACGAACTTTATAACCACCTGATTTCCTTGGCATTTCTAATCCAAAGTGTTCATAAACATACCAAGGTTACCAATAGATAAGAAAAAATATTTTTAAGCCACTACAAGCTGGTAGAGTTTAATTTGGACAACTTACACAGATAAAGTAGGGAGGATTAGTTTTACATATTTAAGAGATTTATTGGTTGTTTCAGGCACTGTTTTTGGGACCACTTCTCCCAAGCTCCTATGTGTCTTCAAAAGGTCAGTGCTCCCTTGTACATGAGACAGAGTGGGAAAATTATCTATGACTTCCCATGTTCCTTGTGCAACACCAAATCAAGTTCATCCACATTTTAAATACAGTATATTGAGCTTAGTTATGTAAGAGACAGACATGCACTCTACTCTGCCTCGAGTCTGTAGCAGGGGAGCAGGAAGGGCAGCTGAGCTGTGAGAGTGCTCAGGTGTGAAAAATACATAATGTCATCTGTCAGTGTCCAGCAGACACATATGAATATTTGTCTTCTTTCAGGAAGGTGTATGCCATAACAGCAGGACTTTCCCTTGTTTATTATGTCCAACAGGTTGTAGAGTACCAGATATTTTTTATAAGTAGTAAAATCCAGCTGATCTCTTGGCTCCTCTTTAAAGATAGCAGCGGAGTTAGGACTTCTGTCTCTGCATCAAAGTTCCTTGGGAGATGAAAAGGTTGGATGAATAACAGGTAAGCCAAAAGGGAAGGTTTTGTTTTGGAAATACTGGAATATTTAATTTCTGAAGCATTATGAGATTAAATTCTCCACCTTCTTGTTCAAGTTGGATTCACTGGCAAAAATCAGAGATCAAAAAGATGATGATGATAGTGAAGACTCCTTAATTACTGCCCTGAATTCTATTGCTCCTATGGAAAAGATCTTTCAGTACCTCCTTCCTATGGTGTTCAGAGCAATTTGTTAAGTCCCTAAGGTAAGCAACTTCAGCACCAAAGGAATTTCAGAAACCCCTGGAAACAGAGAAAATTTGAAGTGTTTTATTAACAAAGTGCAGGATAGCAGGATGCCAAAAGCTGTCTGTAGTATCACACACCACTTTTATATCAAGGACAGGGAGATTGGGACTTTCTTTACTCTTTTAGTGGTATGCAAAAGATATGCCACCTCATGCTAGTAGTATTTCTTTACACTGAATGTAATAGGTGGTTGTAGTGAATATCTTCCTGCTTCCATAAGCCCAGTGTAATTCTTTTATGTTGTTTGGCTGAGTGGTCATTTATGTTTTTAATAGAAATGTAGTAAAACAAACAGCAATAAAATATGACTGGGAGGGAAAATTTAACTGGAATGAATTCAGCTCAGATATCATTAAGATATCTGCGATTAAAAATAAACAAACCCCCCAAATAGTCAACAACAGAAAAAATGAAACCAACCAAACAAAAAACAAAGCAAACCCCCTCCCAATGGTGAAAGAAAAAAAAAGAAAGCAACTTAGAAAAAGAAAATTGAAGCTTAAAAGTTCCAGCATATTTACAGTGTTGCAATTTACATAAAGTTTTGTAACACATGCTTTGCACCAAATCCCTTACATTCACTCAAATACATTTTGTAATTAACAGGCCAGCACCACAAGTTACAAAATCATTGACCATTTTGTTCAAATTTTAAGAAATTTCTCTGCCAACTCTTGTTCATTGTTTTTTATTTGTTTGATTTCCTATTGTGATGATTAATATTGTTGGGGGTAGAATTGTACATCTTTCTTTTATTTTTTTCCCCTCTTCAAATCTGGAAACTTTTGTATCTGGCAGCTGTTTGCCTTGTCACACCAGGATATGTCTTTATCCTAATAATCTTTAAAACAAGTGAAGTTCACAGTTCCTTTATTTCTTCTGAATGCTTTTATCTTCATTTATCTTAGAAGTGTTTCCAGAAGGGACTACAAAGCCTGTGCCTTCTGCAGACAATGAAATTAGTAAGTATTGATACCGTTTGATATCCAAGATCTACAAAAGCAACAGTTTCTTTGGCTCTATACTTTCTAGTTCTTCACAAAATGTAGCATAAGACTACTAAAATACACAAGAAAAACAATAACAGAAATAAGGGTATTGCTTGTATAGCAGTAGCATTTCTAATTGTTATCACAGAAAGGCATTGGGAAACTTCTTTAATAACAGAACCTCAGGCTTTGTCTAAGGGACAAAACAAGGTGGGAGAACAAAATACCTAAATCTGTGCCTTGACTAGGTCCTATATAGGCTCAGAAAGGGATAATCAATAGTCTCAGAAAGGCATAATCTTCCCAAACCTTTCTCTCTCTTTCCTTAACTCCTTCTGTTTCTCCAAATCACTTTAACAGTGGAGTATCAGGTATGAATGTGATGCCGTGAGAGCCCCCCCCAACAAAGCAGGACTCTGAGCCAAGTTAATATGGGATAAGATAAAAAGGTAGATTCTTTAATATCAGGCCTATGTCCCACAGGAATACATGATGACATCCACGTGCTCCCCAGTTCTAGTTTCCATGGCTTTTATAATATGATCCCTCCAATCATTACTTTACACATTTCTCAGTCCAGCCCCAGTTCCACTCCTGGTCCAACCCCCCTGGAATTGAGGCTGGGGTCGTCAAGACCTCCTCTTCATCAGCTCTTCTTCCTTGGGCTTTTGGAGTTCTTCCAGTGTTTTGATGTCTGGGTCACTCTGACCTGTATTTATATTTCGTTCTGTAGGCCTTTCTGATAGTTGTCATCATTCTACCTTGAAGAGAGTCTAAACAAGATTAAATAACTAAAGGAATTTGAGCTCCCCATTCTGGGGCAGGGGTAGTGATAGAAAGACATTAAACTTAAGCCAGAAATATTAACCCACTAAAAATCTACAGCTACTGTGTTTCTAAAATCTACAAAATGTGAAAATCAAAAACCCCTTCGGCATCAATGTAAGAAGAAACTCCCATTTTCTTCAGAGGACTTTATTCCTTATAGTTTTGTCTATAGATCCCATTCTAAAGCTGATTGAAATAACAGAGTTTTCCATCTACTTCATTAGGTTCTAAGACCATAAATCTTAACATTAATCTTTCTTTTATAGCTTTTTGAAATTAAATGTCAGGTCATGAAGTAGTTTAAGACAAGAAGCAATCACACTTTATAGCACTATAACTCTAACTATTATGCAATTACAGTTACTGCAGTTTGTGTAGTTATACTGTATCTAAATAATTACTAATATTTCTTATAGAAAGGAGTTTTGTCTGATATTTTATACTTCTTTTAATATCTTTTTCTTTCATAGTCCTACAAATCTATTTTATATGTAGTTACATGATGCAGTTGTTTACACTTCAGTTGCAGTCATTTATGTACAGAACTTTGCAGTTAAGCTGATGTATTATTAATTATCTGGATGAGAATACATAACTACCTCAATGTACACACTACACCAGCCTTAAAAGCCAGCTGTCAAGTAACTCTAATGCTTTCCGTAAGTAATACAATGTTTATCCACCACATCTAAACTTCAGCTCTAGATAAAGTCAATAGATTTCATTATAGAGAAAGGTTTTGTTCAGCAAGACAAACCATGGCAGGATTTGTCACGTGTATCTAGGAGATGAATGCCTCCTGTGTAATACCAATACAATTAAATAGAATAGGGGAATCAAAGTCTTCAGCTTGTCACCACAGCTCAAAAACCCTTCTGCTGATCTTAGAAACAGACAGTAGATATGAAAAAATACTAACTGGCCTCTCTCTATGGTTTTTAATTACCAATGGATAAAACTTGCCAAAGCTTTATCCAATATGTGTTGAACAGACAGAGTATAATGCCAGATGTAGACTGCTATATACACCTCTGGTGAAGTCGGGGACATAGTTTTCATTCAAAGTGTTTCAAATGGAGATGGCAGATTACAGGAATTGTGTAATTCTTACTTATCAACAACCTACTTTGGATGAAATAAGCATTTATTTTTCCTTAAAACTTTAATTGGATATTTATGTCAAGGCAGATCCTAAAAATGGGTGAGAATTGAGCTCCTTTATTTTCTCATATGTCAAATTGAATGATGAGCACTATAGTGATCCACAGTATACACCTGGATCAGCAATTCTGTATACCTGATACCAAAGTTATTAAGTGCCAGTATTATCTTTCACTGTCTGTGGTATTTTGTGTACATCATCATACCTCTAGATCTTCATGGTAAGCAACTACAGCTCTTACCATCCAGGCTCAGTGTGTCCCTGTCCTACAACCTGACACCCACTGTCCAGAAATGGGGCAAAACCCCCCTGATGTTGCCTCTCCCTGCCCCCAGCAACATTAACGGAGAGCAACTGAATATTCCCAGTCTCTCTGCTCCCAGCAAATTGTTGAAGCAGAGAAGCATTTCCTCACATGTACTGCCAGCAAAAATCTGAAGGTTTCAAGAATTCCTCTAGGAGTAGGTATGAGTCTCCAAGGAAAATTAGATCAGCTCCCTGCTCTTTCTTGTCCTCTCACTTCTGCTCTGCTGACATTTCAGTGATTCCTGTCCCTAACACTGAACATTGTTGTGCTACCTGGCACATTCCATTACTGTAACCACAAAGGACTCAACCAACATGACCTACTGCTATGCAGACTTTTTGCATGGTTGCACACACAACATTAAATCTACAAACAGGTTCTGCAGCAGCAAATTCCAGGGGTCTGTGTTTAAGGCACTAAGTGAAGCACAAGAAGTCAGGCACTTCTGAGAACTCAAAAAATCTTTTATAATACAATAACCTGAAAGATTAAACTCTTTTAGTAAGTCTGTGGATTGAAGTCTTACCACATTGTCAGCTACCTTCAGTGTGTGGGCAACAAACCCATCAGAATAACTTGGTAAATGGAGGAAACCTCTTCAGCCACTCACATGTCTTTGCTTCTTTGAAGTGAAAAAAGAAACAAAACTGCGTTACCCAAGTGGAAAGATGTTTAGATCAAACAATAACAATATTTATTATCTACCTATTTGACAGTTAATATATTAAATTAATTTCCCCAAGTTGACTTTGTTTTACCTGTGAAGGTGTTTGTTGAGTGATTTCTCCTTGTCCTTAGCTCAAACTGTGAGCCTTTTGTTCTATTTTCTCTCTCCTGCCCAGCTGGGGATGGCAGTGACAGAGCAGCTTTGGTGGACACTTGGCATTCAGCCAAGCACGAGCCGCCACACTCTCCCATATTCTCACTCTTCTCTCCAGCTGCAGTTGTTCTTGCAATTTTTCCCACCTCCACTTCTTAAATACATCATTCCAGAGGTTCTACCACTGTTCTTGATGCACTCAGCCCTGGACAATGGCAGATCTGTCTAGGAGCTGGCTGTGATTGATTTTATCAGACACGGGGGAAGTTTCTGGCAGCTTCTCACAGCAACCATCCCATTAGCCCCCCTGCCATCAAGACCCTGCCACATAAAACCAGTACCAAGAAAAATCTATATTTAAGCCACAAATCAAATGAAAACTAAAAATATAATTGCAGCCTACAGTGCATTCTTTAAACATACATATTTTCACATCTAATTGACAGTGGAGATTATTGATGGAGTATCAGTTTAAAGAAAAAACAACATATTGTTCTGTCAAGTTGAGTATGTCTTTACACAATGGAAGCTTAATTTTGATTAGGCATGATAGCTCTGGTTGTCAAGAACTTGCGCTCTTGTTCAAGTTATGCTTTAACATTTTCTGAACCTCCTACTAGAGTCAAAGTTAAATTTACAGTCTTGACATTTTCCACTGCCTTTAAATAACCCTGTGACTAGCTATTCAAACATTTTCCTAGTTGCATTGTTCCCTCATGTTACTGAAGTTAGTAATGATCTTCAAGTTTGAAGTTCTGAAATACAACAAGGGATAATTTAAAGGGGAAAAAAAGAGAGAATGTATGATTATGACATGAAAATAACTTTTCAGCTGCAGTGGGCTGATGTACTAAGACTAAATCTAAAATAGAGCGTTATCTGTGAGATGTTGAGCTCATTCTGGCAAACTCTACTTCTTTAAACTCAGGCAGACAGAGGTGTGAAGCAACATAATTGAGGACTCAATCTCAAACAATGGTAAATACAAGCCAGTAAATCTGACAACCTTATAAGTAATTGTCAAAGTCAAAATGTTATTAAATAAACATAAAGCATAATTAATCTGTCATTAGTTATATGGTAAAATACGCTGAGGCTTTGTTGAGACCAGTGGTAATGGAGTTTGTGAAGACAAGTCTCATGCAGAGGATCAAAACTTCTCAGGAAACATGATGATACACAGGCAGCAGCCTTCAGAGGTGAGATAAAAGCCACAGATGCAGCAGTACTAGAAGTATAGTCTTTGCAGTCCATGACAGCAAAGGGTGCTGAAGCTGTCATTACCAAAATGCTCTGAGAGGGAAGGGACTAATGCTACTATTGCAAAAAGTTAAAAGGATCTTATCTTTCATTATGCTAATTGCTGTTAAATTGAGACTTGCTGCTCCTGTGTTATGGTGATATTGAACATTAGTAATAGCATCATGTTAATGCCCAAAAGCTGAGTTGAAGAAGTTGCAGCACATTAGTGGAATTCACACATTTTGGACATTAATTACTTTTTAAACACCCTTACTTATTATTTTCAAACTTTATTTCAATTCTGTTCTTCAAGATTTCATCAATCTGTCTTCCAAATAAATAAAAAGTATTGTTTTTTTTTTTCCTTTTAGTCTCAGATGAACAGACTATAGTTGTCTAAATTACTAGAAATACAGGCCACTATACTAACTTCAGAAAGTAAGTAAGCAAATTTAAATTAAATGCTTCTCGCTGCTACCAGGTTGGACACACAAAACCCCCAACCCAAACCTAAACAACAACAACAACAAAACCCCCATGTTTGTTATGTATTAAGTTATTGTTGCTTTCTCACTGATTTGGGGAAATAGATCAATGGGTTTTTTAAGTAAGGGATTTTTTTTTTCGTTAAAAATGGTTTTGGTCAATACAGTATTCTGACCTAAAAATTCCACTCTAAAGTCACTAAAAAGAATCATAACCCACAAAATCTAAATGGCAAATTTTTTATCAGGGCTAGCCTAGAACATTTGGTTGAGTCAGTGAGGTGGGGAAGTTTGTGCATATGTGGATGTGCACATAAAAATGTTAGCTAGATCTTCTGTTTCATCAAGCAAAGCCATAGGAAAAGTGAGACATGGTCATTTTCCTTTATTTACAAAGAGCAGTTCATTTTCACTGGTGTGAAAGCCCACAGAGTTTACTATCTTTGTTGTTCAATCCACACGGAGAAAAGATGATACATAAGTGATACACTCCTCTTTTTAATTTACCTTTGTGTTATCATCAATCTGCTGAGAAAAATTCCCTGTCTATGACTTTGAGTCACCTTTTTGTGGTTGAACTCCTCATTTAGTACAGCTCTAGCAGGATCTGTATTTTGCTGATTCTCCCAGTGATAAAACTAGATAAAATTACAGTGATGTGAATCATGTCACTGGGGAAATTGAATCTGGAAATCAAACCTCCTGCAGAGGATTGAGCAATAAGGTTAGAACAAGTGGCTCCATGTCCCTTGGGAGACCACTTGATTGTCTATAGCTTTCCCACATGTAGCTTATTACTTAGTGTAGGTTGCATAAAGTATTTTCTTTTCAGAATATTCAAATTACTAACCATTTTAAAAAGAATAGGTAATGAAACAAGATGAAGGAGAAATATAAAGGCAACATGAAAAACATGAGAGTAAGCTATGTTTGTCTGTCATAATTTGACTAAAGATCATTAAGTCTGCAAATCAATAATATGATTTTGCTTTATGCCAGTTGGATATCAAACATTCATGTCTTCTCTCTAATACTTATAATATGCTTAGTAAATCTTATTTACAGCTTTCAAATGCTATTAAAATGGAGATGCTCCAACAGTATGTTCTTGTTGCTATGCACTTAGAGATCTTAGAGATAGTAGTAGTGACTTGTGATGTATAAGTTACCATGGTGATGCCTTTCTTAATGAGCAGAGTATGAAATTGTTTCATAAAACATATATACTTTTAGCCTGTAGACTGCAAGGTCTTTGTATGAACCAGCATTCATATTTATTGGCACGCATAGTGTACTGTAGCAGGCGGATGGTGTATGCTCAAAGGTTCTTGTTACGGCAGTAGATGCTGATCTGCAAAGAATGAAATATCTTTTTCTGTAACAGAGCTTTCTACTTGTATATAACAAACATAGAAGCAGTTGGGTTCAGTCAACTCATGTTACATGCAGAGAAGCTACATGCAGACTCCTTGAGGCCTGAAAGCAATATTGCTGTGTTTGCATGGCACCACATTGAAGATAATAAATTCCCTCTCTCAGAACAGTCACAGTCAGCACAGCCATTCAGCATCCTCTGTACTGCAGAAAAAAAATTTCTCAAGGCAGGTCACTGTCTTTGGGCCATTCACTAAGAGGGAATGATACTTATGGGAAGAGCCAGTGTTCTTAACTGCTGTCTAAAGGGCCTGAACTATCCTGGTAGAGAACTAGGACGGTTATATTCTGATTTCTGCAACCCAGTGTCTCCCATTATACTGTTTTGTCCCCAGATTTCAATAAGACAGTAGGTAATACGTCTGTCATACGTAAAAGTGAAAATTATAGTGGATGTCAAAGACATCACAAAGGCAGAGTTTAAACAGAGATTATAATGCTACTCAATCCTCTGGACAAACATTGAGAAAGAGTGATAGGATTCCCTCTATAAATAGTAAGAAAGAAGTCATATATTTTGCTACTGGAAAAAAAAGTTTAAGTAATATTGTATAAGGAAAATTAAAGAAACTTATGACCAGGTGCACAACACTTGTTTCATTTTCACTATCATTTGGAAAGCTGTTGTAAAAGGACAGGCAGTTAATAGATGAAATATGATAATACTACAATTAAAAGAAATATTTAGTATTTATCACTTGCAGACTTCAAAGTGCTTTTCTATACCCATAATTTGATATGCATCTTGAACATGTCAGAGATTGATGTTTTCTGGATCCTTGGCCACAGACTCATGTGTTATACTATTGACAGATTGGCAAAATAATCCTATGTATGTCCCTTGTGCAAAACAGAAGGGAAAACATTTTCATACCACACATCTTTTCTTCACTCAACCATACAATGTTTCTTCTCTCAGTTATTGGTTCTTTGCTCCAACTCCATCTATTTTATCCATTTTGCCCAGAAATCCATCTCTCTCTTTTTTGTTATTGTTTGTTTGTTTGTTTGTTTGTAAATAAGGCAAACTTTGAAGGATTTTTCCTGGAAATTATACATGATATATTTATCCAGAATATTGTTTCATAGTGTACATGGAGTTACAGTCACATAGGAAAGTCCCTTTGAAAGGTTTATTAATATCAAATAAGTGTATTTTCTCAGTTTTGAAATGATAAAATAGAATTTTAAAAATATAATGAGATTTCAATAATATTCATAATTATAAACACACTAAGAATTTCTGTAGGTTTTTTTATACCAAAATATATGGCACCTTCAAGCATTCAACTAACTTATCAGCCCTGAAAATGCTGTCATGATGCACCTAGAGGGAATTGCCTACTCCTATAGCATAGTATCTGAATGTGTTTGCATAATAATTTCTATCAATCACCACTCCCACTTCCTCACAGAATTGTCACCTCATCTCCATAGTCCCGCTAATATCTGTTTTGGCCACCCTGCTTTGGTGACACTGACAGTAGACCAATTCCCAACGAGAAGCATTTCCATAAGATAGCTAAGGTGGTAAACCTGGGCTGGTGCAATCTGTGTGGCACTCCTCAAAACCTCTCAAAGTTTGGACTTCCCAGAAATACTCAGAAAAATGATCTAAAGTGACTAGAATAATATTTTTTCATTAAATTGTTCATCAGGTGGTGGTGGTGGTATTTTATTGCAATTTTGGTAGAAATTGGATTCTATAGAAAGACAGTTTTATTGTAATGTCTAATGTAATGTCATATAGTATAACTTTTGGTGATATCTAATGTCTAATGTAATGTCATATAGTATAACTTTTGGTGATATCGCCTTTACTAGCTACTGGCATGACCTTCAGTTCTGTCATGGTTTCAGCCAGGTGGGGCCTAAATTTGGGGTTTAAGGTTTGGACTAGGCCTGAAAATTGTCAGGTGACTTGAGGTGGGCTGGGCTAGCTGACAGCTGACCTCTTCTA
>JAWWEV010000001.1:38892608-38906922 GCA_035583235.1 Hafferia zeledoni
TTAGCTGGTTGGGGGGGAAGAACCCTTTTTCACTCTGTCTCGGACAGTTGGCATTTTGCCAGCTCAACCCAAGACAAGTTCTTTCATTTTAAAATCCATATTCTTTTCCATATAGTTTTTCCAGACATGGAGAAAAGAGAGTAAGGTTCTTGTCTTAAATTTATATATGTATTGCATACATGACTGCTGAGGAATTCGATGTATGTAATTGTGAGGATATTCCCCATTATCTTTGGAAGGTCACAGGTATTTTGGGGACAAGAGTGTTCCTGAGCAATGGCAGAAAGGCAAGGAGGTAGGATGAGGGAAACTACAGACTGGTCAGCTTCATCTTCTTTTCTGGAAAGGGGATGGAGCAAATCCTCCTGGAATGCTTTTCTAGGCGTATTAAGCAGAGCAAGATGAATAGAAACAGTCAGAAAGGATTTATAAATGAAGGATTATGCCTGACCAACCCAATAACCTTATATGACAATGTGACTGGCAAGATGGACGAAGTAAGACCAGTAGATCCTGTTTATCTTTGTTTAAGCAAAGCTTTCAACTCTGCCTTCCATGACATTCTTGTAGACAAGCTGATGAATCCTGTTCTCTATAAGGACAGTGAGACAGATTAGAAAACTGGCTGAGCAACTGGCTCCAAGGGTTGTGATCAGTGATACAGCTGGATGCAAGTCTTCAACAGTGTATGCCAGGGGATGATACTGGGACCAATACTTCTTAACATCCTCACAAACAACCTGGGTGATGAATCAGAGTGCACCCTTATTAACAGATGTCACAACACAGGGAAAGTAATTGATGTACCAGATGGATGAGCTGCCATTCAGACCATCCTCAAGAGACTGGAGAAATGGACCAACAGGAACTTCATGGAGTTCAACACAGGGAAGTGCTAACTCCTACCACTGTGGAGTTATAACTCCAGGTTAGGTATAGACTGGAGTCTAACTGGAGGCAACTTGAAGAAAAGGACCAAGCCTTATTTGACACCAAAATGACCATAACATAGCAATGAACCTTTGCAGTAAAGAAGTCTCTAGATGACCCTGCTTTGAGCAGGGATTTGGAGTAGAAGACTTCCAGAAGTTCATTCAGTCATTAGCTCTTCTGTGATTGTGAGGATGGGAATGCCAAGAGAAGAGCTTGCAAAGGACTTCCCAATACACAAAGGTGAAGATGAATGTTCACAGAGTAGTTGAAAGTGGGCAAATAACTGAAATTTGAAACACTCTGTGTTCTTAGCACAGTCTGCAATACTACCAACTGATGTGAAGGCTAATAGTCAGGATTTGCTCTCTATCTTTCTCAGAGGAATCCTAGCTTTCCATTCTGATTTGCCTTCTTGCAGTCACATGGTAAAGTTGATGCACCTGATACTTTAATCCTCTGCCCATTAAAATCACTCAAATTTCTCTGATGGGAACTGTGTAGCCTTTTACATATTAGAGATGTCTCAGATTTCCCAATGTTCTTTCACCATGATCAAGTTTAATATACCTTCCTAAAATAGCCTACTTACTAAATTTCTAACTCCCTGCAAATGTGGTTTCCTTAATTCTTATAACCTTGTCCTGGTGTACTGCAAAAAACAAACACTTCTTGAATTATTTTAAGCTGAAAACATATTGGCCGCTAATGCTCTAATCAAATTAAACAGAAGATCAAGTTAAGTACTGATCAAATCAGCTGATCCTGTTATTTGTGTAGCCAGATTAAACACTGAATATCTACCCAGGCGGGTATCCTCTAGTCGTGCACGAGTACTTCTGTTGAAAGCTCTGAAAACCACATTTACTGCTTCCTCTTTTCATGATTTTATTGTGAGCAGTCATTTAGGACATAAAACAACTATTATCTCTACAGCTGTTGGGATCAAGTGATTACTGGAAAACCTCATCTTTCTGAAAGAAAGTAAACAAGTATTCAGCCAACATATCTGTTTCTGAAAACATCCCAGACAGTATAGAAATCTCCAGAATATGTATCTGGTCAGTGAAAGGAAATAAAACGAAAAGGAAAAAAAACACCAAAATTTAATATTCTTGAGCTTCATGTTTTTAGAAATATAGCTTCATTATTTTGGAAGCTTTGTTTTCTTACATAGTAAGCACTTGATATTACCAAAGTTCAATTCCAAGAAACAAGTAAATGAAAAAAAAAAAAAATTGAAATGAGATATTGAGAAACCAATTAAGTCAGTTCTCTATGGATTTTTTTCTTTTTACAAATCTAGATTGATTGCACTGAGATGGAATTGCAGGGGGCAAACTGAACAATGCTGCAGATAGAGCACTGTGTATCCTGTGTTTTCTGGCATGCTTGCATTACCTTTATGGACAAGTAAATTAAGCAGTAGTTTTTCTCTTTCAGATATGATTTCTGATATCACACTGGTCTTCTATGGACATCAGTACTTATGCTCTTTATTAAAATTATTTGCACTTATGGCATAGAAAAAATAATAAAAAACTCCAACAGGATTATGTTTTTCATCTGATTTCAAGTATTTCTGATATTTAGATTTCACAGTATAAGAAATCTCCCAATTAGATGCAGATCCTTCATTCAGTGAGTCACATTTTGTGTCCCATTGACAGGTGCATCAATGCTATCCTATAAAAATACAAAATAATATAATAGTACTATTATACAAGAATACTGTCAAGATAATATGTATTACTGAGATCCTATAAGTTCTTGTAAATTTTCTGTTCATTTTTGGCAGAATACATGTAGCTGTAGTGTTTAAAAAAATCACCTGGATCACATGAGAATCTGTACATGCCAATAATCACACTATGAGGTAACTTCCCTTTCCACAGGTGTTTATTTGTTCTTTATTTTCAAACTTCCAATATCTCATGGGCATTATGGTAGATTTTCCACATGCTGATAAAACTAAACCTTTAGACATATTCCCACAACTATTTGGAAACCTGCAGGAAATATCTGTCTCAAGAACTCAGAAAGCTATCTTTTAAAGGAAAGGAATATAAGTGATGTTGTTTCAGGCTTTAGAGCCTTTAGGCATTCCCTGTCTGCAGGCACTCTGTGCTTTGAATTTGTTTCTGATATTAACCTCCTATTCTATAAACATCTCAAGTCTTAAAAGGGGAAAAGTAGAATTTTTGTAGAAAGCCAGGAGCTCCGCTGTCAAAGGAGTCTTAGCCTTTAGTTTGAAATTGGTCTATGGAAAAAAAATCTTTTCTACAAGCACCTCAGGCCAGCTGGCCTGAAGGAAACTTCTTTTTTCAATAGTAGCAAAGTGGTAAATTAGGAAGATTGCTGAAAATGCTCATCTTAATCTAGCTGCAAGCTCTGTGATCTTTCATGATAAACAATCACAGTCTGGGAACCAAATCAAGAAAGTCTTATGGAAATTGACTATAAGGAACTTAGAGAAATTTATTTTTCTTTACAGTGAAGTAAATTAATATCTTGAGATCAAGAAATAAACATAGTTACTGAATTGGGACGCATACTAAATAGCTCATGAGAAAATACTCTTTAAATACGGCTGCACTGAGCTGACACAAGGAAGTAGAATATTGATGGGATTAAACTCCTAATTGTAGTTACCTACATTTTGCATTGGCATATGAGCTCTTATCACTAACCTCTACAATAAGTTCTCTCAGTATAGGCATCTCCTTTCATCTGGAACACTGTAGAGCATCTAGGACATCTGCAAATGTAACTCAGGACTATGTCTTTGTGGAATGGCATCTGAGGGACAGGGTGATACTGGAGGGTATTTTAAATGACACTGTGTGCCTATCAATTGGCAGCAGAACCAAATACTTTAAAGAGCGTCACTCTTTGAAGTCCACTTAACTTAATGAGCAGATCTCCTTCAGTTATGATGGGAAACCAGATCTTCAGGCTACAAGCAGGCAACAATACTCACAACATAAAAATTTAACTGTCTAAGAATTTAGAGCTGATTGCTGACTTTTGACAGTCATGATATTGGTATGATTCATTTGTAAGAGCATTCACCAGATGGCAGAAGGAATTCTTGAAAACTTTCCTATGAAAACCAGTACTCATCTTCAGCTCTGATTATGGGAAACCTTGAGTGAATCAGTAATAGTTTTTTTAGGTTACTACAATAAACAGGATTTAAATTGTATATATGTGTTTGATGTGTGCTTTTCTATAGTAATTTAATTCAAGAAACAAATAAAAGTTTAATGATTGAACAGATTTTTTTGTTGTGTTGTTCCAAGCAACAAAAGAATAAGAACCCTAACAAGAATATGTCTTGTTTGTTTTGAAACTGCAGTGTTAGGGTTTTCTTTTCATGGGTATATATGCAGATACATATGAAAAATATATTTACACATGAGAGCTCTATGTTGTACATGATAGTGAACTTGGATTTGGATACAGTTTTGCACTTGATTGATTTTTTCTGTTGTTGTTAAAGTGTACTACCAGCAAAATATTTTTGTCCATTTCCAACTCAATATTTTACTGTTTCATTAAGTAATATTTTCATTATGTTTGGATTGAATGCCCTTCTGATATTGTTTTTACTGATAGTGGCTGTTGTGAAGCTGTGCAGACAAAGTGATAGATCTCATGTATTTAAATAGACTGCTATGAAATTTTGGGGATTATTTTGTCTTTGACACTTGAAATCCAGGAATAGTACTAGTTAGATATAGCTAATTAATCTTCATGGCTTTCACTAGTCACATCTTATTTTGAATCTGTATAAACATTCAGTCTTTTCCTTAGTTCAGTGGACCAGAGTGTTGCCTTTTGGGCCTGAGGAGCAGATGCAGAACATCAAATGTGTAGCATATAGTGGTATAACAAGGTTCTGAATGTCAATGGTTCTAGAGCTGGGCTGAAGAGCACCAGGTGAGGTGCCCTGTCTGTAATAGGCATTGCACTTATAATAAAATTCTGCCAAGAGGGAGGGCAAGAAAAGGACAGGCTTAATCCCATTCATAAAGTGTCATCAAACTCCATTCTCTCAAGGATTTAAAGAGATAATCCCAGACAATCCTATTGAAGAACTTTTTGCCACCTCATGATAATGCTACCAGAAACAACTTCCAGTGCTGTGATATTGCAGTTGTGTGTCAGTTTAGCTGCTTGCCTGATTAAAATTATGGAAAGATGTTTGTAAATAGCATAACATTCCCTCACCTGCTGAATATATAACAGATGCAAAAATACACTTGAGGGTATATATACTAGGAAGACTAAATTGTTCAATTTGACGCATTTAGCTTGTTGGCAATGTGCTTTGTTTAAATTAAAAAATAGCACCACTAAAGATGATGAAGCAGACGCCTTCATTGAAAGAAAGTACTAATCATAATTATTGTAGTGACTGGTTCTTTATTAGCAGTGTTGCATCTGTAGCCTCAGGTCCAAATCCAGATTGCTGCCCCATTAGGGTCGGCCAATACATATTAAATTAGTAATGAATTAAAAATCATGTTTCTTATACATCAACATCTAACAGAACTGTTCCCTTCTCCAGGCAATCTCACTCTGCTTTTTTTTATTTAGGTGGTAATGTTCCTGGTGAATGACTGGTTTTCATTTTGTTTGTACAGCAGGGGAAGACCATTAACAAGTCTAGAGGATTCTCAGTCTTGCCATTCTTGGGGGTTTTGTTTCACTGGTCAGAGAGGACTCTGCCTTTACATGGTCATCTGTGGCACCAATTTGTGTGTGTGTGTGTGTGTGTGTGCGTGCAAGGGGCCAATGCCACCAGAGAAAATAGGAACAGTTTATACAGAGTGTGAGAGAAAAGCCAGTCTTGGTATATTGACAAGGGCAAACACAGCAACAGAAAATGGTAAATAATGTATTTTATTGTGGTTTTGTTGTGGGTTTTTTTGTTGTTTTTTCCCATGCATGTATTTCACATTAATTATTCTTACACATTGGCTACCCCTGGTGCTTGAAGAGGCTCAGAGTCACACATGAGGTTTGTTAACTAATCTCTCTTCACTTCATTTACTGTATTCAAGTAGTTTTCAATAGCTTTTACAAACGATTTTAGCCTGACTCTGCTAATGCATCTGTATGAGTGACCTCCACAGCTGCAGTAGGAAATTAGCATTGCTTTTGGTGGATGGATGTGTTCCTGGGTCGTCCTTCCTGATAGTGATGCTGGTTGTGGGCAGAGCAGGAAGCCTTATGGCTGCAGGATTGTAAAGACTTCCAACAGAAAAAACCCAAATCAAAACAAACAACCCCCCCACAAGTCTTCCCCCCCCCTGCCCCCAAACAAAAAACCCCAATAAAATAAAATAAACCACCATCAAAAAAAACCATAAACCAAACAAACATACAAACAAAAGTTGGAGATTTTACTTTTGAAAAGCAGGATTCTTTTTCAACTATTTCATGTGAAGCTATACCGAAGGCCCTATATGAAGTTAGATGGGAAATTCCAGCAGAATTTCCTTGTGAGATTTCTGTGCTCTGGTTTGGCTTGAGAGATAAATAATATCAGCAGATTTTATTCTCTCTCAGGAAAATGAGGTGTTTCCATCTCGGCATGAAACCAGAAACCTGCAGGTTAGACAAATACTGCAAATCTGAGAAAAAATAAAACTAAACTTTTATTACCCCAAAACCTCTGGGGGAAAAAAAAAAGTAATCTTCTCTTCTAAAATGTTGCTTAAGTGGGAAGCATGGGAGAGTTTCTCTAGTGTCTCAGAAAAAGCATTATTTTTCTCCTCTAAATGAAAACACGAATAGTATTCCTTTTTCTGTAGCTTACTTATCAGAGTTCTACCCTGGGATTTTGCTCTTCTTCCTTGAAAAACAAACAAACTGAAAACTCAAGGAAAAAAAGTCTAATGTCTGTCTTCTTTTTTTCTGGTCCTTATATTTTGGTTTTAGCTTTTTGAGTGAAAATAGGTAAGTGGCTTCACTTTTCTCTTTCTTGTTTTCTTGTAAACATCTTACATGTGAAGTCTTCCATGAAAAATCATGATCCTAATTGAAGTGCAAAGGACAAAATTGTAAGAGGCTGAAGACTTGACTGCTGCAGAACCATCTTTCCCAGAATATGAGTATATTTCAGCCTGCCAAAAGTACCATGAGTGGATTTGAAGTTGGGATATATCTGTGGTAATAGGTGTGAGTATATATGCATATTTGTGTGTGTGTTTCCATCTAGTGCACGTGTGTGTGAGCATGTGTGCATATCTATCTATCTATCTATCTATCTATCTATCTATCTATCTATCTATCTATCTATCTATCTATCTATTCATCTTTTATCTATTCATATTTGTTAATGCTGGTACAATGGTTTCAATACAGATATTTCACACTGCCCAGATTCAAAAAACTGCTTTCTCCTGAGGGGACCAAAGACTAGAGGAAAAAGTTTATATATAAGTCTAGTCACATGACTATTCTACTTTAAGTATTTTTATCCTAAAAAAACATGCCAGCAACTGTGCTGTGTCTGTATTTAGAAGCACATTTCCTAGACAGTAGAAGAAAATGTAAAGATAAATCTTCATTCATCTCTTTAGAAGCCTTGGAATAATTTTTAGACTGTTCCAGTGACAGAAAAGGGTGATGGCAATAACAGCAAAAGGCTACTTTGCTGAAGAATATGTATGTACAGCCAAACTTCGTGAACGAAGATTTGGGAAGGGCTCTGCCCACATGGGTGTGCCCTTCCTTCCTGCGCAGTGGATTTTTTAGGTGAGGCACAGCGTGCACAGAACTGGCCCCACCGTTTAAGTCCTAAGGTCCATCTGCCACGGCCGAGCGAGCTTGGACAGTGACAGTGAAGTCCTCGGGACTGTCACAGCACCCGGTACTAACCAGGGCTGACCCTGCTGAGCATCCGAGATCTGACGGGATCAGATGGCAGGGAGGCTTGAACTGCCAGGGCCCGGTCCCCACTGAGACTCGAACTCAGGACCTTGGGATTCAGAGTCCGGAATGCTCTCCTTTACGCCACGGGACAGCCCCCCTGAAGCATATAGAGACAAGGTAAAAGGGTCTGTAATGTAAAGTATCAAACTTCTGTGAAAGCCTTGTCTGGAAGAGAGCAATAAATTGGTATGCTTGAAGATTGTTGAAACTCAGAAGTTCTTTTCCACAGTAAGTCTTCGTGTATTTAGAAAAATACATAATAACAAAGAACAGAACTCATCAAGTTTCTGGGTGTGTAGGTGAGAGTTAAGAGAGACAGGCTTGAATCAGTGTCAGAATATCATCTCATAAATCAAAGAAGTCTGTGACAGTTTGGGAACTATATGGTTCATGCTAGATGATGAAATATGATTTGAAATAGGAAGAGATTTCAAAATGGTACCTGAAAAAATCTAAGCATTGTGATCCAAAATTGCCCAAATGTTCTATTGCCTCAGCTATGTTTTCAGATTCAATTTTGTCAAAAGTGACATTCCATTTTAGAAATATTGATGTTGATGAAATGCCATTTTTGTATGACAAATGCCTTGGAAACCTTTAAATTGGTTTTACTGCCACTATATTTTATTTAACTACTGATCTTTGATCCATGAGGTCCTGAGGATTGACAGAAATTAGAAAAGATTTTCCCAATAGCTTGCACCAATTCATTATGATCCTAAGGACTTGTTACTGCATCCTTCATTTTCCATGCAAACAGTTGTCCTGGCAATGCCTTCTTCACCCTCATATCTCATATATCACGTGTAGAGTGGAGAAAGTGACTTTGCATCACAGCAGTGAATTTCTGACATCTAGAGATCTGTATCAACTTTTTACATGTAGAGATTTTCACAGCTGGTTGAAACATGATAAATCAAAGCCTTCTGATGATGAGAACAGCTCAGTATCATTTTTTCACAATTCTTTGGAAGGTTAATTCTTCATAAATTGCATCATCTCAGTTTCTGATGAGGTTAAATGAATCTTAAGGTGGTGCATTTTGATGTATTCTATTATTTCAAATAGTAATAGAATTTGGTCTAGAGAAGGGATAGGTGACATTCAATTTAAAAAGTTGCTGTTCCCCTGCACAAAGGCTGATTTGTAAAATTCAGTTTGCTGAGTCCATTGCTCAAGACTGTTCCTACTACAGGCAGCAGTACAAATTTTAGGTTTAACTACTTAAGTGTATGATCAGAACAACAAAATTTTCACCAAAGGTTTTGCAGTCTGTCTTAACCTCTCATAATGCTCAAGTGCAAACCCAGTAGAATTAGCAGAGAATCAGCTGATGTAAATTGAGCCCTGACATATGGGTTATGTACCTGAGAGGATGCCTTTCTGGTTGTTGATCTGCTATGTACATGAACACCTAAAAGGAGAGTTCACCTTTCTTGCATCTCCAGTGAACACTGAGGAGGGTGGGTGAACTGGGGCTGGCCCTGTGTTCTAGAGGGAGAAACCACAATAGCTGTATCCATATCAACCACCTTTAGATAGGTGGGGTGGGTGTGACTACAGTGAACTTGCCTCTTTGGATTTGTTTTATAGTCAGAGAGATGGCAGGGAGGGGAATACACCAACAATGACAACAAAATTTAGACTCTTATTCTGGTGTATATGTTCAGAATGAACAAAAGGAACTGCTCCCTGGCATTGCTTAATTTTACTAGGTAAAGAAGAAGCATAACATGACACAGATAAACACTAAAACTAGGCTTATTGAACCCCATGATCATTTTTACAGGGAACTTGCATTTGGAGAATGCATAGAATTTTCATTTTAATTAAAATACCAAAATTATGTTCTTGAAAAGAGTTTATATTCTAAAAATTTGCTTTGAATTTTTATTCTACTTCCTATTTGACACTAAAAATGTTTGTATATTTTGTCTTTTAAAACTTGAATTTCACTTAGTACTTTAAATTATGGCTTCATTCTTGTGCAACACTCCTCTATTGCTAATATTTTGAGGACATACCTAAACTATGGTGTTTCCTGGGATTGCCTACTTAGCCTGTAGAGGGAATCTGGCACAGCTGTGACAGAGGATACTACAATTCTGTGAAAAGGGCCGCTGAGGACTATTCACTGCCCCAAACCAAAGGAGAAAAATGAAAATTTAAAGTCTATAGAGCTTAAGTGAACTGAACTTTAAAATTTTAAGGGTGCTCTGAATCAGTAATATCTTACATTTTCCCTTTCAAAAGAAATAAACAACCCCAAAATGTAATTTAGTAGTAGGAAAAGTGGATTTCTCACATCTATTTGAGGAACAGGAGTTCATAAGTTTCTGTTTTAATAAGAATAAATCACAGGTTCTGTATTTTCTGACAGAGAATTTTTTACTCTATTCATAAAATATGTGCTCTTTTTATCCCAGTTAGATAAGAAGCAGCATCTCAACACAAGCATAAGTTATCTATAATTATATTTGAAAATAAAGTTTTAAAATTATAATTATGATCTGAGAATTCATTTTAATCTGTTTTTTTTTTGTTTGTTTAATACAGGAAAATAATTTTCTGAACTTTTAGGTAATTTGACTAAGTCAAGGGAACAGTTTACTCAATAGTTTCTCTGCATCATAAAGAACAATAATGCACTCATCAGTCCAATTACTGGGTACCACAGTAGTCTGGGGAAATAATTTATTTCTTAACTGTTTTTATAACATTAAATTTGAGTCTGCTCCTCAGGCTTACAACACTTTCCAGAATCTCAGTATAAACACTTTCTTATTTCCTATCCTAACTTTACTTCTGAAACAATTTTTTCTATCAATGAGGGATTTAGCAGTTTCCCCCATGTGTCTGCAGACCACTGTGTATCTGTGGACTACTCCAAAAGAGACTGGAAGAAGCATCAGAGAAAAGAAAAAGCCTATTTGTAAAGAATAGCCCCTATGTGATTTCCCTCAATTTATCAAAAACTCTCAAAGAAATGTTAGATCTCTACAAACTGAAAAAGACGGGAAAACATTGGATCTATTCAAAATAATTCTGATTCTCTAGAACCTACTGCATGGGTAGGTTTATAGGTGATAGTTATGTGCTCTTTGGAAATTAATGTGTTTTAATACATTTTTTCCTGTCTCATAAAGCAGTAAATGAAAATTCCTGATCTCCCTGTTTATGAGGTTTTGTTGGGGGGTTGTTTATCAGTTGGTTTTGGGGGGGTTTGGGGTGGGTATTTTTGCTTGTTTGGGGAGGATTTTTTGGTGTGTTTTTTGTTTGTTTTTGTTTTAGTTTTGCTTGGTATGGTTTCTTGGGAGGTTATTTTCCATTTTTGGCGGGGTATATTTTACTATTAGTCTGATTTGGTATTTCTGGATCTTAAGGATGTGTCTATTCTGATGAATCAAAGAAAGTCAAGGAGCAACCTCTGAGCCTGATGCCAGGCAGAACTGTTTTGCTCATGCCCATCCTATGTCAGGGACAACCCCTCCCTGGCAGACTGGCTACATCCAAAGGCACAAACCGGCCCTTGGCTTCTTCAGACTCAGCCAGTGTCCCTAAAATATAAAATGAAAAATTATTAAGAGGTGCGGCAATGGTTCTAGTGAGGATAATTTCAAAGTGCCTGAAATAATGCAAGGATTATGGGACAATCTGCTAGGGAAAAGGTTTTATAACATGAAAAGAAGACTATGGCTTCTGTGCACTGGCATATGGCAGTTGTGTGTGTACTCAAAGGTGCAAAACTGGTTTGGATAATATTTTAAGACTAAGTAGAATTGTATCAGATGAGCCTTGTGTGGTTGTACATACACTGCCTTATGAGGAGAGACCCTGGATGGCATTGTTCCCTGAACAGGAATGAACATATCTTGTGGAACATATCATGCTGGAGTGCTTCAGGACAGATTTGGACAGTGGGCTGATGGTTCAGCAGTGTGGAGAGCAAAGCCTGACTTGTTTGCAACAAGTTCTCCAAACTTGTTCCTGACTCTGTTACAGAAGGTAATGTAGATATATGCCGAATAGCCAGGGTATGCAGTAATCCAGATGAAATCTTGTTTGTGATTGCTGATTCATTTTTGGTGTAGTTTGAAAAAAATATGATGTTATTGGTATAGTCAAGAATTTGTCTTTATGATGACTTTGTCATCATGGTGGCTTAATCTTATCCTCCAATTTACTGAAAATTTAGGATTCCTTTTTCTATCTCCCTTAAATTCCAGATAAATTAGAATTATCCCTATATGTAGAGGCATCTTAGTCACAGTTACACAGTTACACTACTGACACTCACACAGCTAGTTCTAGGGTGTGCATTGTGTTTTCTGCTCCTTCAATGGAGTTGGGATATAGGGAATTACAAAGATTCTTTGGACCTTTCATTGCTTCACTAAATCAGATGTGTGGATGTTTTCTGAGATAAAGCTAATACTGGAAAACTTCCCATTATGCTCAGATTTGCAAAGTACCCATTAAAAATTGCCAAGCAAATGCTGACAGGTTTCCACTGGGAAAAAAACAAAGTATTGTGCATTTACATCACTGAGAAGGGCATGCTTAATAGGAATATTAGGATGCTAAGCCAAAAAAAGAGAAAAGAATTCACAATTCCAGCAGACATCAGAACTGCTGCAGCTGTTTAGGGGTGATACACAGGGCTAACTGCATTTAGTTGCTGACGTAGATTAAATGTAACTGTATCAGTACATTTTGAAAAGTTCGACTGATGAGCTTCCACTTTGTGGCCAAGACATGTTTCATTAATCCTGTAAAACAGCCCTAGTTATAGCTAGACACCCTTCAAACAGTATTTACAGTCAAGGCTCCCCCAGAAAACAACTCATGCCCTTGGGATTATCTATCTCAGTCTGGAGGTGTCTGTTTCTCTCAAATAATTGTAGAAATAACCTACACGCTCAGACCTGTCTAAATTGAGATAATGCAAGACCTAAGTACATGACCATATGCATTAAAAACCCCCTGTATTTCACTGTTCTTCTATATCAGCTTTATTTTCAACAGTAAAATGTATTCTGGTCTTTTCGTATGTTAAAAATGCTTTCAAATTAACAGTCATCAACAGCTATCATTAAAACACTAAACTTTTTCCTGCCAGACTTATCAGTTATTTTTCTATACTGTAAAAAGACCAAAACCATTAAATTATATTGGTCCCAAGATATTTTTTTTTTTAAGTAGCTCTGCTCATAATGTCAATCCAGGCTGCTGTTTCTATATATATATATATATATATCCTGCTAAATTCATTATGTCTTCTGTTTCATGCCATTCCCAAATTCTTGTCCATCTTCCTTTGCCTAAGCAATTATTTTTTGAATGGCAAAAGCTCTGTTGGTTTGTTGTTTTCCTATATGTATGATTTTCATGTGTTGAAAAATACATTCTAAAAGCTTGCACATCACTAAGGTCATGCTATTTTCTGATGGTATGACACGTTTACCAGTATCATTAAAAGCTTTTCTACTACATTTGTAAATCCTTGCGTTTGTTCTTACAAAATTTTAAAGCAGAGCTTAGGTTTGTGAGGGTCTTTCTTTTTATAATTCCACCATATTCTATTTTCACAACCAGTCTTTATTCTTCTGTTCAACATCATTGTTCTCACTGACAAAAACTAAGATACTTTTGAGCTTTTCAGTTATGTTTTCAAAGAGCTTTACCTTCATTTAAACATAAACAACAACAGTAATCTGCTGAGCCTGTCATTTCTTTCCAGAGGGCTACCAGATTGTTCAGGTATTTGATATGATATACTTGATTTATGTAAGATAAAAGAATAATATATGTAATTGATTTCCTCTTTGTGCATTAACATTACTCTCAAATAGTTTATTTTCCTTAATAAGATTGGAAATGTATTTTGGGATTATTCACTTTCTCACCTCCCCAGGAATTAAGGTGAAGTTAATGGGCCTGTAGTCACTCTAATCTTCATGCTTGCCTGTCTTGATCAGTTTGCTTTTTTTCCCATTGCCTGATAACCTGTTGCATTTGCCATAATCTTTCCAAGGTAGTTGAGAGTGGGATTGCTACAACATTATCCATCTCCATCAATACTCAGGAGTTCCAGGTTCCATAAATTTGTGGATGTTCAGTTTCTGTACATATTCCCCAATCTAATCCTCTACAGAAAGTAACTCTTCTCCACATTTCCCCACAGATTTCAGAAACCTGGGATTCCAGAAGATAAGTCTTAGCAGTAAGGATCAAGGTCTTTTTCACATTCTCTTACATCATGTTCCCTGCCCTGTTCAGCAGCAGCCTGATAGTCCTGTTGAAACCTTGACAGGTAGAACTCTAAAGTTTTGGCTTTCCTAACCACAACCTTGCACACTTGCATGGTGTCTCTACTCTTTCTGTGTTACCCTGCTTCTGCCTCTCATGGGATCTGTGGGGAAGAAAGCTTCCTATCATA
>JAWWEV010000001.1:38907022-38932292 GCA_035583235.1 Hafferia zeledoni
CCCCCCCCCCCCCCCCCCCCCCCCCCCCCCCATTTAACTGTATAGTTAATGCATGTAAGACTCAATCCATATTCATATATTCATCCATGCAGGTATCCTGCCATGTTTACTTGATCTCCCAGATACTAGGATGGACCACTCACCTTCCTCTTTTCAGGATTACAAATGCCACCACCATCTCTGGGGATGAGACTTCGCCCAGCCTTCACATTCCTGACCACTTAGTCATTTGCAGTAACTCTGAGATCCAGCAAAGCATCTCCCTTCACGAACTTCTCAATCACCTGTACCAGAAAATTTTCAACAAGGCATTCCAGAAATCTCCCATATTGCTTGAGCACTGTTGTGTTTTTCCTAGAGCAGATATTGGGCTAATTTCAGCTCCCCATGAGGCCCAGGACTTATGAGTGTGAGGTTTCTTCCTGTTGTCTGAAGAAAGCCTCTTCTATTTCTTCCTCTTCAGGCAGTCATCCAATACAACATCTGAGTGATGTTTTGATCTGACTCTTAAACCTGTCCCATCAGCTCTCAGGTGGCTCAACAACCCACACCTAGTAGAGCTATAGACATTCTGACTGCTCACTCACATACAGGGCAACACACCTACCCAGGATGTCCTTCCTAAAGACCCAGTATCCCTCCATTGGAGCTATCCCATAGTGTCTCCATCATCCTGGTGAGAGTGCAGCTCTGCAGTTGCACACAGACCTCTAATTCCTCCTATTCATAGAATCATAGAATCATAAAATAGATTGGGTTGGAAAAGACCTCCGAGATCATCGAGTCCAACCCTTGGTCCATCTCTAGTCCATTTGCTAGATCATGGCACTCAGTGCCATGTCTAATCTGTGTTTAAAAATCTCCAGGGATGGTGATTGTTCACTATGCTGCAAATGTTTGGCTACAACAGTCCAAAGATACACCTACTCCTGTTGATTTCCCAGGAAGGATATGAGAATTTCCCCTGTTGCAATGTGCTTTCTCTACTTATTTGTATGCCTACACTTGTGGAGGCCTCCCTTCACCCTTGTTTTGCTGATTGCAAGATCTCTCTCATCCACATCTTGATTTTAACTAGTCTAATTCCAGCTTCGAGACACTATCAGGGCCCTTTTTGTCTATCATATCTTTCTCCACAGAAGCATTATTGAATATGAGTAACTTCTTTTTTAATAGCAGAACCAAATATAAACTAAATATTGTTAAGGTATTAACTGGCACACTTGTCAGTCTGAAGTTATTCTTTCAAAATAGGGGAAAAATCCTATACATTCCATTAGAAAAATATTTACCATAGCTTCTCATTAACATCTAATGGTGATTCTTTTGCTGGGGATTATCAAAAGCAGTAATAGCTGAATATGCTTACATTTAAAAAAAGTAATGCTGTGCTTCTTTTGTTTTTGGATTCATTTCTAAGTGCGTCATTAGCATTCAGAAAGAATTATAGCAAGATAATGACTGGAAAATAACCTTTCTAATGATTGCTGTTAAATTTTAAAAAATTATATGTAGGCAATAAAGACTTTGAAACCTCCTTCATTGTATAACTGGGTGAATGTGTATATACATGTAGACCTCTTTAGGAATGGTCTTAGGAATGTGTGCTTTAACTGATGAGCAACAAAGCTCATTATCACTAGAGTAATCAATAACCCCTGCTAATGTGTTCAGTTGGCGACATAGACCAGATCAATAAAACCTGCCACATGCTTTTGTTTTAGGAAATGAAACCTTTTAATTCTTAATTAAGGGAGAGACCTCACATCCTTAATGGTGTTTGTGATGACCATTGCTACAGAGGACAAGAACAACTACATCTGAGGTTTGCTGTAAAAGACTTACACAAAGTAGTGACTTGATCCAAAACTGATCTAGATTTGTTTAATTTACTTTAATGCAACAAAACTTATGAAAAAATGTTCAGGAAGAAGGAGAAGTATTCTGATGAATTACTGTGGTTATCAGAGGAAATAATGCTACCATTAGTACAACATGTGTGTCTGCAATCTGGCAACAAAAGATAGAGAATCAAACCATGCTGGATTGCTTTGTATGGTACTGATTGTTAGTCTTTGAGGCACAGCCCCTGTAAAATGTAAGTTATTATTTTTTACTTCATCTTTGTTGCTATTATTCTTCTGCCCTGTGTAAATTCTATGGCCTAGTGCATTTTCTACAAGGCAGTTAAGCTAAGGGAAAGCTCATGTGGAGTGGAGAGCAATAATGACTGCACTGAAAATGGCTCAGCTATTTACAGCTAATAAAAGGATAAATACATGAGAAGAAATGGATTAGTTTAAATATTTAATAAAAATCGTATTTACATAATACATGAAAGATGTAAATGGGCTCATACACATGGCTCTTGATGATGGTGTTATTGTCTTTTCCAATGCTGCTATGTTGGAAAACAATTCAAATCAGAGGTTATACAAACTAATGCAACCAGCATTTTCATTCCCAAGATAGTTTCTGTGATAGATTACTTGCAATGAAGTCTTATAAGTTCAAACATGGTTTAAGAGCAGCAAATCTAAGAGTTTAGATATGCAAAAACATTAAAACTTCACAGAAATTGGCTATAAATTCACTTGTCTAAAAAGGTGTGGGGATATGGAAGGGAATGAAAATGGAAGAAATCAAAGAGAGAATTGCTAAGCATTTTCATAGAAAACTAACAATGCCAAAGCCTACATGGTCACTAATCCTACAAATGTAAATCTATATCTCAGATTTTACTGACAAAAATTATCATTTGCAGGACCAAGTTCCAAGATCATTATTATATCAAGAAAGATAAGACTCCAAAAGCATAATGATTGACACTTCTTTCATTTACACAGTCCAAGCCCCCACTGAATGTGCTGAAAGCAGTAGTATTAGAGCAGTCTAAAACCAAGAAATTAAATTTAGGCTAGATGTGCATATGGAGAAGAGTGCGATAAGGAGGAAAACAAGATATGTAAAGAAGTAAAGAAATCATGTTTCATGCACTTGCTAAAAGTAACTTTTTAAAAAATATACATAGCAATGGTTTGGGAGTAACACTTGCATCAGGAATGCAAAATCTGGCCTATATAAGCTCTGAATTTTCTTCAAAAATGGGTATGATTTATTTTGTTTTGTAGTGGGCTTTGGTTTATGGGTTTTTTTGGCTTTGGGTTTCAGTTGCGGTATTTTGGGGGAAGTTGAGGGTTTGTTTTTTATTTTGTCTGGATTTTTTTGTTTTGGTTTTTGTTGTTTGGGGTTTTTTTTCATTGGTGTTGGAGCAGTTTTGACTGATTAAAAAAAAAAAAAGTCAGTATTTTAGCTTTTCAAACAACATTTTTTCATTTGTTGTTTCCATGGATTAGGAATGGCACTCCCCAATTTAGTGCTCCCACTGACACTCTTTAAACCCTGTGCCACTTGCACTTGCACCCCACCCCTTTCCTTTCCCATGCAGTGAGACAGAGAGGAGAACTAGAGGCACAAAAGGTAAAGATTACGGGCTGAAACAGGAACAATTGATTGAAAACAGCAATGAGATAAGAAAAGGAGTAATAACAGCAAACCCTCTAATGACAGAGTGTACAAGAAATAAGTCAATTATTCACATGAAAACAACAATACCCAACCACTCCCTCCTCCATGCTACACTGACATAGAAGTGAGCCCTTCCCCTGCACCTTGAAAATGACATGAGGTGGTATAGAATAACTGCTGGGTCCTAGCCATTCCCTCTCATGGCTACTGCAAAAATTTACCCTGTCCTGGTTTGTTTGTTTGTTTGTTTGTTTTTTATTATTTATTTTGAAATCTCTTTTTAAGCTTAAACAAATTGCAAAGCAAACAACTGCAAGTAAAATTCAAATTTTATGATTCCATATGTTGGAAGTGCTTGTTCTGGAGAATATGATATTCTCTTGGGAAACAACCTACATGTACTTATTACTTAAGGCATAGTTAATGGCTTCATAACATTTCTTACTTACCTTTGGCCAACTTCAAATGTAAACATCTAAAGCTGATTCAATAGCTTAAATGCAGGTATTGACTGCTTTTCATTTCCCCTACAATATCTGTGACATCAAAACACAGTTTGTATCTGACAGAAGACTCAATGTAAACCTCTTGCCTTTCTAATTGAATAGCACATGGCATATCTACATTAGATGTCTATGTGTAGGCAAATGAGTTTCCTCTCAAGTCAAAACTAATTTCCTTTATAGCCAGCAGAGCAAGGGAGGTGAAATGAACTGACTTCTAGACACACGTCTTGAAGATGCCTATGTTAAGGTTGAAATGGAACATCAGAGGAAAGCAGTGATCTCTCTCTGATGGCAAAATGAGTTGCTTGATGATTTGCCTAGGTCACATATTTCATTCTTTAAAAAGTGAGTTCTACTTCCTATGAAAGTAACAGCACCTCTGTAGGCTTAATAATATACTCTGTCTGAAGCTACTGAAGGCCTTGCTGCTAACTTGAATGAGAGTAAGGCTGGACATTTTATTCATATGAATTAAGGTGCAACAATATAGTAATTATTCTCCTACACTTTCTATTTTTGAACAAGGTATTTCAATTATCAAATTTATCATACTTCCAGGTATCTTTAGATGCTCATATAGTACACCACTGACAAGTAGAAAACAGCCTATTTTAGAAGATTATGCTGTATAAAATTCAAGCTAACTTTCTGAGAAATAAAGAGGGGGAAGATAGCTCTAAGAGGATCTATTTGAATTAGATGAGGAAGCTTAGTGAAGAAATATGATCAAAGCAAAATAATATATGCCTGCCAGAAATAATAGGTACATACTGAAATTTCCACTTTTAACTTTGTGTATTTGTTCTTGAAGATTTGCATATATCCATGGCCGTTGAACACTTTTCTTTCCACAGACTCTGTGTAACAATTTGTAACTCAATGGAATGTGCAAAAAAGGTAGGGAAAGGGGAAGAGAGGATGTCAAAGAGACTCTCAGGATTAACATGCAGTGCTGAATATTTAATTAGCCAGAGATAACAACAGGTAATTATGAAATCAAGCAAAGTTTTATTATGCATCATTTTATAATTCATGCGGGTGTGTCATAAAATTACAAGCATTTGTACTTTTAAAAAATAACCATGTGTTTAATGCAAATGCAATCATGTTAATGTGATTCACATTTTTTAAAGTGCACATGGAGAGAGTGGGTAATAATGAGAGGCTTTGTAAACAAAATCACAGGGAGATACTAGATGTAGCAATACCAAAGTATGTTATTTATTGCAAAATTTGGAGGAGAGAAAAAAAATACCTGTAATTAGCTCTTCATTTCCTGTTTTTAATTCTCAGTTATTTTAGCATTGTACATTTCTTTTATTATTCCTTTATTTGTTTGTGCTTCTGGTGGAATCACTAGGCTAGTCAGAGCCCTTCTCCACCTTGCAGAGGCCTTGGCTATGTAAGCCTGGGAGAAGGAGTGAGTGACCAGAAGGGGTGGGGTCATATTCACTAATTCACTTTAATTCAGCTGGTTAAATCAAAGCAGATAATATCTTCGTCTGAACTGCCTCTTGGAAAAGCTCTGGTAACTCCAGGGGGAACCTTAGCCTATGTGGATAAAGTTATATAACACAGTTATCTACAAAGCTATAATACATAGAAAACAAAAGATGAGTTTGCTAAGATTAATTGTTACATTATTATCTAAACCCAGATTGTCAGTGGATTCTAGTGAACCACAAAGTTTGCAAGATACATTTGGTAGCAAACATGATCTTATGACATTATCCTGGACACCCTCCTGTGGGTGACCCTGCTCTGTGCAGGGCATTGGATTTGATCTCTGGATCTCCCTTTTCACATCAATTCTGTGTTTCTGTTCCAATGATAATATTCAAAGAAGAAAGAGCTTTGGAAAGAAAAGCTATTTAGAAATGCCTCAGCCAGGGAATTGACGTTTCTAGTAACTATAAATACAGCTGTGCAGACAACTAAACTGAAGTTCCTTGATTTGTACTCACATGCATCCAATATGCAAAAAATACCTACACTGTAGATGCAGAAGAGTCTAATACGGTAGCCCACTTGCCTCTGTAGACCCTTTCCTTTCTCCAACATACAATTTTGTTAGAAATGTGATTTTAATGCCTCATAAATGTATGTAGGTGAGAACATGAGATTTTAAATAATGGTTTTATATAGATTCCTAGATCTCTACTTATAAGTATGGGAGTTATCCATAATACATTTTTTTAAGTATTTCAGTTACTTACCCTCAAAATAGTATCACAAAATTGTTCACACGAGGGTTCTTCACAAAATTCAGATTCACAAAATCACTGAATGGCTAAGGTTGTAAGGGACCACAGTGGATCACCTTGTCCAACCTCCTTGCTCAAGCAGGGTCATCCTAGAGGATATTGCACAGGCTTGTGTCCAGATGGTTCTTCAATATCTCCAGTGAGAGAGACTCTGCAACCTCTCTGGGCAGCCTGGTTTAGTGAGCAGTCACTCAGACAGTGAAGAAATTCTTCCTCATTTTTAGACTGAACTTTCTGTTTATCAGTTTCTTCCCACTGCCCCTTGTCCTATTGTTTGGCACTGCAGAGAGGAGCCTGGATCCATCCTTTTGTCACTCTCCCTTAAAATACTTATAGACATTGATGAAGTCCCCTCTCAATCATCTCTTCTCAAGGCTGAACAGTAGAAATGTGACTATACTGGATTTTCTTCTTTATAATGTCCATACTCCTTCAACATTATCTCAATGTTAATACTCTAAAACACTACCACAAATCCTTATTAAAACACAAGAATGCTATATTCATTCAGATGAAGGATCACTACAATTTAGCAGTCTGTGTTCCACAGTGATACAGAGCTGCTAAGAAAGTATGGATAAAGCATATAAGGTACTTTCACTTACTAGTATATGTTTATATCATTCATGCACCAAATTAACATCATTTACTCCATTGTGAGACATAACATGTTCTAAATAAGTTGCTAGAAAATATTCTATAATCAAAGCATAGTAAATACATATCTTCTCTTAATACTTGCAAAGAAAATATTTTGCTTTGCTAAATCTTTGCTTAAATGCCTTCAATGTGTTGTTCTTGCACCAATATAAACTTGCACCAGTGATTCATACACATTTATATTGTCACTCCTTCATGATGTGGAGCTTAGTTCCAAAAAGTTTTTCTTTATGGAGAAGTAAGTGCGGCAGGCAGTGAAATTTAAGAAGGCAACATAGCTTCTCTCATTCAAAGAGTGCCTGCAGACTCTCCACCTAAATACTTTAGCTTCAATCCCATTGTCTTTGAGATGATATTGTAAATAACTGAATGACAGAGGAAAAAAACCCTAATTTTATGGCTGCATCTCCAACTTTCCATTTCCGTTCAAAATGTGTAAATTATAGTTGCAAACTGAGACCTCATTTTTCTTCTCAAGAAGAGAAGAGAAAGAGAAGAGAAAGAGAAGAGACAGACATTTTGGGAGGAGTGGTTTGTATTTTTCCTCTACAAAATTATAATCAGAACTGTAGAGCAAGATCTTCCAGCATTAGTCTTAGAAAGATTTCATAGAATTTTCATAGCTGACTCATAAAATTTGAAAAATGGATCTTACAATGGAAATGCTGACATAACATTAACCATAGCAGCAAGAACAGCACCACAGTAATTTATTTACATGTTGCTTTTCAATTGCTTTGCATGTTATTGTTATCATTTTTATGGCAAGTATTATTTTTCAACAAGTTTCTGAAATGCAATTTTATGCTGTAATCTTTATTGTTGGCTGGGGTCTTACAAATTAATTACACTCTTCAAGGAAATTGCTTAGGCCCAGAAAACTAACATAATTTATTATTGTTTCCAAAGGAAAAATGTAATGTCTTCACTACAGTATGGGCTCAGTCCTATCCTTGTTGTCTCTATAGTGATAAGTATAATAACATAAATAATAATGTTGTAATAATTCTTAAAAATCATCAGAAAACATCTGTTCAAGTCAGGCAAGATTGCTGGCCTAATTCTCTTCTCAATTCCAAAGATTTAATATTGGTACTACTCAATTTTTAAAAAAATTTATAATATATTTTACCACTTAGAAGAGCTAAACTTATCTCTTTGCTAATGAAATGAACTAAAATCTGAAGGAATGTATATAAACTGCTGAATTTAAGTTCAAGATTTATGGGGAAGGAGAATACAAGGACTTTACTCATAAGAGAATTATAGGAAGAATAATGACACTATCTAAGGTGTCTGTAAAATATCAAAGCAGAGGTACAAGGAGATACTTCAAATCTAAATTCATGATCAAAATGATGACTGAACTGTCATCACAGGGACTGTGGGATATGCTCCACATCTGACACAGACATAGAAGAATACAATTTGTTCAGGGAGACAAGCAAGGAAAAAACCGGCAGGAAATGTGTTTTATATCAAAGGTGTAAATAGTAGTTTAGATAATATGTGAGGACAGACTGAAAATCTGTGACTAGTGTTAAAGGAAAAAAAGAAAGAGAACTGCTATGGCTCTAAGCCACCAAATACATACAATTAGTAAAACCCCAGAGAGAAGCCTTTTTGTGACTAATAGAAGAATGAGCAAAATGTCATAGCTAGTAATAAAGGGAATATTTAGCTATCAAGAGGCCTGTTGGGAGCAGGGAAAAAGGAAAATGGATGGTTCAGGAAGATTTTGGAATTAGTTCACAAGTTATTTAGACTGAAAAGGAAGGCATCAATTAGACAGACAAGCTCTTCTGTATTGATTCTATCAAAACAGGAAGAAGTGGCTGAAATGAAGGTGAAAGTGACAACATTATCATAGGAGTGACATTATCATATGATCCTTAAAACATCAGATAGGAATAGCAAAGTAAGAGCAAGGGACTCTGTGCAAAATCACTGTCAGAACTGGGGAAGAAAGAAAGTTTATCTATCTATCTATCTATCTATCTATCTATCTATCTATCTATCTATCTATCTATCTGGAAAAACAATGACTGTAGAAGAGCTGACACTTTTAAAAGAAACAACTTCAGATTATTCCATTTCAGATAATAGCTAGGGGAAGAAGAAATAGATTAACTCAGCTAAATCTGTTATCTTTACTGTCCTTAAATTCAACAGGAAAGTTCGCAAAATGATAACTTGACCAAATACTGAGAAGTGGTATTAAGGGAAGCCTTCACGTGGGACTACAGGGCTTAATGAGAAAAAAAGATGCAATTATGAAGAGTTTTCTCAAAACCCACCACAGTAACAGTACCAGGGAAGAAGGTGTTATTTTGTTAGAGAGGGGAGACCAATTTGGTGTGCTAACAAATCAAATATATTTGCAACCTTGTTTGTAACACTCCTATTGGGAATATTCAACCCACATCCCAAATCCCACTGTGGACTTGGAGGACTGAGATTCCATATGCTCCCTTGCATTCCATTTCACATCAGATGAAATTGCAGAAGAACTTCTCTAATGGAATGCAAGAAATATGAAGTACTTTTACTACATAGAGTTCTACCCCATAAATTCAGATGCCAGTGTCACTACTCATTATGTTAATTGTTTCAGCCTTTATCCACTAAAAACTAATACAGAAATCTAATAGGGAAAAAGAAATAGTGGTGTACTTTCTACACTCATGTTTCAGTTATATCAAGGTAAAAATATTCTGATTTATAGCACTGGAGGAGTATGAGGGGGACTTTGATTTTCTGTTGGTTATTCAGTTTCTTTTTCCTGATTCATCTCACCTGATGCTTCATGATATTACAGAAAATGTCAAAATATTCCTCCTCACTTTTGAGATCTTCTTGCTTTATTCATATTATTAATGCTATCTGTCCTATGGTAACATTCAGAAGTTGAAAAAAGTACAGCATAAGTAGGCAAGACAGCAAAGAGTGCAAGAAAGCCTTGCCGCATTCCTCTGAAGTACATATATTTTCCTCATGTTGCCTGTCCACATTCTCTATTGCAAACATGCCATGGAATGAATAAAGGAAGCACAGAAGACAGTCATCTTGACATGCAGGGGAGGGTTTCAGAGACTTAGTAACACCAATTCATAATTATCTAAAAGAGGAGAGGTAGTATATATTACGTTTATAAATTTGTAATTATATTTCATCAGGCATTCTCAGGCACTGCCTGATAAGGGATATATCTGGGTACATCAATCTAGTGAAGTTAGAAGAAAATCTCTTTACTATCTTAAAGAGCAATGACTGTTTCTCCTCTTTTCTCACCTCATTGATATGTAGTGTTGTGTAGGATATACTGTTGCTGACTCCACCAATGTAACACTAGCCTCTGCCTGCTTTATTTATTTGAAGTATAACTCTCCTGCTACAGGGAGATCCTACTTTACATACCTTTATTATGACAACACAGACATTCCAAACTAGCATCTCTAAGACTTTCTGAGCAGCTAGCTTATACCTCCAAGGCAGCCAGAAGTGCTGCCAGGAGGGTTTTAGATCCTGGTCCAATGCTCACAGGAACACCCACTCTCTTCCACTGACTTTGCAAGTTTATGGTTAGTTAATGTGATAAAACGCTGATCTCTGCACAGTCCTGAGGAGCACTGGCAGATAGTCCAAATAACAACCTCACTTAGCTACTCTCAAGGGACTGTAGGACTGGATAGTCCCCCAAAGGCTTATTCCTACTGCAACGAATACCATGGAATAAGAGCAGGGAGAAGGCCCAGTGACCCTGCCACAGATGTGAGCCTAAAAAAGTCCACATGGAGCAACTTCAGAAACTTCATAAGCCAATATGAGATTTGTGACTAATTCTTCTATTAGTCACATCATCCCACAGACTGGAGACTCACTGCCATCAAGGGCATGGGGCTCAGTATGGGGTACATGGGAAGGCATTTAAATTGCACAGGATTGACTATGGGATGTTTTAGAGATAAACCATAGGTGAGAAAAAGGAGGAATCAAGGGGTTTTGGAGAAGAACAAATGGGAAAATAAAAGTATAAGTAGATAGAGGAGCCAGCTGCGTGCAAGCAGGGGCTGGTCTGTGCATCTGCTTGTCCGTGCCATGTGTCTAGTATGCATGGTGTGTCCTTGTTTCTCACTAAACCTCATTTCTAGCTATTTTACTGAATGAAGTTCTCTGTCACGAGTGCAAAAGAGTGTATGTGAGGCTCAGTGATAGCCACTGGTGCTAGGACCAGGAGTCACAGCAGTCCATGTGTTCATGATGCCAGAGACTGGCATGAGCATGGCTGTGATTCCTGGTGAAGATCCTTTCAGACGAGCCAGAGAGTAGCTGATCTACGCTGGGACTGGGGGGAGGATGCATGTACCTGAGGGTGCAGACGCAGGAGGAACCAGCAACTGAAGGGACATGAGGTACAGGACAGCTACTGGAGGGACAGTGGGGCCTGAGGGTGCACTGAGACATCCACTTTTGTGTGTGTGTATAGGCAAGGGTATCTGTGCTAACGTGGGGCTGTGGCCTCAAAGGTTTGTATGTCTATGTGCAAGCAATTGGAGAGACTGAGACCCACGGACAGTTCCTGGGCAGATTGACTGTCTGAGCGCAGTTATGGGAGCTGTCAACATTGTACAAATGTGTGTGAATATATATGTATATACACATATATCCCCACCAAGAGATCTTCATCTGGTTTCAGCTAGTAGAGGATGGAGGAAGAGGTTGTTGGTGCTGATGGTGTTTCTGTGAATGTTCAGCGTGTCTGTGTTGATCAGTTTGGCTGCTTGGGAATATATGTGTATGGGTAGTGTATACATATGTTCAAGGGGTATGTTTATTGGGAATATAAGTACAGCCTTGCTCTTGGTCAGACCTCGCAGAAAGAAACTGCCACAGCCTCCTTCCTAGCAGGCTTTTCTATTTGGAAACTCTGTAACATCTATAAACCAAGGATTTAATTCTTTTACCTAAATCAAGTGCTGCATATCAAGTTAAGAAGCCTTACTTGGTTCTGTATTCCCTGAAATGATCTTAAAGCATACAAACATTTAATAACATATATAAAATATAGTCATATTAAAATGAAAATTAGGTTTATGTGCCTCTTCTCTTTCTGTTTGTCTGTATTTCAAACTTAAACTACAACCGACATTATTTAAAGAAAGGACTAATGTATAACTAGGTTCTCCAGAGTATGGAAGCCAAAAAATTTAGCAATTTAGTTCCTAATTCTATTATAATATACAGTTAAAATCCCAGAACCATAATCCCTGGTTATTCTTCAGCAATAAACAACCATTTTTGCCTGCACCAGATCTTCTGTCCTTTTTATTCTCTCTTTTTTTATAACTTTCTTCTTGAGGGTTGCTAGGTGAAAATAAACAGTAAGGGAAATAAAAACAAAACACCCAAAAAACCCCAAAACAAACCAAAACCCATTCTTCCTGCTGCAAAATGTTTAAATACCCTTTAAAAGTTACCATAGAAATGACCTTCCCATTGATAATATGAAAATAATTGAATTCAGAAGGACTTCTAACTTTCTTTGTAAAGTCAAATTCCATGTAAACATTCGTGTAGTCTAAAATTGAACTTTTAAGAGTTCAAGAAAATTTCCACTCAAAACACCCAAAAATACAATGTCATTGCCTGAGTACCACATATTAGAGATAAGCAATGTTTGTTGCATACCAGCATTCTCCTTCAAAAATTCTCTGGTAAAGAAAGGAAAAGGAAGTACAATTTTTAAGCACTTTGACAACATTTGGCATTTTGTCTCTTGGTTAAATAAGAGTTCCATTGCTTTCATGGTCTATGAAGCTGACTGAAAATTAAGATCTTTCCTTTTTTCCATGGAAGTCTATTGAAACAGGTCTTACTGGTATTAAAGAATTCTGTCATGACTTAAAAGGGCAGCGTGCCTGTAGGGAAAAAATATTTATGAGTGAATGATCAAGAGAAACTTTAGGGATAAGAACACCCTTTTTAAAATAAAGCAGAAAAAGGACAAGAGAAATCTATCAGATTATTAAGCTGAGGAGGAACCAAAGCAACAGAAAACAGACAACCATACTGGTCCTTTAGTCTGCTGTGTACTTGGGAGTGGGTCCTCTTTCTTCATTCACACTTGGAAAAGTAACCCGCATGGAGCATTTATCTTAGGTAGATCAGCAATGGCACTGCTTTGGTGTTATCTACCACATTTATTGGCACAGTTACTTTGCTTGTTTGTGTGTAGTTTATTACAAAGAATAATTTCAAATGGACATTCATAGTTTGTTTGTAAAATCATCGTTTTTCAGCTGTGGATTTATTATTCTAGTGATTTTTTGAGACTGTCATGGTTTAACTCAAGCAGGTGACTAAGTACCGTGCAGGCGCTCACTCACTCCCCTTCCTCCACAGTGGGATGGGGAGGAGAATCATGACAAGAGTAAAACTCATGGGTTGAGATCAGAACCATTTAATAACTGAAACAAAACAAAACAAAACATGATTAATAATAATAATGATAATAAATGTAGTAAAAAGGAGAGAGAGGGAGAGAGAGAGAGAGAGAGAAACCCCAAAAGAAACAAGTTATGCATGATACAATTGCTCAGTCAAGGTGACAAACACTCAGCCCTTCCCCAAGCCAGGATCAACCCTTGCAGGTAAACTCGGCCTAGTTTATATACTGGGCATGATGTTCTATTGTATGGAATATCATTTGGCCAGTTTGGGTCACCTGGCCCAGCTTGTGCAGCTCCTCAATGGTAGAGCACAAGACATTGAAAAGTCCTTGACTTAGGATAAGCATGACTAAGCAACAACCAAAACATCAGTGTGTTATAAAATTATTCTCACACTGAATCTAAAACACAGAACTGTAATAGCTACCTAAGAAGTAAATGAATTCTATCCTAGCTAAAACCAGGACAGGGACCTACAAAACTCTAAAATTATTTCTTTCCATGATTGCTTTCATAACTTATAAATATCATCACAACATCCAGGCCCTTGTTAACATTGATATCCATGCTTTCCAAATAAGTCGACCTTTGTCTATCATATAAAATCTAAAGTATGCTATTAAGCAATACAATGTACAAAATTACAAGCCTTGGTTGCCATGCACTGTTGTTACTGAATGCTCTTAGCAACGGAGACCTGAAACCAACAAAACATCTAAACAAATCTAAAAGCATCTGTAAGACTTTTTGTCTGGACTTTTCCAGCTACTGTCAACAGTTCAGTGAGAACAAAAGAAACTCTTCATAATTTAATTTAGAGATATTTTCTTCCCATTAGAGATAATTTGCTTATTAACTTGCAATTTAAGGCTAGATTCCGAAAATGTCTTATTTTTTACCTTCTGTCACAGAAATCAAGGCATTGTTCATTAAGAATGAGTTTATCAGAAACTAGCCCCGCTGGAGAAAACCTTAGGCAAAAAGTGTTTTCATACAAACCATTCATTAAATGACTGTGAGTAATGAAGAAACAAATAAAAATTGTTCTCTATTCACAGACAATTCAGTAGCGGGTTGGATTTGACAAACTGTTTGTTACAAGTAATTCATACCAACTATGAATAAAATCTCTCCAGCTGTATGCATATTTGGGATTAATAGAGGATTTTTCCAACCCATTTTCTCCCTGCATCATCTGTTTGTTTTGTTCTGTTTATACAGTTTGCAGAAAATTGCTCAGCTTGTGGTATATAGCCAGCAATTAACACCACTTAACAGCTGTTAAATAGGGTAATCACCTGTTTTTATCCTCATTCAGGAACTAATTGCTCTCGGTGCACCACTCATAAACCCACCAAAGCACCAGGTATGATCTGCGAAGATGATCTGAAGTGAAATGGACTTTGCTTTCCCTCCTCAAGCATCAGTTCGACTGGCTACTAATGCCTACACAGTGGAAGGACATAGGGGCACTGGTAAGGATTTCCTCTCGTGGAAATCAGGAGTTCATTGATCCCACAGGTGGCTAGGTTTGGTGGATAAGAGAAATTGCAGCTAAAATCACACGCAGCAACTGGTGCCAGTGTGAATGGCACTGGCTCTGTCACTCTCCTGGTTTGAAGCAACTGATGGGAAAAAATTAGAGAGCACAACATCCTCCGTGATCCTTGCCTCATTTCTGAATGGATGGTTAATGTTTTCTCATTCCTTTTTCTGACTATCCTAAGACATATTTAATGCAGACGAAAGAGAATTTTTTTGCCTATTAAAACTTTCTGCTCAAAACCAGAAGAATGCTATTGGCAGAAATAAATGGAATGAAATTAAACAATTATTAAATTATCAGAATTAAGTAATGTTATTTTGTTACATTATTTACCCATGGAACACATTTAATATGCTCTTTTTGGTGAAGTATTCTTGAAGTGCCAGTAATCAATAATGTGAATATATTTCAAATATATGCACATCTTTTCTTGGTCTGCAGCTACACACAAAAAAGAAATATGCCTCCCAATACAAATGAAATATGCTTTTTAATTAATGGGGAACTTGTAAGGGCAGCAGTCGGAAGTAGAAGATGCAGGGTTTATTGCCTGTACATATCTCTTTGGAACATATTGAATGTGGTTCTGGAATGAGTAATGTGAACTGAATCATGGTATCTGGAATGCACCTCAAATACCATTTTTGACCTTTGTCCTGGCCACTTATGCTGGATGTTTTAGAAACACACACTGATTTCAGGTTACCTTTATTTTAGACAGCTACTAGTATTCTGATTAGAAAACATAACAATCACTTGTAACTTCTTAAGATTGTATAAAAACTCTAGGCCTCCCATACCACTGGCAGTTTTATCTGTGCTCTTCAAGAGCAGAACATATAGGCAGAAATACACAAAAATAACTACGCCACTAAGAATCTCCCTGTATTTCCTGCATATTAAATCATACTCTTGCAAGATAATAGGTGCACTGAAAGGAAAAAAAAAATGACAGTCTGCCAAATGCTGAAGTAGGATGGTATTCAATTTTCCCTTCAAGATAATTTAAATGGTTTAAGTAAAGATCCAGGTAAAGATCCAGACTGAAGGACTGAGATTTATTGACTCTGGTATGATTTTGTTTACACTGATAATTGGTTTTCTTCATTGCCTTTCTGTTAATCTGACATGTTTTTTGAATGCTGTTTAAATGTGTGTACATGTAGTAGGTTCAAACATCAATTTCAGGGCCTATAACCTGTGTCTATTTTGCATGTTACGAAAAAAAAAAAAACATACAAAGAAAACACAAAAACCCAAACTACAACAGAAAGCTAAGAAACCCCAAACAACAAAGAACATGAAGCAACACAAATAACTTGCAAGTTGCAAATCACAAAGATTGAATTACATTTAAATACATCTGTTAGAGGTCAAATCTATTTAACTGTACAAATTCATACCATGATTATATGCTTGTTTCTGTTAAAATGTTCTGCATCAGTAGAAAAGAAATGCAGAAGTTTAGCATGAATGCATTTTTTGGCTATGAAAATGATATGTCCAAACATCATGCTTCTATCTGCAATCCTAGTTCCCAGAAGTTACAAATCGAAGCTAGGTCCTTTTGTTCCCATACAGCAAAGGGAAAAAATTACAGCTTTAATAACAGCCAGCCTGCTGATCAGGAAACCTATGCTGCTTTCAATGGCTCATACTAAAAAAAAAAGCTCTGAAATCCAGGTTGTGTCCCATATCATGTGTGTATCCATCAGAATTAAGTATATATATCTGAGACTGTGATTTCCAGGCTGAAACATCTTGATGAACTTACCTTGATTATTTGTTTACAGATGACTCACAGTCACTCTGAAAACTCAAGATAGTGTTACCTATTACTCCCTAGTAGCTTGATTATTAGAATAATCATCCAGACAGGAAGGTGAGATTTTAAAGTTTTCCCTGCTCAAGAAGGTTCACATTTGCAGCTCTATCCCTCTGTGAAGGCTGGGACCAGGTGAGTAGTTTAATGGCAGTTCTTCAGGGTTCACAGAACACATCCCTGTGTCCAGAAATTTCACACACACTCACATCCTCAGAATGTGTCCCTTGCTCCTCGCAGCAAGGTTGAATCCTTTCAGCCTGCTGTCTCTTCATGTTTCCCCAGCCTCTGCAGGAATACCTTACAGGAGATCCACTCTCTCAGAGGTATCAACATGATAATGCTAATAAGATGAAAACAGCAAAATTTCAGCTTTTCCAGGAGCCAAAATCGAAGAAAAGCTTTTCTGAAGCTGTTATGCATCACAGAAGAATCTATTGCTCTAGGCAAGTGCCTGATATTCCTACAGATGTGGGTATTGCCTATAATCTCAAAGGAAAGCATGGCAAAGATTTTCCATTAGAAAGACCACCCCAAACCCCATGAACTTTCAAGGAAAAAAATCCAGTAATCAACTGAGTTTTGTAGAGAATACAGAACTGAGAATAAGAAAAGGCAACTGTGCAAATTGATTTTCTCCTTTGTTATTTTTATGCCCTCTTTTTTTTTTTTTTCTTCCTGAGCATTTAATAAAATTTTCAGAAGTTTTACAGTATTGTTTGTGATGGGCAAAGGCAAGAGATAGCTTTCCAAAACTCTGTCCATGTTTCACACAACATCATAAGTCTATTTCATTAGCAGCACTGAAATTCAAGCAGTTATAAACAATTTGAATGCAAATGTTAATTTTATGTTTGTAATTGGTATTATTAGTCCCTTTTCCAAAGCGCATCAAAGTTCATCCCAAGTAGGGCAGGATCAATATCCAGTAGAACAGCAGTAATGTGGACTTTCTATTTCTGGGAAAGCCAAGTTGAAGGTCTGATAGCTGCAAATATAACAAAAGTGGCCAAAGAAAAATAACTACTGACTTCTGTGAAGTGCCCTGGTTGTTTGTGAAGGATGTCTACTGGTGAGAAATAAATGGCTAGGTAAGAAATTAACTTTCTTATTAGAAAGAACTGCTAAAATCTGGAAAATTTGGTTTATTGCCAAATCAAGAGTTTTTTATAGACATGACTGACCTCTTCTTTTTACTAATTACTAAATAGAAAAAGTTTCAAAGCACCCTTATATATTTTTTTCCCAAGAGATCATAGACATAGAAAATTGGTGTTTCAGTTCAGATAATAAAAAAGGTTGTTAAACCCATGCTACCTGATAGGGAAGTATGTTAAGCTTTGATTGGTGGTCCTAATCTTGCCTTTTAGAAAAACAGAGAGATATAAATTCAAAAATCAACAGTTGAAATATACCATATGCAATATAGTCAATTATTCTGTGACAAATATGGGCATTTCAACTGATCACTAAACTCATATTATTATGGTTAAACCCTCCATATTTGTTATCTCATGAAACAAAACTAAAGAGAATTTCCATCTTGTAGGAAGAAATCCTGCAACAGATTGTGGTTAAGGCACTCATTAATATTCTCTTCTACTGAAGAGCAAGGGCTCCTGGCAGTTTAGCAGAAATCATGTCAGCCACTTGACACTATTCTGGCCTTGAGATGTATAAATCAGTTACTGCTGTCTTATTTTCAAAGCAAGTGAGCAGATGTAGGATAGGATAGTAGGGCTATGCTTTCCTTTGCTTTCAGATGTCAGGCCTGCTAGCTTCAGGAATTTCTGTTGTCTAGCTGCCTTTTCTTATTTCTTGCAGTACTTCCCTTGCAGTTAAGCCATCAATTGTGAAAACATTGGAAAAAGCGAGTTGTTTACCTGCTTTGGTTTACTGATCTTTTCAATCCCTCAGTTCTTAGAATATCTGTAAGAGCTGAGTGCAATAGATAGTAGAAGTTCTTGTCATCAGGAAAAGTATCTGGAACCATATACCAAGTCACATATACCAAGTTTAAAACCATCAGTTTAAAGTTGCAAAATGTGCTTTAGAAGGGGAAGAGAGAGCTTTTTTTGTGAAGAAGATGAGGTCCTTGCTTTAATGAAGAAAGAAGATTTTCAGGACAACTCCAAATCCTAAAGCTCGTCTCTTTTTCAATGAAAACAACTATGTGCAAAGAAATTCCTAATAGCTCTGCAAAAGTCTCTGAAGCACAGTCTTTAGAAACCCACTGAAAGTATTTTTGCTGCACAGATATAGAAACATATCCAGTGCCTCCCCTACTGTCATTGCACTAAGAACAATATAGGATGATTAGTTTTTGCTTTCCTATTAAAAATAAACATTTCATTCTTTCTTTGTCCTGGCTTGTCTTACATCCAGTCTTTACACTCCCAAAATCTAGGAGATGTTAGAAAGATGCTGAGATCGAAGGAAATTCTTTTCCACATAGAACGTAACTACAGCATGTAATTAATTTGCACAGGATGTTATGAAGAACAAAGGTACAAATGAGTTCAAAAAGGGACTGGAACTATGCACAAAGAATAGGTCTTTAGCGATTGCTAAACATGATCCTGAAGATGTAACCTCTGGCTTGGAAAAGTCCCTGAACTGTAATTATTGAAATTTGGCAGCTATATGAGGACCAAAACTGCTTTATCTAAGCCTTATCCTACTAATTATTTTTATTCTTTTTTCCCCCCTCAAACTCTTTAGTAGGGATAAATGTAATTTCTGTGTGAGCTTATATAGCAGCTCTCACTCTGCTTCAGATTTTTCCTGTGCTGTATGCAAGCTAGTTAGATTATAGCTGTGCAACCAGATTCTGCATTAAAGAATGGGAAAAATAAATGGATGCGGTGGAGTCAGTATACTCATTTCATAAATTTTTATTAACATATCAGTAATTTTTTTCAGTGCCTTCATTTTGTTTCCTGAGTCCCTTGTGCATTAATGCAATTGTTAATCTAATACAGTCAGTAAGAAATTTTAATTCTCTACTTATTTTCTAGTCAAGAACATTTTAACTGCTGAGATTTGGTTTTGTGTTACTGAAAGGAAATGCAAGAGGCATCTTATCAGAAGGCTTATGAACAGACAAATTTTGTTTGCATGTTTCTTTTCCCCAGCAAAATTGGACATTTTCCTAACTAATTTTCTTTAAAATGTAGGAAACAAAACACCTATTTTGAGATTTTATGTGGTGGCGTTTATGCTATTTTTCATTTAGAACCTGCATAACATTTAATCAATATTCAGGTTGTTATTACAGATGTAAAAGTACTAATAAACAAAGCTGTTCAGTGCTGTTCAGCAATCTCCAGGACAGCAAGGCCCTGTCATGGTGCAGTGTTGTCTTGGAAAGATAAATGTCATCACTCTGAACAGCCACCTTCCTTCTTCTTTCCACAGCTTTTTCATTTCTGAGCACAATGATATACAGTCTAAAATATCCCTTGTGTTAGTTGTTGTTAGCTGTCCCAGCAATGCCCCCTCCCAACACCTTGTGCACCCTCAGTCTCCTTGCTGGTGGTGGTTTCCTGAATGTGGGCTTGTTACCTGGTGTGCAAAACCAATTCACACACTGAGGTGAAATATTTCTGTTTTTAATTCTAGCCGTGCAAAGCAGGAAGCTAGGTGGTAACCCACGAAAAGTTAGCTCACAGATCATAAAAACTTTACTAATTATACATTTTAACACAGGTATCACCATTCATTGATTACAAATTACATAATTTTTCTATTAATTAGTACTCAAACCCCTATTTGCTGGTTATATCTCTTGCTTCTCATGCTAGGTAGTACATGGGCACAGTCCTTCCTTCCATTTGAGTCTGGGATCCATTTTGAGTAGGTGGTCAATGAGTTAGTGGTCAAGATCGCCTACTGCTGGAATTACTGTTTCTCCAGTTACTGCTCAGTTCTGCTGACTTCATTTCTGGTGGCTATTGTCCAGATAGCCCAGTCATCTGGGAATTTCTTCACTTCTCCATAAAACAAAAGATTAGCCAAGCATATAATGTTCACAATGCAATTCCTTAATCACAACTCTCCAGCTACAGCTACTGATTAATGACTAAAACAAAATTGCAAAGATTGACTTAAACCCTTTTTCAAATCTTGAGGGGCTCATGTATCTAGATTGTTCGTAAAGACAGTGAACCAGACTAGCCCTAGAATTTAACCCTGAGGAACACTGCTGGTTACCAGTCACCAGCCAGATGTAATTCCACTCACTGCAATCACTTGAGCTCTGCCCTTCATCCAATTCTTCACCCACCAGATCTTGAACCCAATCATCCTACAACTGGACAACTTGTCCAGGATGATGTTGTCTAGGAGTCTGCCTACTAAAATCCAGAAAAAATACATCCACTGCCTTTCCTACATCCACTAGGTATGTGACCCTATCATAGAAGGATGCCAAATTAGTTAATGACTACTTTCCCTGCACGAAATCATGCTGATTGTACCTGATGGTTGCATTATCTTTCACATGCCTTTTGATAGTACCCAGTATGATCCTCTCCATATTTTTCTAGGAAGTGATGGACTAATAGGCCTGTAGTACCCTGTGTATAGAATCCTCTAGCTCCTGCAAAACTCTGTTGTAAAAGAAAAGCTGTTAAAAATCTTCGTGAGTTCGCTATAAAATCACGGCAGCTAGAGAAGACTAATTAGACCACAGCTTACAGGTGTCACACTCAAAGGCAGTTTTATTTAAGAACTCCATGGAGAGACCAAAGACAGGTAAAAAACGTCAACTAACTTCTAATTACAGAATATATCCTAACATTCTTCCCACCCATAGCTGCATTCCATAGGTTGAAACCACAGTGTCTATTAAACTCATCACACCTTTAATTGGATGACACTTTTAGCACTATTGTTATGACCATGCTATCTTTCCAGATTCCTTTGCTATGAGCAGAATAACTCAAAGCCTTCTTATCTTCCTTGTTTTTGCTAGCAATTGGCCTCTTTCTCACAGAATTAACTGCACCTGTTAGATGGCCCCAAAACTCTGTCTGTTATTCTAAAAACCCTTTTTCTTAACTCAAAAATCTCTTCTTATTCCTACACTCTGTGATGAATTCCATCAGGCCCCATAGATTTGTGAATATTTATCTGATAAACTAGTCCCCTGCAATTTCAGTGTCCACAGACAGAAGGTCACTGTTTCCATTCTCATGGTCTTCTGACTGAAGTGACTGGGCAGCCCAAGGTCTATCAGTATTATGAAAGACTGAGGAAAGAAACACATTGACTGCCTCCACTTTTCCTTCATCCCTATTAGTCAAATGACCATCTTCAACAAGGACCAGTCCAATGTTTTCTTTAGATGTTCTTTTGCAATTAACTTACTTTAAAAAGCCCTTCTTGTTCTTTGACACAACACTGGCCATTCTGATCTTTTACCTTTCATGCCTTCCACGTGCATCTACAAAACACAGCTCTGTACTCTTTCTGGAAACTTTGGCCTTGTTTCCAGAAATCATGCAAATTCTTTTTCCTCTTGATCTCAACAAGGACTTTCATTATTCAGACAAGCTGGTCTGCTCTGCTTGCTCGACTTATGACACAGTGGAACTGCCTGTTCCTATTGTTCTAAAACATGGTTCTTAAAGACTGACCAGCACTTCTGGATTCCTAAGCCCTCAAAAGCAAATTCCCAGGGTACTCAGTTAAATGGCCCACTGAATAACTTAATGTTTGTTCTCCTGAATTCCAGGATGGCAACTCTGCTGTCCTTTTTTTTCTCATTACACTTAAAAATTTTAACTTGACCATTTCTTGACCACTGTGGCCAAGGCAGCCACCTACCACCCCATCTCCCGTGAGTGGGTTTCAGATTCACTATAACTAGTGCAATATAAGTTTAGATAGAATATCTCTTGGAGAATAATTCCCTGATACATTAATTATCACAGTCCATCTTAAATCAATATCCTTAGCATGCCTATTTCTTACACGGGGCCAGTTCCCTGTTTTTCCACCATGATCCCATGCCATATCCATTCTATGGAGCTCAAAGTTTCTCCCTGATTGATTCCTGTGTTTAAAAAAAAAAAAAAAAAAAAGAAAAAAAAAAAGAAAAAAAAAAGGGAATACTGTGCTTATACCACAAGTGGTCAGTATACATATATCTAATTTATTATTTCCAGCAATGTTACATTACATAAAATTATGGTTATTCTAAGTTAGAAATGTAGCTCTAAGAGTAACTCAACATTGCAATTTGACAGAGAGATACTACACTAGCCTGAAGAGTGCAAGAGGACTACCAAGGCAGGAGAAAGCTCACTGAACAGTAATATATCCTGCTGAGAAGAGGTGTTCCTAATGTTGACTAGCTCACTACACTTGCTTTCCTCTCTGTATGCAATTTCTCTTAAAGTAGATTTTTCTTTATTCAGTATGCATAGAGTTTTGCAATCAATTAAAACTGAAACAGTAAAAGAAATCTAAGGCTGAAACCATTAGGGCTCTTGTAGACATAGCAAACAATATAAACAATAATAATTTTGTCTCCATGACTGAATGTTCACCAATTTAAATGGAAAATTAATATTCATAACAAGGGAATCATTTGTCATTATTACGGCAAGATATGTTATGTGTCACACCAATCATTAGTGAGACCCCATTGATTCATCACTAATTTTCCAGTAAAGCTTTGGGAATAAAGAAACAGTCCTTCTTCAGTCCTATACATCAGTATTAGTGATTTTGTATCTCATACCATCTATACGCAGAGATAAAAATCCTTTGAATGCTGCCCACTCTACATTCTCAATCACGGTGGAAACAGACAGGCATGGGAAATTCAGCATAAGAAAATCACTTGCTTGCCCAGGGTCAGAATCACTTCTTTTTGTGTTGTTCCTGAATAACCCAAATGGAGTCCACTATAGATTTGCCAATATAAAAGAGGACTAGAAAACCAAATGTACTTCCTAGCATTATCAGTCAGGTTTTTTCCTGGTTCTTGCTAGGCTTTGGAGTGGAAAAGAAGTAAGGTAAAACCACCATTCTTCTCTGCATTTATCTTTATTACTCTTTGATATACTCTTCAGGAAAAGATGAGGTATGTAGTGACTGAAATATATTGTTTACTGTATTTGTAGAATGGATGCAGGGTGTAGCCACTTATTACATCATTTACAAAAAAACCTGCCCTTTCAACATATTTCTCCAAGATTTTGAATAACCATTTATTTGTTCTTAAGGAGTACTCACAAGGTCTGACTTCTATGTTTAAGTGCAGTAACTTTCCAGTCCTCTTGTCAAAGGAAAGAAACAGGTTCTGCTTGACTGCATCTGCGATAGTTTCCAGCCTTAGCTCACCTTAAGAGAAGCCTTTTTTTCCCTTAACTGAAGAGGGAAACTGAAAGGACTCATCTGCTAACATAGGGCTCTGATAGATGAGCGGTGAGAGCTTGTCTTAGAATGGTACACCCACCTCTCTGTCTTGCTCTCACTTGATGGACTGTGGACCTGCTCATTAATCAATTTCTGAACCTCTCAGTTTCTTACAATAAGATATCACCGATACTGCCTTTCCTTAAGACATCCTGGTATAAATTGCAGATCATTATTGATGGATGGGAATGGCTTAACTCAGATGAGTGTCCAGCTTCCATCTGTGCTCTACCCTTGCTGCAGGAACTTCTGAAATGGACATTAATCAAATCCTGAGTAGCAAGAGTTTATGGTATACTTTTCTGAAGGAAAAACCTAACTGAATTTAGCCTACAACCAGGAGGTGGTTTATGCAAAGCTCAGAAATCTCTGCAGCAGTTAGAATGGGCAGAAAGGGTAGCTGCTTTATCAGTTGCCTCAAGTAACAACATCCTTGCTTGCCAACAGAGCCTTTAGCAACCTAAGACAGATGCCTAACATCAAAGAGTGCAAATAGCTTCTTTAACATCTCTCTAATCACCTTCCTACTGAGATTGCATGTACATGTAGTATCAGTTCCTGTCATGATGTACACTTGTTCTACAGCAGCTCTGAGGTCTTTGATTTGTTATGCAGAGGTTATGAAAGAGTTATGAGACAACCATGACAAACAGAAGTCCTAACATGGCTGAAGGACTGCTAATTTTAAAAACTTTGTACTTTGTAGGCTTTCATTAGGTACTTTTAAACCAAATATTCAATATGACAACATATATTTGCATACCTGATAAAAATTTGCAAGTTTCCAATTCTAAATTTAATAAATATAAAGTAAGCCATGAAATGTGTTGAATTCCAATAAATAACATTTTAATTTCTGTGGAGTTTTTAATATCACCCAAAGAACCACTGTCTTGGGTTGAGCTGGCAAAACGCCAACTGTCCGAGACAGAGTGAAAAGGGCTCGTTCCCCCCCAACTAGCTAAAGGAGAAAGAAGAGGGAGAGGGAAAAAAAAAAAACTTCAAAACCCAGGTTTATGCTGAAAACTAACTACATGTATTTATACAGAAAAGAGAAAATTAAAACT
>JAWWEV010000001.1:38944648-38967255 GCA_035583235.1 Hafferia zeledoni
AAATTGTAGCTCTGATTTATAATCTCTCTCGTGTTGAGTTCATTTCTCCTGCTGGTTTACCTTGAAACCAGCACAACCATGCTCTGGGATATATACTGAAACTTTCTATCTCAAGTTTCTGAATTATTTAAAAATAAATAAAACATGAGTAAGAAGGTTCTAACACTGAGATTAGAGAGTTAGTATTCAGGGTCCTATTATAAATGCTAGTAGGAAAAAGAATATTGTGGGTCTTTGACAGGGAGGCAAGGTTTTTGTTTTGACAGTGACATTGTGGTTCTATTTACTGGGCTCCATAGTAGACCAGTGCCAAAATATACCCAAAACTTACGCAAAAATTACACTTTAGTGGAATATTCAGAAAGTTTCATGGCTCATTTTTCAAATGAGATGAGATCTGAAAGAAGACAGGCTGAGTAAAGGCAGTTTGGAGCAGAAAGAAACAGCCATTCCACAGCTCAGAAGAAGAGGCACAAGGACAGAGACCCAGGAAAATAAGTAAAAGTAATAAAGCAAGAGCAGGGGAAGGAATTTGGATAAGAAAGGCAGAAACAGAAGACTACAGAGACATGGCAAGAGCAGCAGAACCTGGCAACAGCCTGGATTGCCCCTAGGCATCCTTAATCCCCACATTTCAACAACAAATATTGGAAAACTCTCAATGCTGCTGTGTATTCCCTTTCTAATAACTGCCCCTTGTGGGATTTACTAATGGTAGTAGGCCTGCCTGGAGTAGATAGGTCATCTTGCAGCCTTCTGAATTGTGGTTCTGAATGATTTCACTCTCAAAAAAAACACAGCTTGTCTCCAGAGGAAAAGATTTCTTCTCTTTTTTTTTTTTTTTTCTTTTTTCTGCCTCAGCAACAGTGGGTTTTTTTCATGTTTTTAAAAGCTAATGATAATTGATACACAAGGAGTGTTGTGATTGCAAGGTCAATTACTCAGAAGTTAGAAAAATGTCAGAATTAAGGTTGCCTATACAGCCTTAATTAGTCTGTCTTAGATGTAAGTATTATCATTTATAATTACATTAGCACATGTAATTTTTTTCCTAACATTCTTTTCTCATTCAGTTCACTGACTGCCAATCAGGTTTTATAATGAAAGAGACCATTGACTATAGGATACTCATGTTTTTGGGGGCTTTTTGTTTTGGTTCAGTTTGGGTTTTTTCCAGAAAATGAAGATACATAGTTAATAAAGCAGGAGCTGAAAGAAAGAGGATTTAATAATTGTAATTGCTGGATGCTTCCTAAAGAAACTGGACTTATCAGAATGGTCCATTTTGATTCTGGGTGAGTCACACCCCTACAGTGTGGGCTTTTCACCTCTTTCGTGTCTGGTAGCTCTGATTTGGGGCTGGCCATTAGCAAAATATATGACCACTTAGAGGCTGTTATAATGCATAAGTGTAGAGTGTCAAATTGAGGTTACATTTGAAATCTTACTTTTGGTATTTACTAACTTTGGAGTATTCTTCTGGCAATATTTTAATGTAGTGCTTCTCTTTCAGTGCTTTGTTCGTGTGTTTCTTAGATGTTAAATGTAACTGGGCTATTCAGACCTTAGTGTTAATCTTGATTTCTGTAATTGTGACATGAGTCTAGAATTGAAATATTTTGAAATATGACCATGCCTTTAACATTCAGACTGGATTTGAGTCAGAGCTCTGAGCAGTGGTGGCTAATTCTTGCATTTCCTTATCTTTTTTCTTATCTTTGGCTAATTCCTATATTTCCTTATCCTTCCTTTCTGTTAAAATGCAAATTTATTGACATAATAATAATAAAGTTAATGTAAACTGTCTAAATTATCTAAGTTGGTTTTAACTATCTAATCATGAAAGTCACAAAGTTTTAGAAAACAGAGATGTGATAAATCATACCTGACACAATTTATATATAGTTGCTCCTTTTATATGATGGAGAAGAATCTAGGATATATCACGGGACCGTTTCTCTTCATAATCAAGCACCAATGTTTTTATCTCACCAAAGTAAGTGTTTGGGGGGAAGCAGGGTTTGTCCTGGATCCTATCTCTTACTGTTGGGGCATTCATACTGTGAAGTCTTGCTGAAGGTGTGTTGATACGCTCTACATGTTGCCTAAAATTGAGGCGGCGGGAGGGGGGGGGGAAGCTTTTGAGACAATATTAGTACAGATAAAGTAGAGAGCAGTTCTTTAATGAAAGCTTTGAGGTGCATGAAGTGCATAGGTGCACACACAATGTAGGGTGCTTAGAAATTTATAACATTCCTTAATTATCATATCTAAAGGGGTTCATCCACCCCGAAAAACTTTTGCCCTTGGTACCACTCTCAGAACTGCCCTATTGGAGCCCCTTTAAGAGTTCTGGGCCTTGTATCTTGTTTTGACTATAATGTATTTTATTATTCCAATCCAGATGCACGTGTCCCCAACAATATGTCCTAGCTGAAATCTTTTTCATTGAAAAAACCATTAAACAGAATTTCAGAAATGTGGCACAAACCATAAGAAAGAGGTTTACTAACTCTTAGCAGCTACCTCAAGTGTGAGAAACTATACAGGTATATTAAAATCTACAAATATATTAAAAATCTTAAGGCATCACCTGCGGTATCACGTTCCAAGGTCCTCTCTTGCTCTGCCTTCTGGTTCTCTGAAGTGCTCCTGTAAAAAGCTGTGTAACTTGTGATAGTTTCATGACAAGGGTCTTGTTTCTCATGGGCTCCTACAATATCAGGGACTGGTGAATGCTTACCTTGGATGTCCACAGCTGTCAAGAGAAAACCTATGCAAATACCACTAAGCTAGAGGATTCTTCCACAGTTCTCACTCTGACTGCTCAAGGAAGGGAGCGCGCAGCAGCCATCTACTTTGTGTATTGGTTCAGTTCTCTTTTGATAAGAAATGCAGTGAATTTCCTTCAACTGACAAATGAACAGTATCTATAGAAGATTCAGAATCTAAGGTTAGAATAAAAAAGTATTAGTAGTCTTATCAAAGTCACTGTCCATCATAATAAATAGTGCCTGGTTGTTTTACACTGTTTATTGTCAATTGATCTCAGACTTCTATATAAAATAATTGGGTTTGACCATATTTTAATTAATGTTTTGTCCACTCCAGATTTTAATGTTAGTGTTCAGAAATGTGCTACATTTTCAGTATGGTTGCAAAGCCCCAAGACAGAGAGAAAATCATGTATCTGCATTTCAAGTAAAACTTAATGATGAAACCATTACAGGACAAGGATCAAAGTACACTGCATGTAGTTTCTCTTTGATAATCTCTCTTGCCATTTTAGTACCACATAGTCATCTGGAAACCCAGCTTAACCCAAGCTAAGAAAAAGAGGAGGGAAAATAAGAACAGTTTCAAGAATTTTTCAAAACTGAGCAGCCTTTCTATGGACAGAAAACAGCACTTCATTTCTCAGATTAATTTTTTTTAAATGAATGGTTAATTTTCTGAACTACATAATGGGAATTATTAATATTATTAGTATATATTCTATGTTAATCAAAGTCATGCAATCAAAATCAAAAATTGGTCTTGGCATCTGGAACCATGTTAGAGTAGTTTGATTATCAGCATGTCTCATTCTCCTGCCATTAGGATGTAAAGGGGTGTTCTGACTAGAATTTCATTCAGTCACCATGTTGATTACAACTGCAGATGTGGGAATAACTTTTGTGTGCGAGGACTTTGTTTATAGTTAGCGTCATTAATGTTTAGCTCAAAATCTTGTCGGATTCCTCTATCTTATTTTTCATGTTAATCAAAACCCTAAAATGTTGACTGACTGATTGGGTCAAAGACGAAAAACGAGTGTAGACTAGGACTTTTCCAATAAACTTATTTTTAAATAGAGGTAATTTATCAGAGGATGAATTGGAAGAAATAAACTGGTTTAAAAGAAATTAAATTTTTTTTGAGTTTTAAAAATGTGGGTGAGTCCTTTGTGACACTTTAAAAATTTCATTAATTTGAATTTCAGCTGCAAAATCTATTTTCCTATAATTTATACGTAAGTTTATTAAATCATTAAAAATTAATTAAAATTTCTACTTCTTTCATACTGTACAACAATGTATATAACATTAGACATAAAATTTTCATTTTGTTAAAAGAAAGAGTAAGCTGTTAATGAGACAAACCAAAATTTCCCACACAGGTTTATTAAGCAAGAATTTTGTCCTAGACAAAAATTGGACAAGATCTTTTTGATTTGCAAAATTAAATCAGATTTATAACTAATGAATTATTCTTTCCAAATCTATATTTAATTTTTTATCAGAACTCATGTAGTATATGAGTTATTAAAGCACAGCAGGATATCAACATGCTACAGTCAATTAAAAGACCAACATTATCAAATCAAATCCAACAGAATGCATATTTTTAAAAGTGATGTAAATATTTATACCTGTATCAGAGTTACTAGCCAAATTTTTGCACCAATACTGACAAATTTTGCCTCCTTTTTAGAGAGATTATAACTCTACTGTTTCCTGAAAAGACATCAAAAGCCAAGACAGGAGAAGCAAAAGAATAGAAAATAACTTGTATCCAACTGATTTCTGGTCAGTTTACCATGGTAAAGGTTCTCCCCGTTTCTTGATCTGAAGTAGGGATTTGAAACCCCTTCAGTTGTTTTACTGATTTTTCTTAGAAAACTCCCTATTTTCTTTTTTTCATTGTCTTATTTTTTATATATCCATATAGTTTAAATGAAATGAGAAAGATCTTATATCTTGGTGTATATTACATATTATTTCCAGCCCATGCTTCGGTGAGTGTTAGGTAATATTATAGTTAAGTACAGTCTGGATAAAGACTATAAATTTATTATTTACTTGAACAAACTGCATACAGCTCAGTAGCTATGCAGCTTACTTAGAAGCCATTAGGAACTTAAAACTATGTTTTCTGATATAAAAATGAAATGTACTGATTTACTTCACATTCATCATGAAAACAGTAGTACTAAGTAAAAATCTCCTATTTCAGTTTCAGTGTCCTGTGAGTAGACCTTCCAGAGATGCTAATGGTAAAGAAAGAGTTTTAACTGTCATATAAATTTAGATCAATGAGCCTCAATTAATGTCTTTTATTCTCACTAGGCTCTTGTCTCAAAAGTCACACTAAGATTATTGAAGAAAATCAGAGATTTAATTCAGCAGAAGTAGGGATCCGAGTTAACATTCTTTATCACTAAAATTAAAGTGTCTCTTTTCCAGTAGGGTTTCAACTTGTTATCTTCTTTTTTTTTCACATGACCTATCAGAAGCAGGTGGTGTGCTGTTAATAAAAATCACCCTGGGGAAAATTCTGAAGAATCACTCCTTTAAACATGCCTCATTTTATCTACTTTGCATACTTGTTCTCCAAGATATTCTTATACCCATTGAGATCAATACATTAGGATGTCTAATACTTATTACCTACACAAATCACTCTTTTCATTAACATCAAACTTACTTTAGCAATTATTAACATATTACCATAATTATGTCATTATTATAACTTAAACTTGCAGATAATTTATTGCCTCAAACCAATCCTATCAAACAACTCAGATATTGAAACTTGTTACAAATAGCATGCCTTTGTTCTTTTTTCTAGCCAATAAAGTTACTTTCTATTACAACTTAAATGCTGAGCATTAAGACAGTGTTCTACAATGTTATACCCATTGTTCAGTTTCTTTATGTTAAACAAGTTGAAACTGTTCTGCTGGGCACACAACAGCCCTGTTGGCTAGAAGACTTCTGACCTGTTGCCTTCTTGAGCAGATGATTTCATGTTATGAAAATTTTATAAGACAGATGGTGTTGCCACCTCAGCTGTGATGATTCATTTGAAGTAAAAAAGTTCATATTAGGAAGAGGTATAACCAAGCCGAAGAAAAGACATAGTGGGAGGCCCCCACTCTGTTGGAAAGGCAGAAATGAGATCTTCAAAATTATAGGATTATCTCAGTCCCTGGAAAGAACATTAAGTCAATTCCTGTTTGAGTTCAGTTCCAGAGGCATGAAGGAGAAGGCAGCCATTAGGAATAATTACGATGGATTCACAGAGGGTCACTCATGCTTGTCCAGTGTGAATGGCTACAATGATATGACTAACTATGTGGCCAGGTAAGAGTTGTGTAATATACATTTATTGATGATATGTATGTAATTGAATTTATTTAAGTTTTGAACGTCTTCTCCATCCCCTCACTAGGAAGCTGAGGAAGTGATAAGTAGGTTGAAAATTGTCTGGTCATCTGTATTTAAAGGGAAAAGCATATGCATTTCCATTCTGCCTTGCATCAACTGATGAATGTCTCAATTAACAACTTTTAGAGCTAATACTTGACAGAAACTTCAAGAAGTTCATCTGGCAGCAGTTCCAGTTCTGCACCTGTAGCATAGTAATTCTGTGGCATGGGCTGGGAAACTACTGGCTGACGAATAACTTCAAGAAAGACTTCTCATAATTATAGAGATTTGTGCCAGTTTGAGCTGAGATGAAGTTGTTTTTCTACAAAATAACTAGTGTGGGGCTATATTTTGGATTTTTGCTGGAAACAGTTTTGCTATCACAGGGATATTTTGGTTATTGTTGAGCAGTACTTAAACAGTCAAGGCCTTTTCTGCTCCTCATCCCATCCTGCCAGCAAGGAGGCCGGGGGTGCACAAAGGTTTGTGAGAGGACACAGCTGGGACAGCTGACCCCAGCTGATTCAAGGGATATTCCAGACCATATGGTCTCATGATCAGAATATAACGCTGGAGGCAGAAGAAACAAGCAGGTGACATTTAGAGTGATGTCCACCCCGAGTCACTGTTACACATGATGAAGCTTTCCTGGAAATGGTTGAACCTCTGCTGATGGGATGTGGTGAATTAATCCTTGTTTTGTGTTGCTTGTGTGCACGGCTTTTGATTTACCTATTAAACTCTCTTCATGTCAGCCCAGGAGTTGTCTCAGTTTTACCCTACTGATTCTTTTCCCTGTCTCACTGATGGGAGAGAGTGGGTGAGTCATTGTGTGGTGCTTAGCTGAGGTACAACCACAACAAGATTCAGCTGCACAGGGAACTTCCATTGCAAATATCAATATAGTTCTAATACATTTGACTGTATTTGAAGAAATATCGCTACTATATGGAGGGAAGTTATGATTAACCAGTGGCTGGCACTTCTGAGGCTGCATCTGATCTGCTGCACCCAGTATTGATCCTCTTTTTCAAGACAGATGTGGAAAACCTGGTAGAGCTCCAACAGAGTCAGAAGTGACAGAAGCCTTGAGCACGTGAGAAATAAGGAGAGGGTGAGGAAGCTGAGCTTCATCAGTCTGGTGTAGAGGTGATTAAAAGACAACCTATGAGATGTCTAAAATTACCTAAATGGCAGCTATAAAGAAGATAATATCACAGTATTTTTGATAGTAGCAAACAATAAAAGAAGGGCCAAAGGTTACAGAATCTGACTATGTTCATGCTGGACATTTTGAAAAACAAAATCAGTACAGGAGCAGGGCTGTACTGATTGATTACAGGTTACTCAGAGAGCTGATAGTGCATTAAACATTGACAGTCCCTGTAACAGAAATTCTTACAAGGCAGAGATAAAACTATTAATTGACTGATCATCGTGAAATTACATATGTTTTACTCTTATTAGTAAAGAGATTAATAGCCATTAAATATGAAAGTGACATTATAAACACTTAGATAATTTTTTTAACAATTAAACTTATACTATAGAGAATTTTAGAGGATATTTTTAAAACTTGGTTGTAATAATGCCAAGGTCATGGGTTCAGTCCCCTATGTGGGCCATTGACTTAAGAGTTGGACTCGATGATCCTTATGGGTCCCTTCCAACTCAGAATGTTCTGTGATTCTGTGATTTTTACTTTCAACGGGGAAACATAAAGTGATATCCTACAAAATACCCAATTTTAGAAAGCAAATGCTTCTCCAGTGCAAGCATACTGAAATATATGTAATTTGGTGTGTTGCACGGAACTTCAGTTTGTTGCAAGATATCAGATTATTAAAATGAGAAAGGAAAAACATGCACAGCTTGAAGTCAAAAAAATAAATTTAATTCAAAAAAAAGATTCAGACAGGAATTTTTTTCACATCTCTTTTGGACTTGCATTCAGTTATTTTATTGTCTGTTTTCATCAGTAAAATTTTGTGTAGAATTTTGTGGTACTGATTACTTGGAATGCAAGCATAGGCTAGTCCCTTAACTTGTCAATCCAAGGTTTTCAATTTAAATGTTTGTCAAGGTTATAAATCAGGTTCTTAAGATTCTGGCCTAATGAGTCATGTTGCCACTATCTGTTATTTTTCACCTCATCTGTGCAGTGCAGATATTGTCCACTTCATCCTTACTGCAATAGAAATATTAACAACCACTCTAACATATCTGAGAAAAGTTCTTTACATTTAAGGTTTTATTTAATTTTTCAGCTATAACATAAAAAGTAATTTGGCATCACATATTTAAGATACATATTTCCAGCTAAAACATCCCATTGGGATCAAGAAATAATATAGCAGCTTTTAATTAGGATATTTTGCATGAAATCTTTGCATAGATAACTAATATAAATAAGCCTTTATTGCCTAAACTATGGGAATCAGAGTATTAATTCAACAAATACATTAAAAATAGTATTGTGAAGGACATATTAAGAAAAGTAGAATAAGCAAATAAAAACTCCAAAGCAATACGTTTTCCTTTCTTGCCCTTTTTTTTTTCACTTCTGAAAATTGTCCCACTGTCCATCTCCAAGGTAACTTGTAGATGGATTTCGCAAGTCCAGCTCATTAGAACAGCTCATATAATGAAACCAGAGCCATTGTCCTTCAGGTCAAAGATTAAATCAAAGCATAGAATCATTTAAAATCTCTAAGCATGCACTCCAGGAATGCCCCAGCTTCACATTAGGGTTAAACCTGAGAGTGGTCTGTCAGGATTAAACCCCAGTTGGCAACTAAGCACCACACAGCCACTTGCTCCCTTGTCCTCAAGCAGGAAGAATAAAGAGAATTAAAATGATAAAAGCAAGAAAAGTCATGAGTTGAGTTAAAAACACTTCAATAACTGAAATAAAATATACTACTACTACAGCAATAATGATTATGATGATGATGATGTAACGAAAAGACAATAAAAAAGACAAACCCAGGAAAGAAAGTCATGCAAATTGCTCATCACCAACAGATGGATGCCCAGCCACTCTCCAAACAGTGGCCATTAGTCCCCTGCCAACCTGCCCCATTGTTTTATCGCTGAGCATGATGTGGTATGGAATATCCCTGTTTCCAACACAAATTCAAAAATAGCCCCATGCTAGTAACTATGAAGAAAATTAACTCTATCCCAGGCAGAACCTGCACATGGATATTGTAATGTTCATATTCTACATTTATTATTTTGTTTCTAGTAAACAGAACTCTGGGTAATAACTATGCAGGAAACAGTATGGTGCAATGGGCTCCAGTCAGGATATCTAGGGATTAGGAATTGCAGGCGTTGTTCATCATATACTTGCAGAGCAGGTAGAAAGTTACTGAAAATCTCTTTTTCAGTGGTCAAGAAGTCTCTTTCATCATTTTCAGACTGTCTTTGGATGTGCAAATTGTTTATTCACAGTCATGTTTCCATTTGTATTTGAAATTACTTGCTGTCTTTTTATGAGATAAGTACATATATTCAATAAAAACAACCTTCCATATGCAGCATGACCAATACAAGAGATGTGCTTTGTTGTACAAATTCCATTCTCACTTTCACATTTATATTGATGTGGAAACATTTCAACTAAATCAGTGTTGCAACTTCTGCATTACAACACTGTAACATATCACTATTTAGCTTTTTATATCCTTGCAAATCAAATCTTCAGAATATCCTAAAGGCATAAGAAAGAGCATTCCAGATTGGGTCTGTGGCTTAGTTTTTTGTCTACAATGTGTATGTAATAACAGATACAGAAAATATGCATAATCCCCCCCCAGTCTCCCCCCCCCCGCCCCCCCGCCATATATATATATATATATATATATATATATATATATATATATATACACACACACACATACATATATATTTGCAGAATATTGTTATTCTGGTGTTTCTGTCCCCCTGAAATTTCCCCTAAGAATGGTTTGTGTATCTGTATAGAATCATAGAATCATTTGTTTGGAAAAGATCTTTAGGATGATCAGTTCCAACCATTAGCCTAGCACTGCTAAGTCCACCACTAAACTATATTCTGCAGGGCCACATCTACCTGCCTTTTAAATACCTTCAGCAATGTGGGCTCCATGTCTTCAGTTCTGGCTCCTCACTACAAGACAGACATTGAGGTGCTGGAGCCATTTCAGAAAAGGGCATCAAAGCTGGTGGAGGGTCTGGAGCACAAGCCTTATAAGCAGCAGCTGAGTGAGGTGGGGTGTTTAGGCTGGAGAAAAGATGCTCTGGGGAGACCTTCTCATTCTCCACAACCACCTGAAAGGTGGTTGTAGCCAGGTGGAGGTCAGCCTCTTTTCCCAGGTAACAAGTGACAAGAGAAAATGGCCCCAAGTTGTACCAGGGAAAGTTTGGATGAGATATTAGGAAAATCTCTTCATAGAAAGAGTTGTTAAACATTGGAACAGGCTGCTCAGGTAAGTGGGGAAGTCACCATCCCTGCAAGTATTGAAAAAATATGTGGATATGACTGTTGAGAACATGATTTAGCGGTGAATATTGGGGTGGTGCTAAGTTGACAGTTGGACTTCATCAAAATCTTAAATGCCTTTTTCAGCCTCCATGGTTCTATCATTCTGTGTTTCTATTATGCCAGGGCACCTGGGGACGTGGGACAGTCATGGAGATTTATTTACTTCCTCCTGGAGCTCTTTCACTAATCAGAGTTTGCCTACCCAGGCACACCTCCCACAGATGTTTTCTCTCAAGACTTATGTATCTTGACCAATGGATGAAGATCTTTGGAGGATATTTGTGTGCCTTTGTTTTTAAGAAACAACTGCCAATGCCCAAATGAATAGTGATGATGCAGTTGGAGTTTCTCTGTTGTAGGATGTGAAGGTTGATAGATGAGTTCATGGAATGTCAAGTCATATTATCATCTACATGGGGGTATGACCTGATGGGTAGAAATCACATCTTCAAAGTGTCATCCTGATACACTGGAGACTAAGAACCACTGAACTACCTCTCAGTGATATAAATTTGTTTGCAGCAGTATAAAAATAGCTTCTACTCTGGATACAAAGATTACATCTTGAAAAGTCAAGAAATTTATAATAATTCTTGAATAAAAGGTCTTGGGCGTGAGATGTAATTCTTTTCAGCTCCTTTTGTTTGTTCTCTTTTATCAATACATAACTACTTTGCTGTTAGAAGGAGGAACAGTATTCCAGTAATGACTTGAGGCTGGTTTTGCAGACAACAGCAGCATCAAACTTCTATTTAAAGCCTCTGAGCTCAAAATTAAGGCATTTGAGTTCAGAAAGCTTTCAGGTGGTGTTTGGGGGTGAAGACTGAGGGAGCTGTGTAAGGCATTGCTGTCACCCAGTTCCTCTTCCCCATGTGGCTGTATGTTAGCTGCACAGTCTTCACCTCTGCATTCAAAAGTAGAGCTCTGTTCACACCAATGCCTAACCTTAGAGGTACTCAAGCATGTAAAGGACTGCTGTCAACAGTGACATTTTCCAGGAAAGTGAAATCTGGCATCTGAGCAGTTCTGGCTTTTTCTTCAGTTGTCCCCTTGGGGTCAGCAATGTAGCTGTGAATCTGTTGTGTTATTTATGCCACACTTACTGTAGCAAACCTGGCACACACCACACATGACGCTTGTACCACTGTTATGTCCCTGCTTAGAGACTCTAGCCAAAGAATAAAAGAACCAGATCCATGCCTTACTTTCTTTGAAGGAATTCAAGGTAATCTCTGTTCTGATATACTTTTTGTCACTTTTCTTTGAAGTTTCCCCACTTAGAATGAAATAGAACTGTCACATAACTGTTTTTTTAAATGGTCTGAATTAAAAAGAATGTTTGTCAGTGTGCTGCCACCACCACCCTCCCCCTCTGAGAACAGCAGTGCTAAATGAGACTAAAAGCTCACCTTTAATGGGGGCCAGCAAGAGATATGCAAGGAACAAGTATAAGAGCAGGATACTCACAGAGTGGTACTTTCCCTGCTTATGTTCTTGCAGCTTCTCTCTGTGGTTCCTGGATGTCCTCAACTAAAGCCAGAGGCTGTAATCAGACCACTATGTTTATTATTCCTTGGGGGAGCTTTCCTCCATTATCTTGCCTAATCAACTTCTGAATCCATTTATACTTTTGGCATTCAAAACATCCTGTAGCTAAAGATTCAACAATCCATTTAAGCATTGAATGACAAAGGTATTTCCTTTGCATATTTTAGAAAATTTTCTTTGTCATTCCATTTGATGTTCTCTCATTTCCATGTCATCAAAACCAAAATGCATTTACCCATTTCATATTACTTTTACAAATCTCTGCTATACCTCAGTCATCTCTTGTCTGAGTTCAAGTGTCTCAATCAGTCTAATATTTTTGTAGAAAAGTCTTACATATTTTTCAGTCTACTAATGGCACTGTGTTCCTCTTTATATGAGGTGACCAGAACACCATCAGGTTTTCAAAATGTGAGTGCACCCGTGATTTGCATATGCTCATAGAGTTATACAGTTTTTATTTCTTTTTCAGTTCTGCTTTTTATCCCTCACTCAATTGTTCTTGGCACGGTCTTTTTTCAACACAGTTAATTATTAAACTCACACTTTCAGAAAGTTATTAACACTAATTTTGGGGTTTGTTTGTTTGATTTTTTTTCATGTTTTTGGTGTTTTCTGTTACAGAAGTTTCTTTCATACTTTCTCACCAAGGAAAGAAGGACAAAGATAGTTGTAGAAAAACAAACAAACAAACAAAACAACCCCAAAACAAGTGGTCCTTTTTCACGTCCTTCACACCCTGTGCATATCTTCTGGTCACTGATTTGATGCATCACATCTGTTGCATTTGCTTCTGATTTAGATGAAATTACATTACTGCTTCAGTAGCACTTATCATGGGATCTCTACTCAGAAGATACTTTCTTGCAAGACTATTGACCAGAAATGAAGACAAATATTCCCAGCTGGAACCTAAGAGGAATATATTGATGGCTGGAAGTAAATATTCTAAAGCACCTGGAGCCAATTCACTAGTATTGTGAAGTATTCTATGGGACCTTAAATAGCCATAATGTCAAGGGGACTCAGCTTTGGAGATTTTCTCTGGGCAGGCCCAGGGGGGTGAGGGTGGGAGAGTGGCTCAAAAAAAGCATGGTGCAAGAATACCACTCACTGAAATGTTAACAATATTTCCTGCATTCCTAAAATACTTTTGGAGGAGACCTTTCTGATAGGGTCAAAGTATCTGCAAAGGCCATAAACCAGGGCAGGAATTCTACTGAGGACATTAACAGCTACATGGAGGCTTTGTGGAAAGATTTATCCCATTGACTAATTTTCTTGCTGTTAAATTTAGCCTCCTGTTCTCTTTGTCTCACTCCTGCCTTTCACTTCCAATATTGGAAATATGCCAGCTCTGTGAGAGTTTGCTTTCCTTTTCCTGACTGACGCACATACTCAGTTTGAAGTGCAAACAGCTCAAAAGGTAATTTGGGGATCAATATAAATAAAACTGACACTTCTCTGATGGGGTGTTCTTTGTTATTGCTGTAGGTAGAAGTGGACAGGCTTGGAATATGGCATAGCATACCATGAATCACTCCCTCTGTGCTGGTATTCTTTTTGACTGTTTTATTGTATTGCAAAGATAAAGAAGTTCTATGTAATATGTTGTTCTGTACATGTGAATGCAAAATCATGACATGTAATAAATCCATTCATACTTCATGTCTGACTTTTAAGTCCTGTGCTCTTTTCCACTAATTCATCTGCTTCAGACTTATTTTACTAGTACAAAACCATGAAAAGCCACCATCCTTTATTTTTTTTTCCTTCTCAAAGGTAGTATTCTCTGCTTTATAAAGCACACCACTCCAGGTTTATGATAGGAAAAAAAAAATCAGAATATTAATAATTCTTCCTGGCATAAAAATGTAATGTTGTTTAAGTAATGCAAAGTCTCCAACAAATCCTAATTTTAGGGAGATAACCCTGAACTGGCAGAGATGAAGGTAGTTTGAGGACAGTCTGCTTATCCTTGAAGCCAGCACTCCAAGATTCAAATACAACTGAAACTCAAATCTGTGTGACGACCAAGCCAAAGCAAATAAACCCCATCTCCCAGTGGGACTGGGCTCTGGGCCATACTTTTTATGGATATGCATTTCTGATGGTCTGGTAACAGGGTGGATAGCAGGTCTGTGAGAGTCTGCATTTTCATGTGAAATTTAAAAGTGGTCTACATGGATCAAATACTAAAGAAAAACATGGAATAGCAGAGAGAATATGAGAAATAAAGGCTTAATTAGTGGTAATGAGAACAAGATTATCATAAAAGGAAAGACATTACTGCAAAAGGTGAGTTCTAAAGCATGCTGTCAAGAAGGGGAAACGACTTTTTGTCATCGTGCTTTCGCAAGTGATATAGAAATTCTGCATTTCCAAAATTCAGATGGAGAATCTAAGGAAGATGCTTATTGTTACCAAGAAATGCTAAATGTGTGTACTTTTAGCATACTAATTGCCACCTAGCAGCTTGGCAATTCACAGGGTACTGGCCACTTTAATGTTGCAGAGCTGCCATGTATATTGACCATCAGAATAAGCATACTAGAAACACCAGGTTTCGATAGGAGGCTGCTTAGATCATTCAGACCCCAGACAGCAAGAAAGAATTAGCAGTTTTATGAGGATTCTCCTGGGCAGGCTAGAAGAATTTAATTGACATTTAAAACCATTTTAATTAGATATAAACAGTACCTAAAATTCATCTTCTATTCAGTAGTACTTCTTGCTTTCATCTCTACACAGAAATTTTTCCTGTTGTCCTCAAGTTGAAAAAATACAAACAAAAGGACAAGTCAGCTTTACTGGACAACTGTAAAAAGAAATAAATTAATATGATGGATTCCTTCTCTGGGTCTAGTAAAACTTCTGGATAGGATCTAGTATTTCCTAGGCATCATTGTCTCTTCAAATAGCAAACAACTCTGAAAATAAACAGAATCCTAATATTCTTATATACTCAGGTTATATGAACAATCACAAAGTTGATGAACTCAAACAGGACTAAGACATACAATGCTGGATACCTAGTGTTATTCAAAAAAAACTAGTGCAAAAGCCTGCTCAAGCAAGAGCATGACTTCTGTATGGACAGGAAAAGTTAACTCACTACAAGTTTAATTTGGTAAAGGTTAAATTGAAAATGAATGCAGAATAAGCAGTTACACATGCAAACATATCCATACTTATTCACAGTCGCATTAGGTATCTGTGGAGTTCAACAGGCTAATAAACAGCAAGATGAACTAATCGTGAATCACTGATGGAGTTTACTTGTTGCATTCATAGGGTGAATTACCAGAAGACACATCAGGATTTCCGTGATTTTTTTTGTTGTCCAAAATAATTCACCAAATGCTTGGACAATTAGTATTTTGGTATTGATGTTCATATTTATGAATATTCATGTATCATTTACTGGTCTTTAGCTTATTCATAAATTCAAATTTCATCGGTTTTGTTGACATGTTTAGACATGTTGATATATCCCTACACACTGTCTAAAATTGACAATACTTACAGTTGCATTTCTGGGACAAATATTTGCATCAATACACTAAGAATATTCTGTGCATTATTATTCTGAAAGAACATACTTAGAATTGTCTGGATGGTGTATATTATATTACATATATTTGAATTATTCTCTCTTTTTGCTAGTTTATTTACAGAAAATGAATAGAAGTAGTCAAAGTAAAAACTGGATGGAAACTTTCCCACTACATCTCCCCTCAGCAGTCTTATTCAAAGGTTATCAACACATGCAGTGTATTGTGGATGAATTGTTTTACAGCCATTATTAAAACATGTAGTTAAGAAACCAAAATGGACAAACAAACTTCAATATAAAATTCATTATTTCCCCTTGAAAAGATTTTCTTTGAGCTTTTCCCATGTGCCACTTCATACTTTAGATTAGTATCTCTATCTATCCACTCTACTCAATGGATCCAGTCCTAAAGAACTTTAGGATCCATTCTTAAATTTATGTCTCTTAATGGTTACTATAGTTACCCTTAAGTCAACACTGAACACTCTGTTGTGACTACAGACCTTACCGATGTGGGCAGAATAAAGAGAAGACTGACAAACTCCATGCTTAGATTTTTTCATCACACTCAATCAGGGAAGACGAAATCTCACAGGAGTACATGTTAATATAGGTGTGGCAAATTAGGTACAATTAATAGACTGTTGTGGATGTTTTATCAGAAGATAAAAATTACAGAAGATAGAATTACACAAAATTACACTTGTGAAGACAAGTCTCAGGCACTATTGTTTAACTCAGCTTGGGGAACCTCACTGCACTTCATGTTTGACTTTTTTATATAAAATATTTGTTTAATTGCCTTTCACTTTCTTACAGGATAACAATATCCTTATAAGTATGAAAAAAACCAGAGAAACCAAGCACTAGAGTTCAGCCACAGGAATTTCTTTTTTTGCAGAAATGTTTTTTGCCTTTTATCAAATCTTCAAGGAAAGCTTAAAGCAAGTATCACAACAGAAAAACTAATATTTAAAAGTTCTATATCATACATAGAAGGTTATATCCTAGCTTTTAGTCTTATGTATTAAAGAGAGATAAAATTTAAATGTAGCTCCAAATGTAACACTTGGATCTATAAATGGGTTACTACATCTAGATTTATCTTTTTAAAACTTTCTGTCTGCAAGAAGACAATTAAGTAATGTGTTGAATACAAAGAATAATATAAAATTAGCTCTACCTGAATCAGGCAAAAAGTCCACCTTGCTCAAAAACCTGTCTTGCATATATTTATTTATGTCTTGTAAAACTCTATATAATATCCTGAAACATATATGATCTTTTGTTACCACAGCAATTGGTTCCCTGACAAATATAGAAGTCTTACAAATGGGGAACCCACAAATAGTTTGGGTTGGGTGTTGTGACTAGAACTATTGTGCCAAGAGGGCACACCTGTCCCAAGTCCCCAATGAGAAACACCCTTCTTCAGATATCACCTGTCTCCATATCAAAATGTATTTAAGAAAACCTTTTGCAAACCACAAAAGCAATCACACTGATTGTATTAATGAGGGGTCTTTGTATCTTTTCCAATACTGTCATGCTCAACTGAAGTACCATGTAACAAAACAGAAAGATGGGTGATACATCTTTTGCCTTGCACAAATATTAATTTTACTATAGTTATATATGCTGTTTTATTTTTAGCCTGGTATTTTTATAGATCTTTTCCGTTCATACATTTTCCTACATTTTCCTTCCTGTCATTTAGTCTGCTTATCTTTGAAGAAACAGTAGTTTATGTTTTTTTTTTCTTTCATTTTTCCTGTAGAACTATTCCTTGTGTAATAGTTTTTTGTTGTTTTTTTTTTTTTTAATCGACATTGGTGTTTTGTTCTAAACAATTTTTTTAAAATTTATTATTTCATTTATAGCAGTTCTGTTTTACATAATCCCACCTCTGAACAGTAGGCAACTTACTGGGAGAACAAACCTTCTTGTCCCTTCTTTTTGATACCAATATCAAGGTTATGTTAGTCTTTTTTTAAAGCATCCTTTTCTTCTGGCTTCTTCCCCCACTTCATCATAAGCCAATAATCCTTAGAACAGAGTAAGAGAAAAGGAAACAGTTAGCCCCAAAAATTCAAGTTCTGTATTGTGTTTTAAAAGTAGTTGGATAGGTATAAGTAAATAAATTAAGAGCAAAAGGACTTTATCTGTGGACATATTTTTAACATAGCTAACGACAAAGCCAAACATATGTGAATATAAATAACACAGGTTTTCAACTGTGTTTGGCTCTGAAAAGACTTGATTCTTTTGTGGGTAATGAGTTGCATTTCAGTTGCTGTGTTGTCATAGCTAAGAGGTATAATAAGATCTTTCTGTATGTAAGATAGTAAACATGACAGAGTGATGAGATGACATGGCTTCTATAGATGGCAGTAATGAGACTGGAAGACTGCATCTGTTTCCAGTGTCCCTGGTTTATACTATATACACATATGAACAAGCTGGATAAAGGATCCAGAGAAATGCCTTACAGTTGAAATGCACTCTGTAACTAAATAAATTCTCCTCCCCTTATCTCAATTAAACATCAAAATAGTGAATCTATCAAAAAATCAGAGGTAGTGGAAGGTGCTCTAATGTTTCCCAAAAACCTTCTCTTCTCCAGGCTAGACACCAACTCTCTCAGTCTGTCTTCATTAGAGATGTGCTCCAGCCCTCTATTTGTCTTTGTGGTCCTCCTTTCATCTCAATCCACAAGGTCCCTGACCATGTTGTATTGGGGGTCCCAGAGCTGGATGCAGCACTCCAGGTGGGCTCTTACCAAAGCAGAGTAGAGGGGGAGAATCACCTCCCTCAACCTGCTGGCCACGTTGTTTTTGATACAGCCCAGGATGGGATTGGCTTTCTTGGCTGCGAGCACACATTTCTGGGTCACCTTGAGCTTCTTGTCAACAAATTGTTAGTCACAGAGTTACTAAATGGAAGAAATATACAAAGGAAAGTCAAATTAGAATCAAACTAGAACGTTTTACACTGGATGGAGAGAGGTCAAAAATACAAAAGGATAAGGGAGAACCTCCAGTTAAGGCTCAGAGCATAACCCCTTGCTTTCTGAATTCCTGATGGAGCTTAAGTGCAGCCAGGTCCAATCTTAGTCTCAGAAGGAGACAACAATTTAGATCTAACAGAATCAGCTACATGGATTTAATTAGTTCAGCATTCTATCCATCATTTACTGAGGATCCATTGTGAATAAGAGACCTTTCAAACCTTGAGAGGACTCTATACTCAAGGGAAGAATCAACTGGTGTGCAATCCAGTTGCAATTTAGAGAGAACTTAAATTAGACTCATCCAAAGAATATTGTCATTAGTAGAAGGTCTCTGCTTGAGAAGAGACCTTGAGAAGTGTCTCACTTCTAGAGGAGATCACTGTCATGCAGCCACACTGCCTAAGAGAGAGTGTTCAAGGAAGGCTCACTTAGGTTGTCATGTTTATGGAATAAAGTGGTTGGATCATAGTCAAATTGCATACAATGGGAAGGTGTGGATGAGACTCCTTGTACCAATAACTTTCTGTGTTTCTTGATGTATGAGTCTTGGAAAAACCATTAAGGACATGCTTGGTGTTTACAGCTTCTATGTACTAATACCCACCGGGTCACACTAGCCCTTTTTGGTTTTTTTGGAAGAGTCCTTGGCCTAGACACAATCCAGGACTATTTCTCTAAAGCCTGTGCCAAAGTGCTGCCAGTTTGGTTAAGAATTCAACCACATCCATCAAAAATGCTCACAAAATTATTAATTCCTCAGTCCTTTTAATCCTGAAAGTAATGGAAATTTTATACTAATGACAATCTGTTCTAATTGATCATACCAAATTTTTTTATGACACTTAACTTAAAAGCTTGTCTCTTCACATTTTGCAGCTTTCTCTTCTAAATATAATTTTGTTAGTCCTTTGCAGAATCTTCCTGGCAGATGTCTTTTTTCCCTTGGGAAAAAAAAAAAAAAAAAAAAAAAAAAAATTAAAAAAACCTGCAAAAGCCCAGAAAAGCTCACTGCAACTGTCAAGTAGCACTCCAGCTGTCATTAACATAACTGCATGTGGCACAGTGTCCTGTAGGTGGTAATGAAACTGTGACACGTAAGTGCCCCTTTTTAGAAGGGGCAACATCTACACTAGTAAGTAGTGTAGTGCAGTTGGAACAGTTAAAGGGTTTTCTGAGGACTCAGTACTGACTCCATTTCATTTCAGACTAGCTCCTCTCTAGTACTGCACACTAAATGCCTGGTAGTTGTTTGATGTAGATGTAATCCCATAGTGAATCTTCTATGTTAGTCTTATTATAAATGTCTAATTTATTAGCTCAAGAATCACTTGAAGATATAAATTCAAACATTATACCATCAGGAGATTTCCTTCAAAAGCACTATACTGGTCTGACCTAAAATTCTAACATGGATGTACCCTGTAACATAATTTTTTCCCCCCTTCTACCTTTTTACCAAAAGATGGGATTTTAGAGATCTGTTTTATATAAGACTTCAGACTTCTTTCCTTTAAGAAGCAAGCAAGCAATGCAACCCTATGCAGCAACTGCAGTTTGTTAGGCTTTCAAAATTAGACCTGAAAAGAACACACCTTTCTCCTCTTCCAACATATTGATAGTGGTGATGTTCAAGACAGGAAAAAGAACATCTTTTGTTCAATTGCTGCTGCAAAATCCAACAGTAAAAGAGGCAGGGTGATTAATTGCATTCTGTGCACTTTCACATCTCTTCCAGAAGCTGGTAGACATTTCTCTATGAAATGTCAGTTAGAGGTTCCTATATTATGTCAATTTTTGTTCCATATTAAAAGTTATTTTAATGAGTGGTATTAAAAGCTGAGAGTGCTCAATATTCTCTGAAAGCAGGTCAAAGCTTTAGATTGCCACAGGTTAAACACTTTTACCCATAAAAAAGAATTGCATAGATACCAAAACAAAACAAAAAATACAAAAAAAAAAAAAAGGAAGAGAAAATAAAAATAAGTAACAAAAGCATATCGAACAGATAGTCTAGGAGTATTTCAATTCCTTGAATGATTATGAGATTTTTTTACATAACCCTCACTGACAATTGTAGCTCTTTTTTTACTGTTAACTTGATTCCAAATTTGACTGTAGTAATTCTAAATCCTTCCTAAAAAAAAAATTCTCAGGCTTTCTACCCCTTGGTCCTATCTGTAGAAAAGGGATTGCTGAAGCCGTTGTGGTGGCTACTGTGCAGAGTATTTGTGCATTTATTTTAGAGCAGAACTGTGCTCTCTATAATATATGCACTATATAATTCATATAACTTGCACTTTTCTTCATTGTCCTGTTTTTTCCAGGTGCCCCACAAATATAGGCATATTTAATGGGATAGAGGTGGTCAATGTGAGAAACATCGTTATATTCAACTATGTAAGAGAGTAAAAAATTGGTCCCTAAATTCCGTGATGGTGTCATGACAAGTGCACAGATGGTGACAGGATAAGTTGGGACTGGAGAGTCAGATCCTTATGTAACTTTGCATTAGGCTCACCCCAGGAAATATTTTTTAAAAATAGTTGCATAAAACAGGTTAGTAGCAGAAGAATAAAACCTCCATACTCTCATATAAATACAAGGCTCCTGTTTCAGTCTCTCAGTACTGTCTACTCTCTGCCTCTGTGAATTCAATGGAGGGAGAGAGGAGACTGATGTTTTCTGGCATGGTTACTTTCAAAATCAAAAATTTCCAGAACAGCTGAGCTGGACAGGGTCCTCTAGAAATCATCTAGCCCCATCTTCTTTGTTAATTTTCATCTACTACAGGATGTTTAGGTCTACTTCCAGTTGGATTTTGAACTCAGATGGAGACTCCACAACCTACCTGATCCAGTGTCTGACCAGCCTCATAGTAATATTTTTCCCTTTTCTTTAAGTAGAATTTCTAGTTTTATAATTTCTATTTCTGTCCAAATAATTGTGTAGGTTCTATTGATTGTATTGATCAGCTTTCCTCTGACTGAAAACAAAAACTTAGACATTCAGTGCACACAAAGACACCTCCATGTGAACACCTATATGCAAATACCTAATCTTGAACTGAATACCATTTCATATATCTGTTAGTTAAGATCTGTAAACCTGAAGGGCAAGAAATTTAAACAGCCTGAGAAAATCAAACAGGTAGGCAAAGATATGGCACAGTGCATTGAGAGACCATATTTGTAATGGTAACTTATCGATGTAACTTAACAGCTTAAGTAGCAAACTCATATTAAGGCAGAACTGGTATTTTAACTGGAAGACAACATTAAGTCATGTTACTGCTGGTTATTCATTAAAGCAAACAAAATTGCTTTATTACCAAAATTATGAATGCAATGTAGTTTCTCAGAACCTGAGAGGTTTCCAGATGGTGTATTTCTTCATATAGTAAAAGAAACCATATGTTTTCTGCCTAAATTACTTTCTGCTTTAAACAAAGGAAAATATTAAGAGAATGTAACATAGTTAAAGGGAAAGGTCTTCACCTTCATCAGTTTTTACATAATATAGAGATGCACATGAGTTGAGTTGCCAGAGACTCACCATGCCCTTCTGAAAAGACAAGTGCAAGTAAAATTAGATGGTTTGCTGTCTTGGGTTGAGCTGGCAAAACCCCAACTGTCCAAGACAGAGTGAAAGGGTTCCTCCTCCTGCCAACCAGCCAAGGGAAAAAGAAGAGGGAGAGGGAAAAAAAAAAACCCTCTAAACCAGGTTTATGCTGAAACTAACTACATGTATTTATACAGAAAAGAGAAAATTAAGAGA
>JAWWEV010000001.1:38968038-39024526 GCA_035583235.1 Hafferia zeledoni
TCAAATCAGCTGACAATTCCAGGCCTAATCTGAACTTTAAAACCTAAATTTAGGCCCACCTGGCCAAACCCATAACATTTGCCTTTTCACTTATTGACAGTTTCCCACAGTTTGAATTATTAGGGACACAAATGCCAGCAGAAGACAATAGAGGCTATGTGGATATTTGTGACAAGACAGCTAGTTTTCAGACCAAGAGATGTGCATTGGCTTGTCTCTTCATTGCTTAGGATTAGCTTCAGTTAGGGTAGATTTGTCTCAGAGAGCTGCAGTGGTTGAAAATAGTGTGAAGGAACAAGATGATTAAGTATAATGGTCAATCGGGTCCTGATTTCACTCCTTCATGCCTTTTATTCGAAGATGTAGATTTTATGACCTTTTTTTGCAGCTCAGTGGGTACTTAAGGAGCATCAGTATGAATGAAAATATGGTTCATTATAGTCTTTAGAGGTGTGGGGATTTTTTTTGGACATAGTGCAATCCACCAATCTTAGAGATTCCCAGGCAGGGTCTGAGTGAGATACCAGGTCTCTGCAGATATATTAACTTGAGGAGTATAGTCATTTTAGGGTAGTGATTTGTCCATTCTAATTAGCCCTGCTTAGGCAAATGAATCCAGTAATTCAGTTATACTTCCTCTAATAGTGATACTTTGTTCAAATTATTCCATTCAGATTTTATTGCTGATAATATTTTAGTAAAATGTATGATGTATATGGGAACTTCTCAGTAGGTTGCAGTACATCTAAAACGAAAAATGGAGAATTTTCCATGTAAAGTAAATCACTGGGCATCAAAGAGAGTACCATTTTAAGCCCCAATTAGCACAAAATTTCACGGAAAAGAGGGCATACTTTGCATCCTGCAGAGATATAAAGCTCAGCTCCATTCCAATTATAAAACAAGATGATCAGTATCTTTGCAACACAGCACACATCCAATGATAATATGATAGTACTATCACTAAAAACTCTTCACTCAGTGCAGACCAAACATCTGTCTCTTGTCCAAGAAACATTATAAAACCTACCACTCATAAAGCAAACAGTAATCTCATAAATACTATACTAAGATACTTTTTAACATATAAGAGTTAGGAGCCATTATGTAACTCTACGTCGGGACCAGATCCATTATCAAATGCTGTAGTGGACTCCAAAATATGTTGGTGACTTCTTCTGTTAGAGTCTGACCCATTTGTATTCATTTAATAGCAGCTGCTAAAAGGAACCCACAGGTAATATAGCACAGTTGTAAGCTGTAATTAACCTTCCATGGCAGTTCACCAGACACAGACAGTCTTGTGTTTCATTTCTGCTTTCTGCCACTATCAAAAACACGGTCCAAAATTACCTAGACAGAGACACATCTGAACAAAACTGTACCTAGAATCAGAATGTGCTATAACCAGCCTGCTTGCTACTATAATAGGCCCTGAGGCTTACCAAAAAATCACTTGTCTCCTCAAAAGAAGACAAATGTAAGATTCTATTTGAATTCTTCTTGCTTTATTTTCCATTTTGCCTTTAGTGATATCTTTTACAAAAGATAATTAACACCATGAATGAGCCAACTGCGTCACTTATGTTGATTTTTTACTCCCTTTGGAGCTGAACCTTTAGCCTTTAGCTTAGCCATTTGGTGCCTGTGAGACTAGCCGTATGTCACAGTCATTGACAAGGATAAATAATGACACCCTACTGAAGTAAGCAGAAGCTATTAATAAAAATAATGTGAAGTGGGCTGATTTGAATGCTTCTCACTGGTAACATACTTAAACAAAAGCTTAGACTTCTATTAGCACTACAATTTTATCTATAAGATCTCAAAAAAAATTAAAAAAAATAAAATTATTTAAACCTTACATAACCTGCCTCTGTCTCTGCATGGAGTTTAGTTACAGCAGTCATGACAGAATGTATAGCCAGATTAAGAGAAAGTTGCTGAATTTTTCAAGATGTCAGTCAGGTACAAGCTTTTTATTTACTAATTTCAGAAAAAAAATCCAGCTAATGAGAAAAGCTTTTTTTATTGTCTACCATTTGGAAAAAAAATCTAGAAAAGGTTTCAAAACAACCTCTCTGCGAGTTCTGTTGTCTTTAAATCAGCTCCCTCTTATCCAAAGAAACCCCAATAAAAGATGATTCTATATCAACATGCTTTGTCATTCAATAATTTTGTTCACTTATTTTCACTTATTACAAGGCACCAAGATTTCAAATCCTGAAGTTTATATGTTTGCATTAGAAATTCTCCTGAACTCTTTAGCAGGATGCTCTAGTATCTATATGCAGGTTGTTGCACAAACAACCTGCAGAGTTGATGGCTGTCAAAGAATTAACCCCTCCGGGTTCAATCCAATATAAAGTAGGTCCTTGATTTACCAGGAGACTAAACTGCACAAATGACAAGAGATTTTGGCAAAAAAATTTTAACATTTTATGCACACTGTTGTCTAACATCCTTCACTGCAATAGAATAGCAGTTGTATGGATATAGATCTATGTTGAGTTTTGTCACAATATTATAAAGAAAAGGTTTGGTTGTTTTTGTTGTTTTTGTTTGTTTGTTTGTTTGTTTGTTTGTTTGTTTCAGTAGGAGAATAGGGCTTGGATAAAAAAAATGACAATAAATTTCTGACCATTGAGAAAAAAAGAATCTTGATGAAGGCAGTTCTCACTCTGATGTTAAGTCTAACTGGTGATACTGAGATTTAGTCTTTTTATTTTATAAAGAAGAAAGAAAATACTCACCCAACAATATTTTAATTCATATTTATTATTGAATTATGCCTTAAATTCATGTAAGATACTTGTTGCAGCTGTTATTGCATCTGAAGTCAGGATATCAGTGAACAACATTTGACAAATGAGTCTGCCAGACTGGTGTTCAACACAATCAGTGGGGACAACCCCCTGTAACACAGAAAGCCAAGACTAGGACTTGCACAAATTCTCTCTCACCAGAGAAAGCTATTGCAGTGGTTATTTTTGTGCTAATAACATTCCTATGACTCCTAGATGAACCACTTGGACCTTTACTGGTCTGGATATAGAAAGCTGGTTTAACTTTCCATTCATGTTTTCCTTATTTTTTTACTGCTTGTGGCTGTTGGAACATCAGCTATCAGAGGAAGCATTCAAATACGTTGCTTTTAAGTCAACTTCAGTAACACAATAGTAGCTCTTGTATACAAAGTGCAGTTTTGGGAGATCTAAGGCACATTGAAACTGGAGCCTGCAACACTTAAATAAACAAAGTGTCAAAATGTCTGGTTTAGGATATAAGTTAATAAAAGAACAAGGAAAGAAGTGCTACCAATTCTGACAGTTCCAGCCTCAGCAGCATCATTAATGGAGCAGAAGCTGATTTTAAAAACAAAAAACAAAACACATTCATAACCATTCCTGAACTATACTCAGAAACTGAAACTGTTTTTGTTTTCTCAGTGGTTCCCATTATCTTCCTAGATGTTTTGTAACCTCACAGCAGAGACTTTGTGCTGTCCTTTGAGGTTAGGCTTTATGGTTTTTTGAAAGGCATATCAAAATACATAAAATAATTCAAAATGTCAGCACATCAGAAAGATATTACCAAATATTTTAATCAATGTGCAAATATAGAGAGGGAACTAAAGTCTAGATATTCTTTTTTTTTTCCCAGTCTAAAGTTATTTATTTATTTATTTATTTATTTTTATTTTAGAATTTTCAGAAAGCATGTCTTATGCAAAATGCATAAACATCTAGAGAAACATCTCAGAAGATATTAAACAGATGTGTGTTTGGTTTCCTGGGCACATAAACATGTTACCATTTCTTGAAGAGGTAATACGAAAAGGAGAAAATCACAGTTAAAGATTGCCTAATAAGGCTTGAAAAATTAACATACTATTGTTAGACTTATAGAAATGTCATGCTTGGAAGAAGAAGATAGCAACATTTAGACTAAAATGGGCAGTGTCTACAAGTATGTCTTGAGTACAGTAGAATAGGTAAAACACATATCAAGAAATGCATTGCAGTCACACCATATGAAAAATCTTGATTTTAGTTCCAAATGCATCAGGAAATTTTCCAACTTTGATTTGTCCATCACCGAATCATAGTAAGTAGAGATAAATGAGATTTGTGTACGTGCCTAAATCATTTCTCTACCAAATCCAGATTAATTTTCTAGTCCACTTTACAGTGACTCATACAATATGTCTTCTAAAAACAAGTTATAGAGACAGTTTCATGATATAATAAATCATATGGGACTTGTTTAAAATATGTCATTCCCTTCTAAAATACAAATTAGGATAAAATTCAGTCCATTAACAGAGATTTTTCTCTACACATTCAATCATCTTTTTCCTGTTTGATAAGTGCCAACCTATTACTTCTTCACTACTCCTTTTCATTATTCCTTCATTTGAATTCCATCCAAACCTAAACTCAATTGCATTCATTGTTATAACACATATTAATGTCATTCAGCCATTCTACATATTTTTTAGTTCAAACTGACCTTTAAATATGTTACTGCCTTTCAATAATTTATTCTACTCAACTTTGAAAGAGTAGCATCCTAAGAAAAATTATTTTGTAGGTAAGGTGCTTGTTCATCCCATAAACAGACAAATAAATAGAAACCTCAGAAAAATCCCAAATTATTTTCTATCAGAATTACAAGCTTTTCAGATGAAACTAAAGTGCACTTCCTCTCATTCTGGCAAATCTGAATAACACCTTTTGTTTATTTTCATGTAGTTTTGATGAGTTTCCTCTTTTCAAATTCTTTAAATAACTTTGCAACAATAGCTGCAAAAATTTGTTTTTCTTTAATCTTGTTCAACACTTATGTACACCAAGGGAAGATCTTTCCCTAAAATATTCTCTTTTTCAATATTAAACATGTGCTTCAGAATCACCAGTTAATATTGGGTGTATCTTTTTACTTCCATATCTTTCCAGATTTACCTTGGAGAAGCATATCTAAAACTGGTGGAATAGAAATTTTGTGTTATTTTATAGTATTTTTAAATCTTAAATAGATCTCTAAACACCTTATCATTACATATTTCATCAGTAGCAATGGTGCTCACTGCTTAATCTATCTACACAACTATTATTCTATGGTCATTTTGTATAATTGATTATATAAAGTCATTACATAATGATTCCTATTACTGATTGTCTAAACCATGCAGCAGTTGTCTGAGTGGGCAATCTAAGTTTCATAAGCAGGAAGACCTTTTTTCTGCTTCACCGACCCTTAAAATATTTAAGACTAGTTTGTGCAGATTTAAAAGTCTTTGTGCATTTATTTTTCCCCTTTTCTTCAAATGGAAATGCCATCAGTAGTATTCCACAAGCCTTCAAGCTGTTACCTGAAGTAGTAACAAGTCAAAATGAATTTAGATATAATAAGGCTTATTTGTCACATAAATAACGCTTTATTTATTGAGAAGTTTGAGGGTTTGTTAGTGAGGAAAAATGCACTGCTTCTGTTAAGAAAATATCCTGAGACACATAATATATTCAGCTTGGCATATGCAGTCTTGGACAACTCACTGGCAGGTCAAAAAAGGCTGTTGGAATGTCAGAGCTCATGATACGGCTGGAAGGAACTGAGACTTGTGTGGCAGCAATCTTGCAGCTTCTACCACCCCATCATTCAGTGGCATTAACCTTTGCCACTAAGAGCTGAGTTCTTACTTATAAACTGTTTTAGATTTTTACCTTTGGACCTTTGGCTAGACTATAGTTTGACTACTTGAATACACTGTGCATGATGATGAAGGGTGCTAAATATCCAGGCTTTACCAGTTGCTTTATTCTGTTTGCTCAGCTACTATTTTCCTTCCTTCCTTCCTTCCTTCCTTCCTTCCTTCCTTCCTTCCTTCCTTCCTTCCTTCCTTCCTTCCTTCCTTCCTGCCTGCCTGCCTGCCTGCCTGCCTGCCTGCCTGCCTGCCTGCCTCCGCTTTAGGTAATCTTTTCTGGCTCAAGGTTGTACATTTTCAGTGACCGGTCAGTGACCATCAATGTGTTGTGTACAGCCCTGGGGCTTTTGTTCTGAGCTTATTGTCCTTACTTTCAAGCCCTCTGAAAGTAAAACTCACTTAGGCACCACATTGTAACAAGCGACACAAGGCACCAAATAGGCTGTATCCCTGATGTCTTGCAAAATTAAGACAAAGAAAAGGAGTGTAATGCAGCCTTTTATTTAAATGACAGTATAGTATTTACTGAACTGTATGAAAACAAAATCTGAAGACACTGGAAGTTTGAGTACTACATGGAAACAATGCATGACACAGTACCTGCACTAGTATGCAACAAGACCAATGTCTTCCTTAAAAGGTCCTGTCCAGTTCCATCTTCCCATGTTATTATGTAGATTTTGATTGAACACTGTGTACAAGTTCATTCTCTCCTTAGCATAAAGCTCAGCTTTGCTAAAAGTGTTTTCTCTCCTGTTTCTCCAGATCTGTGTATCTCAAAGTGGCAGGGTATTGAAGTTTTTATTTTGTAAACTTTTGATTGAGATGAAACTGCAGAAATTGTTTTGTTTTTTGGTTTTTGTTTTTTTGGTTTTTTTTTTTTTGTTTTTGTTGTTGTTGTTGTTGTTGTTGTTGGTTTGTTTTTTTTTTTTTAAGATAGAATTTCCTGTTGTAGCACTTACAGAAAATATATTAACTCTTCGCAATGAACATTCCAGAAAGATTAATGCCAGAGGGATGAAAGTCTAACTCAGACAGTAAAGCTTTTAATTGGTAATTAATGCCCTTTTTATTATCATTATAAGCTTTTAAAGCCTGTTGATTTTCAAGTCTTTTCTAGCCTTACTGCTTGGTTTGACACTTAACCTGAATCTGCCTCCTTACTTCCAAAGAGTTATTCCTAGGAGTTATTATACAGATTATTCCTATACTGACCTTTATAAAAGCACTGTGATAATTGCATGGTTTTGTACAGTAAATCATCATCTAAACCAGTGTCATCTGCAACAAGAAGGAAACACCTCTTCCCTGGGCTAAAGTGTCCATCATGTGAAAGAGTTACCAATTTGACTTGGTGTGTCACTCCCCTGAAAAGAGTTCACATCCTTGCTCCGTTAAATGAGGGTGGAGATTCAAATCCTGGGTTACTATCACTGTACCATAGCCACTGACCTAGAGTGCTCTGGCACAGTGGTGTTGTTTCTAACACAATTTCTATCCCTCTTCTATAGAAGCTTCTTGGAAATCTTCTTCAGAACTTATGTTCCCTATGAAGTGTTCCAAATAAAGTAAAAATTATTAATTTTTCACAATTTTCATATTTTTAATGGAAGACCTGTGGAATTTTGTGTTTCAAATTGTTGGGGTGCCCAGAATAGTATTGAAGAGAGTCATGCAATAACAAAGATGATAAAAAGTACTCTAAAAGTGATGCATACATCAGTAGCTAAAATGTTTTGCAAAAGGTACAACACCTGTAGAGACAGTTATGATACCTGCTGAGCACACATTTTGCCAAAGATAAGTGTAAAGAATATAGATGGATTGGGGCCAAAGGGAGTCAACTTTAAATGATTCAAAGGACTTATGATCTTGGTGTCTCCTATGGAAGAATGCTTGCTGCTTGCAACAATGTTTGCTAGCAAAATACTTAAAGATAAGATTCACCTCCAAAATTTTAATCATAGATGAATAAAGCAAATTACAGAACTGAAATTAGTAACACATGCTGGCACTATCTCCTCTCCAGGTGTACATTAGTTCCACAGACTGATAGCTATTTTACTACATGAGACTTCAATTTTATCTGTATTAGCTTCACTTTATGCACTGAATTTTTCCAGAATATGAGACAGACCTTGGACACAGCTCTTGGTATTTTACTCACATTGTCACTGAACAACCAATATCATCGTTGAATAGCAGAAGGAAAAGGTCATTTGGTTGTGAGGTTCAGAAGTATTAAGAAATTTAATTGGAATTTGCCTGGGTATAGTCAACCAGAGACTCAAAACACACAGTTCATTACTCAACTCAAGTAAGGGAAGGAGAGTATAAAACAACCTATGGGTCTTTGGTTCCAGAGTTGCTGTGCATTAAAAAAATCATTACAGAGTAATAACAAAATTCAGTTGATATGAAGAGCCTATGAATAAAGAGAGCAGAATCAAACACGAGGAAGATTAGCTGCTATACCCATGTTCCAATGCTGCCTATTTACTACATCTACCTTTTTACTGAGGACATACTCCCAGATTTTGAACTCTCACTGTAATTTATGCAGCTTTTCTGATTGAAACAGAATGCAAGCTCTTTTTTTTTTTTTTGTGTAGCCAATTCTTGTCAGAACACTGCTTAAATACTCATCTAAGAAAAAGCTTGAATTCAGAAATCTTCCAGTGAAATCAAAGACATCATTGCATCTTTACCAGAAGCAAACTGATTTAAATATATCAGAAGACAGGATTTATCAAAATTTCTCTTAGCAAACATCCAACAAGCTGTTACAAGAAAAAGATTGATGGGGCTTTTCAATTCATCATGGTATCCTTTGAGATCACAGAATTGTGCACATTTTTTTCTTTTTTTAGATTCACTTTGCAGAAAGCTTTTATGAATGGAGATTTTTTTACAATCAACAAATCAATACATAGTTGTGTTTCTTAGAATACAAGAGCATGAAAAAAATTGCTTATAATTCTGCATAGCACACTACACAATAAAAATTGAGTCAAATACTTACTGAAGTCAACAAAGAGTTTCATGCAACAGACACTGAGATGTCTTAAGCTTGTTAGTATTACAGATTTTCCATTTCTACAAAAGTTGAGTTTTATATTTGATTTAAGCAGAATTTTTCCACATAAACTAGATGTTTATTCACACAAACATTTTGCCAAATTAAAAAGTGTTTCCAATAAAAATATTATTGCTCTGATTTTTCCTGTCCTCTAGAAATAAGAAACAGAAACAATGTACTGTTTTAAAACTTTATATAGTGGATTTCTTTTGCCATGGAAAAGGCTGGAAGGCACTTTACTAAGAGTCATGGTGGCACTGTAAATCAGACAGGAAGGGATCATACATGAAGTATGGTTATCAGAATGATTTCCAAAAGACAATATACTATGTTCCTTGAAAGTAATGTGTTCACTCCTTCACTGTGTTGCACCTTTTGTATCCATTTTCACTCATACAAAGAAAAGTTAATTGTATTAGTAGCACTTTATGTCCTCCTCTGTACACAGGAAAAACAGCAAATGACAAATTTTTGACTATGTAATTTTTATTTTAGTAATCCCCAATTTGTAGGCAGTTAAATGCCACCCTGAAACCCAATCCCGTTAGATCTCGGAAGCCAAACAGGGTCAGCTCTGGTTAGTACTTGGATGGGAGATCTCCTGGGAATACCGTACTGGAGGCTGTAGGTTCTAAACCTGAGGACTTCACTGTCACTGCCCAAGTTTGCTCGGCTGTGGCAGATGAACCTTAGGAGTTAAAGGGTGGGGCCAGTTCTGTGCATGCTGTGCCTCACCTAAAAAATCCACTGCGAGGCTTGAAGGGCACAGCCATGTGGGGAGAGCCCTTCCCAAATCTTCCTTCACAAAGCCCAGCCATACATACATACATACATACAACCCTCAATTTAATTAATTTTTGCAGTCAACAAAGGAATCTGAGGTGAATTCAATGGAAAATAGTTCACAGCTGTTTTTACTTGATGCTCAAAATATAAAATATAAATATATATGTGAATATAAAAACTGATTTATTGTCCTTTATACTTTTTGTACCCAGCAAAGCTCAAAATTCAATGTTTCCCAGTGGAGGAATTCATTCACTACTTTTCTTGAATGTATAATACTAATATAGTATCAAGAAGAGATTTTTTTTTTTACGTTAAGTTGTTACTTTATTCTTGTGTATGAAGATTTTTAGCACTCTTAATTTTAGTATGAATGTAACTGCATAGTGTACTCCAACTTATAGCTTATCATAGACATATCTATATAAAAAGGAAAAGCAGTTTGCATAGAGACCAAAAGTAGAAGAGACTTATTAGGATAAAGGTTGGCAAAAATCAATAGTATACAACACCATTCCTTTCAAAACAAGACTTAGTTTTATACTGATTTATATGTCCATCATAAGCTATATTTCTATGAAAAAATATTTGGAATACTAAAACCCTTTGGCATTCCTAAATGTGGTAGCCACAGGACATTGCCAGCATGTCAAATAATTTAGCTCCAACTTCTTGCATACAGTCTCACAGAGGTTTAGTCTCATGCCAAGGATTTAACAAATTAATCTGCTCATCCTTTATTTTCTGTTTTCATGCAAACTTTGTCACAGGCTGGTTCTCATACTAACTTTCCTTTGACCTTTTCAGAGTGTTTTGCAATATTAAGTGAGTGCTAAAGAGAATAGAATAGTTGCATTTTATGGGAGAAATAGAAATTGCATGGTAAATACACTGGAAAGATCAAAGCAGCTTTCAATGCAGAGAAATAAGAAAAACATTCTAATACAAATGTGGGAGATTTTCAAATAATTTATTAATAAAAGATTGAGCTAAAGTAGCAAAGTAGAAACAGAAATCAGCTTAAATCTCATGTTCTTATTTTAGTAAACTCAAGAAGAAAAGCACATCAGGAGCACAATTGAATTAATCACTTAAGAAGAAACAGAAAAAGATAGAACTGTGTGTGGTAAAAAATAAAATCCAAAGCAGAATCATAGTAGAAAATATTATTTCAGCTCTGAAGATTGACAGACCATTATGATGAGGTCCACTCTGAGATTTGTATAGTCAGAGATACATACACACTGCAACATGAAAATCAGTGTGATCCCCAAATCTCTAGGTCAGAGAATTTTTGGTGAACTGGGAATCAATGAGGATATGAAATATTAGGATTGTGTTTAGAGTGCCCAGTTTGAAGGCATCAGGATTTTTTTCATTTTCTGTGTGTTCCATCTCATGGCAACAGGCATGACATAAAAAATAGAGAAAATTATTAGAGTGATTTGTAGACTCTACTTGGGTCTAGACTTGGTGCCGAGTCTCAGAACCATGACCCCAAAGTCAGAGGCTGAAGAGCTGTGCTAATTACTCATTGATCCAAGCAGTTTAAGTGTATGATGTTGTCTAACTATCTGCATATAGAGACCAAGATATCTCATCAAGTACTTTTCTTTAACAATCCTGTAACTCCCAATTGCACTACACGTTGAATAGTAATGACAAATAATTTATTGGAACCCTAGTCTAAAATATAGATCTTTATAATTTAGGAATTTTTTATCTTTTTTTTTCTTCCTATAAATATATCCAAGCCAATTTGTGTAAATAATGATTTCTAATTTTAATCAAAACATTCTGTAGTGTCACCTAAAAATTCCAATAGTTGTGATTTCCTTTTAGGGAGCTGATAAAACCACTAGAGGCTTAGAAACAGATAGGCAAATGGCAGAATCTGTTATTTCAAAATCAGTTGGAAATAATGTTCAAAAATACAGTGTTAGAAGTGTTGGAAAAGTCATCAAATTGAAAGCTTATCTCATTTGGTAGCTGGTCTGTGGTGATGGCTAGTAATAGATGCATAAGTAAAGGTGTGAGGAAAACAGTAATGTAAATAAAAATATTTTAGTGGAATGGTCTTCAATACACTCACTTGAATTTGCAAAATATGAACTTTATGAGCAAAGTGGTGTGTTTTCAAGTCTCACATCCCTCAATGGATCAGCCTCATATTAATTTGTCTTATTTTCAAGTTGCTTTCCGAAGCCTTTGGTGCATCTTGAAATTCAAGGTTGTGCTAGAGAGCTCCACTGTCAGTTTAATCTGATGCTCCCTAACGCTTATATTTGAAGAGGCAGTGACAAATCTTTTCTCATTCATACTCTCCGTGTCATTTATGATTTTGTAGATCTCTGTTGTATCTTCTTGTCCATCTCCTTCCCATATCAATTTAGCAGAATGAATAATATCTTTCTTTTTAGTGGTTCATTGCATGAGCAATGGTTCCTTACTGTCTAAAAGTAAATAATTCCTGTCACTTTTCTCTGTGCCTTTTCCATCTAAAGCTACTATAGCCTTTCCTTAATAGAGGAGTTGGATATCTATATATCATTCAAGATGAGGGCTCTCAAAAAACAGACAAACAAACAAACAAACAAACAAACAAAACCACTGTTCTTTTTCTAATAATTTCTAACGTTCAGTTTTTCTTTGCTACTGATCATTGAGCTGAAGTTTTCACGTAGTTGTTTAGTACAAATCAAGATTTCTTTCACTTGGAGACATGAATGTGTATGGAAAGTTTGGATTATCTTTTCCCTAAGGGCATTGCTTTAGATATATATGTATTGACTTGTTCTATGTAGATGTTCCATGTCATTAGCAGACTTTATCACCTCATTGTCTTCTTTTCCTGGAGTGCTTATAATAGCACAGGCACCAGCACAGATCTCTGTGGAATCTTTCTCCATTAGTGATCACTCTCCACAGGGAAAATAAACCATTACCTCCTATTTTGTTTCTGGTTTGTTGGTTGGGGTTTTTCTTCTGAAGAGTCATTCCTCCATGCAGTGATCTTTTTTATTCCACATTAGATTACTTTCTTGAAGAATGCCTTGTTAAGGCAGCCTTGTCAAATGCCTTTTGGAAATCTGAGTAAAACCATATCTTTTGAGATGTAATACATAAAACTGGTAATATTAACTAGAGAAATAGTCCAAGCAGTCAGTGGCATCCAAAAAGCAAGTAAGCTGCCTGCCAACAGACAACATTTAAACTGCTTCTAGAAGAGCATATCTAGTTTTATGTATAGACATATACTATTCAGGACTAAATTTTGGAGACTTCATCTGAAACTGAATCTCATCCCTTAAGCCATGGAAATGTATTTTCTGGGGTATTTTTGTAATTTTTCAAAGGTTATGAAGATATTGCAAGGTCCCTGGTGGCTGGGGAAAGGCCATTACTGAACCCTGTAGGGGGAAAAAAGGGGTGCACAGCGAGAGGGTTCCTTGTGTCCTTGCCAGCCACCTCGACATTACCCCAGGTTTGGGCTTCTAGTCGCACGTGCAGATTCTCACAGAGATAGAGCCGTATGCTAAATTTAAAAGCATGAACGTTCAGCACTTTATTCGGAGGCTGAGCAGGTTATATAGGGTTATGGGCTGAACACGAGCACAAAGACAGCTTTGGATAGGCTAGAGGTTGGTGTCCATGCGCCAGTGGTCTGCTCCCATTGGCTGGGGAGGCAGTGTGCATGCAGCAGTCACGACCCCTAGACGCCATGAGTTGTTGTTTACTTGGGTCTGAAGTTGTTTACCTCCTTCTTCAGGCTGCCTCAAGGTCACCCTGACCTTGCCAGCCTGTCGGCTCCTGTAACATGGGTTGTGCAAAACAGGGGCTTACCAGATCTCTCCTACACACCCATTTCCAAAAAAGCCTATAGGCTGCTCAGCCTCACTTAGGTTCCTGGGAAAATCGAGAATTTAATCCTCTTCACAACTCTTGTTGTACACATAAAGGTGAAGAAGGTATATGAGAACAGTCCTCATGGATTTAACCTGAGGGCTGGACTAAAGACTTACTGAAGTCCCTTCCAGTCTGAACTAGTACATGATCCTATGATTCTATGAATCAAGGCCTTTATTTAACATAATGTAGTTATTCAGGGGTAATTGCCACGCTAACAAAATACGCTTCGGAGTTTTCTCCTACTGGAGGAATATTACTGAAATATGATATATCATAGCCTTATGGTGTATAAAGCATTCTATGAATTGTATAGTGTAACATAGTTCCAGCCCCGCAGAGCTGGAAAACAGCTAAACAGAGATGAAAAAGCAAGACGCATTAAAGAAACTGTAGGAAAATGCAAAGTACTTTTTATTAGTATTTGACTTGATCGCATATCATTGAACAAATTGTAGCTATCACAGTAAACACAAATCTTCAGAAAAGATCTGAGTGGCAAGGCAATGATGGATTTAGAAGTGAAAAACATTGTCTCTGCTCCAATTCACATCCAAATTGTGAGTTAAATAATCAGTAGAAGAACGTAGGAATTTTCCTTGTACATCAAAAGAAATATATGTGTTAGATAGTATATATATTTCTTAATATAATATTAAAACCCCCACAATTTTGAAATAAGCCAAATAAATTCTTGTAAAATATAAGTGGAAAACTGCAGTCTTAATTAGCAAGTATAAGAAATTTGATCATATTTGCAGCTAATATATCATGTTGTTATACTATAATCAGGTAAAATAAACACACTAAATATCTCATCTTTGAATTAATCCAACTTAAATTTGTTTAGTTGCTCATTCAGTTCCCAGACCTGGCATGCAGCTGTAAAGCCGGATGACCTAGACATTTTTGTTCTTTACAAAACTGGATACAAAAAAATTCTCGCAAATTCCAGTATGCAGACTGGTTATAAATATCTCTCAAAGAAACCAGTGTTGTAATTTTTTTCAGAATAATATTATCCACACTAAGAAACCCTGATGATGTTTACTCATCAGGTTGAGCACAAATAATGGAAACCTTTTTTTCAGAGAAGGTGGTCAGAGTACCAAGGGTAATACAGTATCTTACTGTTGTAGTTAGGAATTATTCCAAACTACAACACTTACATATTTGATATTTGCAGTAGTTATTTTTTCATCTCAATATTAAAATTTGTAAATGCTACACTTATAAATGTGATTCCATTGAAAATTGCTAAGTTATGACCATATCTCAGCAACATATTCAAATTAAACATAGTTTGCAAAAGGCAGTTTTCTATTCTCCCCTACTTATATCTGGCAGACAATGTAAGTGGGGTTTTTTCTAATTCAATATATATGGGACAAGCAGGCAACACCCATTTTAGCTAGTCACCTGAAATATTCAGAGTGAGTTAACAAAAATACTTAGGAAATTTTCATTCTAGGTGAGAGAGGGAAATCACAGGTTGACAAAATAACAGAGAATTTCTCTGGTTCCTTCCCCCATCGTACATCAGAACACAACATATCTAGATTTTCCTAGTCTCATGTCTGTCTAAACTGTGTTTATTTTTATGATGTGAATTTTACAGCTCCATCACTTAGCACTCACCTCTACTCTTAGACTGAAAAGCCCTCTAAAAAAAATTTCTTCTGCTGAAAACTGAGATGTTTATTTCTCAAGCCGTCTTCAAAAGAGACACAGAACAAGAAACTTTCATAGGTCTATAAATGGCAGATTTAATTCCATAAATAGTTATTCTCAGCATGTCCATAAATGATAAATTCTCAGCATGTCCTTCCTTGGTTGAACAAAAGCTCTCTGTCAAAGTCATCAACATTTCCTTTCCCTTGTTTTTGTAAAGCTCATAGTTTTATTTTCTATTCTCTCTTAGTCTATAATATTCTGCATGTTCTTAGCATGTTGTGCTTAAAACTTGACATTTTGCTTCCTGAAGTCTGCTGCAACTAAGAAATCATGTCTGATGTCTCTCAGTGCTGTTTATTGATCCTTTCCAAGATGGGAGACAGCACTGCTTCTCCCATTCCAACACTCATTGATTTGTTCAAAGATTGAACTTACAATTACAATTAATTATTAATAAAATATTGAATTTCATAGGACTTAGAACATTAGAGTCCTCCTTAAAATGTTAAATAAGTACTACATCGTTATAAATACATTTTTTTTCAATTTGTCTGTAACCACTCTATTGTAGTGATTCATCTCTATTACAATTTCCTATTGTAACTATACAAACCAGTGTAAAAATTCTTATTAGGTTTTAAACTAGGATGCTATACTCTTGATTTTCTAAGTCAGTTACAACCTCATAGAGGGTGATTAGGTCTGAAAATATGCTTTGATACAAACATCTGACAAGATGTTTATTCTAATATCACCTTGTTGCATGTTGAGTGCTTACAGATTATTCAGTACTTTCCCTGGTATATTTATAGGATTCAGGATTAATATGTATTTAGTTCTGCTCACAAAGTTTTCCTTTGCAAGGAGATCACACTCATCTACGTTCTTTGATCTCATGGGAGTTCTTAAAGATAATTGCTAATGGGCTAGAAATTGATTGACATGTTTCTTAAGTACTTTAGTGCAGTCTCTTGCAACTTATGGCCTGTGGACTGTTGGAGGTCCATAAGACACAAAGTAGCAGTTTCTTCTTTATTTATTTGTTAGACTTCAAAACAGAAAAATATGGGAAAGAAGACAATTCATTGAGCAAAATTTCTATTTATGGATTAAAAAAAAAAATGTGGAAGAGATAAGATATACACATCCAGAAATTTATGGCTGTTATTTATCATTATTTGAAACAAGATGCAAAACAGTGTGGCAATACTATGGAAAGAGGGAGTGGTGGAGAAAGGAAATGTGTTCCAATTATGCCTAGTAGTATTTTTGACAATATTCTACAGGAGTGAAAACCATAATTGAGAGAGTTTACTGATATCAGTAGCCAGTTTGCTAGTGTATAACACCTGTGTTTGCTCAGTACAGTGAATTTCTTCATCCCATTAAACATTAGAAATTTTAACAAATGAGTTCTAAAATGAAGCAGTAGTTGAAATAGTTCATTTGCAAAACTTTAAGATTGTAGGGCAAAGAATCTGCCACATAAAACAATATTAAAAATCTGTCAGTCATTTATTCATCTTCCAGCTCTCTTTATGGTGTGGGGTGGGATTAGATAATTTTCCTTTCAGAGATAAATACATATCTTTAGGTAGTTAGGCTGACAGAGGAAAAGATGCAAGAGGGAGGATACTGAGGAAAGTTCTGCCATTCTTCTATCTGCCTTCTTGACCAGAATTCAAGTGTAAGCAGAGGAATAAAAAAAATAAATGTACACTACCACTCAATTGAGAGAGAGCAGAGGCAGACCTAGAAAGGCAGTTTCAATTTTCTTTCCTTTGTTCTCATTATTAATATATTTCCATCAAAGGGGAATCTTCTTACGAGTTTATGCTTAATCCCTCTGTGCCCTTTTTCCAAAAATATCTTTAGGATTTCAGTTTCTCCATCAGACTTCTGCTAATATGAAATACATGAACAGCTAATTTAGCTGTCAGTGGAATAACTTCATTACTTTTGCTCTTCTGCCCCTTTTCACAGCTATTTAAGGCTCTAGAAAAAAACCCAAACCACCTCTCTAAAGAGTTTGTATGTTCTGTTGAACTTTTAAAGGGAAATGAATTATATAACACAAATATATGATATGCTGTACAGCATATTGACCATCTTGCAGTGAGAAGTGATGCTGTGCACTCTTAACAGCTATAAAAGAGATAGATTTTTATATACCAAAATAGCACAATAACTCTGACTAATGCATGTCTACATTTTCCATAGTGTATTCTTACTTTAATAACATTTCTCCAAATAAAGGCAACAACAGTTTGGTTTGAGGACATATACAGAACTTATCTGGATGCTGTGAATTTTGATGATCCATATTCTATAGAAGAGTTTCCATGTCACTTGAAGATACTGTTTCAGTACAACTAACATACAGGTAATTCTGCTGTAATAAGCTGTTAAGCAATTGTGGTGACTTGAATCAACTTAGTGCTAATTGATTTTCATATAGCGGCTTGGATGTCAGATGAAGATGAAAACCTTGTTTTACGTTTCTCTTTAGCCTTCTTTTAAGGGAAGTTTTAAACTTAAAAGTCTACAAAAGAGTGAAGTAATCACTGTGTCACAGATTTAGGTGGGGAAGAAAACCTCCACCTGTACCACTTGTTATTGTGAAGGAAGAACACAAATCTAATTGAAATAAAAAAGGAAAAATAATGCAATGTGAACTTGCAGTTTAGTCAGTCAACAAGGAATAGGATCTCTCAGTTTTAAGTATTTACTTCCTAAAGTATATTGCATTTTATAGACATCTTGATCACTTTGATACTAGGATCATTCTGGGAGACAGATCAAGGAGAGCTCAGGTTTCCTGGATAAAGAACATGGTTTTTTCATTACAGTTGAGAGAAGACTGGATGTCTGCTCTGTGTCTTCAAGGAAGAGAAACTTTGCTTCAGTCTGGTATCATTGTTGTACTGCCTTAACTTTAGGCAGCAAAAAATTAAAAGGAATATGTTCCTTGTGTTGTTTGTGTTCGGAATGAGAATATTTGCCACAAATTGTATTCATGATATTGTATTAAAACCAGACAGAACTTATCTCAGAGAATTGTTTCTAATTTCAGAGAATATTCTGAGTTGGAAGGGATCCACAAAGATCATCACGTCCCACATGATAAGAAAGACAGTAAAATTGCTCTAGGTTCTGATCATATCAAGTGTGCTGAGCAGGAGCTGCAATGTACTCATGAAGAGTATGTGCATTTTCTCAGAGTACTTGGCAAGGGTAAGGTAACTGTGTTCTTTCTTGGAAATCAAGAAAAGCTAAAATATTTACATTGAATACCTTTTTTTTTTTTTTTTTTTTTTCCCCTGGACTGCCAACATCAAGTGCCTTTTACCATTTCTGGGACAGAGTTGTCTCTTTTGTGTGTGTTTGTGCATCATCTGGCATCATAGGGAGCCAGTTGGTGTTTTAGAGTATGCAGCACTGGTTCATTACAGATTCTTCCACATAGTTTTATGGCTGTCTTTATTTCTTTTCCTCCAACAAGAACAGTAAAAGGATAATTTTGCTGGACTGTGTAGGGAAAAAAACCCCAAAACACAACAACAACAACAAAACAAAAAAAAAAACCACACACAAACCCCCAGAAAACAGAAATGGATGACAGCTTGTCATAAAATGCATCATACTGGAGAATGAAGATGTGAAAAAAGCGTAAAGTTTACCAAAAGTGAAGTAGTAGTACATACCATGAAAAAATTCACTTGGGAAGTTGATTTCATAGTAGTATTTCTTTCCATCAAATCCTCTGAAGGATGGCATAGGAAAGTAGAGTTAAAAGCAGAACAAAATCATTGACTATGACCTACTGTTGGGTTTCCCAAGAATTATTTCCATAGCATTGTGTTAATATGAGGGGAAAACAAACACAATTACTGTTGTTTTCTGTGTGTTGATTTGAAAGGTTTAGAATTCTAAAGGTAGTTTTATGGTTGTCTCTTCAATATGTAAATTTATCCCTTATGTCTTGGAAAGTCTAATGTTACTAAAGAATGATGAAGCAAAAAAGATTGTGTTCAAAACATTTGGTCTTTTACTGATAAGTGTGTATTAAAAAATAACACTCACAGAAGGTGAACAGATTGCTTCATTAATTGAAATTTTCATGTCTATCCTTCCCTGAGATCTATAATATTGCATGTTAAAATTTGGTTTCTTAGTGATGATCTCTTGTTGAGGGTAGTCTCTACATATGCAGGGTGATTAAAAGCTTCCAATGCAGCAAGGTAGATCTTATTGCTCTTATTTGTGTTTCCTCATTTTAGTAGAAGGCAAGTAAGATGGTTCAGGATGTATAAGTAACATATTAATTTACCCACAGCTGTGCCATGCTTAATTCCACAAGAAGAAAAGTGTAAAGTCTATGGGATTTTTCTTTGTTTGTTTTAAATTATTATTATTTTTATATTCTACTTATATTTCTGATCATTCCATACTCAAGATATAAACAAAAGAGAAATAATTCAGGAAAATAAATTAGACAGACATCAGCAGGTTCAAAAAATTTTGCACAATAATGTTTTAGATGTTTATCTTTTGGAAACAAGTCATGATAATCTATGTGTTACCTGTACATATATTAGCTGATAATATACTGAAGCAGTCACACATGTGCTTCTATTTGGCTTATCGTATGACAGCCAGGCAAAAGATATTCGATGGCAATGGACAAAATTGAAAAACATCTAATTAGCCAGTGAAATTCATTGCTACCTCTAATGTTCCCAAATAACCAGCAGGTTACACAGTAGATTGTGCATGTATGCCAGTGTAATGTGTATTAGATGTGAAATATCTTTGTGCTTCTGCATATACAAACAGAGTTTGCCTGAGGTTTCGAAGAAACATGGTTTATTTTTAAATTATTTTAGGAGAAATTCTTATTGCAAATCATAGGTTAACTTCTGACAGCCTCTGGAATTTTAAACATCTGACCACTGTTGCAAAATAAACTGTCTGAATCCTTAAAACTCTTTCAGCAGTGAAAAAGGACATGGTAAAACCAAACTGAAGTGTGCAAGACAACTACATATCTATAGGCTATTCCCTGTATCTCTGCATGACATTCAGTAGACACAAAAAGTCAGCAACATTAAAACAACTTTTCAGTTAACAAAGTTTCTGGTGTGCCTTCGACAGAATAGTCAATACTGCTACCTGTCTGAAACGTCATACACATCAACTGAAGATACAAACACATTAACTTCCAGACTCCTATGAATGTGTTTCCTTGATGTGATGCTCAGCTCTGAACAATGAGATTTTACAGAAGAAATTACAAACTAACATCTAGTCAGGCTGTTGACAGCAGAATAAAAATGTCACATTAACTTCAGAAAAAAACCAAAAACAAACACACTCCAATGAGAAACTTGTAAAACAGTCACAGTGATACCTTAAAACACAGCAAAACCACAAAGGACAAAACAAATTTGAAACTGTAATGTTGTTTGGTGAATATTTCATGAAATGTAAAAGAAAAAAAAAAATCAAGACAGCCCACAATTCCATAAAGTGAAACTGTTTTGATTTCTTGCATTTTAGTTAGTTACAATGTGGAATACATGTAAGAAAGATGTCGTTATTAATCACCACAAGCTTTTAAAGGTGCATACACATATAATCATAGATACCAGAAACCAAATGGGTCTCTTGTGGAGAGCTGGATACGATCCTTATAGAAGGTCAGTAAGTTGTACTTGGCCAGCTGTTTATGCTGAGATTTAACTGCATCCTACTGGACTTCCGTATAAAGTGCTTCCTCTACTCATGCATCACCACATAATGTGTGGTCTTATCCTACTCAGAAGCACCTGTAAGCACCTGTCAGGTACAAAGGGTTGCATCAAATACAGTGACATCAGGCTCATGGTGTTCTACGGGGCTTGATTTTAGTGAGCAGTCAGGATTGCTCACAGGACTTCTCTGTAAAACCTGAACCAGATCTCACTCTAAAAACTTACCTTGCATGGTGTGAAGAAAATTTTCTTGACCATAACAACCAGAATAAACAACTGTCAAGATACAGGTTTTCCTCAAAATTTATGGGGTGTACAAAGTTACCATTTTGTAACTTCACATCTTCATCTATTTGACAGTTAAAGGGGAGCTGCTTCTACCCCTACATTAGTAGCTGCTTTTTACTGCGTTTAGTCTCAATGGAGTCCTTCTACAATAAAATATCATTCATCAAAGATGATAATGTCTAGCCCAAAGCAACTATCTGACTATTTCCCTCTCTTTGGGAAAGTTTTGCAGGTGAGTATTGAAGCATATATGTCAATGAATTAAGTAATTTAAGTGTCACCAGTCTAGTATCTTTCACGGAAAATAAATCCATTCAGAATAAAAAAGTGATATTCTTGGTAACATCATAAAGAAATCAAGTCCATTCTGTAAAATTGTCATATTTCATAAAAATGTCTATAAAATTTATATTGTTGAAGAATATTCTTTCCTTCTCTGAACTTATCTGGAAGGCAAGAATTTTAATGCAATTACTGTACAGAAATTGCTAAATGTTACAAAGGTAGTAAGAAATAATGTACATTTTTTCTTGCTAATTATAAGCATAGAAGTAAAAGTGAAGTATAGACATACACAGTATTTAACTATTTGTTATTCTTCAACAACAGATTGTACTTGTTTTGTATTCATATATATGTATTAATAACATTAATAACAAAATTTTCCTTCTGACTTATAAAGATTTTGTAACATAAGCTCAGTCACATTGGAATTTATGTATACACAGAAGAGTTTTTTAAAGTAATTTTTATATTTAATTCCCCCAAATTTTTGCCATCTTCTCATTATATACAGATCTGAAACATAAAATGTCTGATTCATTTACAGTTATAAGTTCTAAAAGTAAAGATAAGTATTAAAACATATCTAAAATACAGTTCACAGAAGTTAAGAAATCGTTTTAAGCTTTTTAGGATTAATGAGCTCTAGTTGTTTAAGCTTTCAGCTGTAGATCACTCATTTTTTAAGCTAGCTTAACCATGTCCAGTGCCTCAAAGTTGTTACCCTTTAAAGGCTCTTTGGCAGTTCAGTTGAAGCTATCTATTAAATACTGTTTTCTACAGAAAAATGTCCACATGAAGAAAATAAGATCAATGAAAAGAAACCTTGTTATCAGCCTCAACTAAGGCCATTGAATAAAAAAGCATGAGGATCATTAAGGGAATGTTTACCTTGCTGAGATTAAATCCCTCTAAGGGTTCATAGACAGACAAAAGGAAAGAGGTAAGATGGAGAAAAAGAAGAGCAAATATTCCATAAAATACAGCTTCAGAAAGAAACCTTCCCAAGAATAAGTTTAACATAAGAAAAGATTTGTAACTAAAACATAGAAGAAATACTATATAGGAAGCTACAGTAAGTATTATGAGATACCCTGATTTAATTAGTCCAGGCAGATCATTTCCAGAATGTCTCCACCAACACACAGTAAGTAAACTGCAGAGATGTTCTGCTTTTTGTTACTGATATTGGCATGACAAAGAAAGCTTATTCTCTTCTGAGAGCTAGAAGGATTTACATCTGGACTTGTTCTGAAAGGAATATGGTACTCTCTTTTAAGTAACACCTGTGACAAATCTTCCACCCCTTGAACTTAAACTTTTAACAGAGAGAAAAAAAGCAATGCTTTGCTACTTCCCATACCATGAAATGTTAATGAAAAGCCTGCAGAGCTTTTGTGCTTAAGGCCAGGTCCAAATTACTCAGTGGTTTCCAACCAGCCTCCTGGTATTATTGTGATTAGATTTAGGAGTATTGAACTCATGTGGGTAGAAAAAACATGTGTCCCTGTTGCTGATGTTGTGTGCTTCATGAAGAACTGAGGGATCCTAGGGGCGATTAACTTCAGCAAAATAAACAAAACTCTATCAAACAAACACATTCAAAGAAAGAGAAGGAGCAAACTTTTTAGGAACTGGTTCTCTCAGAGGAATGGAGGTAGGAGGATTCTTTATGCTAGTCTGGTTTTCAACTTGTGCTAATGCACTGAAAATTATTCAGAACATTCTATTTGTCTTCTAACTGATGTACAGAGGAAAGATTGGTGTAACACGCAGTTTTTAAACAGCGAATGAAGAAGCACTTTCTGATTGGCAGATTTTAGAGGATATTAGCACATGCTTACCTGTAACCAATTATCTATTCTTCCAAGGATAAAATACTATCAATGGTCTCCTCTAGGCTCTCTCTCTTTCTTTTTCCTTGCCAAGTCCTGCACAACTTCTTAACAGAATTTGCAGTAATTCAAAGCTATTCATCAATGCCACTTTCATTCTTCTGAATTACTTCCTATGTGTCCCATTCTTTTCCACATTAGTTCATCAGCATGTAGGTTTGACTTACCCTTCTTTTCTGTCCATTCCTCATTTCTGAAATAAGGGATTATATCTTTAACTTTCATATTCTTTCAAACATACTTTTTTTCAGTTAGATCACATTCAGTCTTTGAAGCAGAAACCCTTGCTGTCCTTATTTAAAAAACAAACAAAACCCCCAAACCCCTCTCTTTCCATTATGGATTATCTGAGAGTGTTTATTTGATCTTTGAAAACCTCTTCATAGAGCCGAAAAAAGGCAGAAATCTGAGAATAAGACTGGAACATTTATACATTGCAATAAAGTATTGGATACATGAGGAGAAAAAGAATTTTGAGTCAGAAGTTAAAAATACTGGACAGCCTTCTCCTTCCAGCTTCTTTGAAATAAGAGAACAAAGGAGTTTATGAATAAGATTTTGTAGTCTTACTCACTTTGTGGTACCTATTCTATATCTGTGGTATCCATACTACATTTTTAAGGTATTGGTTTTGTGGGTTATAGCATAACAGTTTAACAAATTTCTACAATAATGACTAGTCTCTAAAATTCATAAAATGTTTTCTCTGTTGTGTTCATTTTCATAATATATTTGATCTATGTGCTCTTTGAGTTACAGTTTACTTTTCAGGATAGAGAGGAATCTCATGAATGAGTGGCTTGGATTTCAGTTTCCTCTACAGACTGACAGTGCCTCCTTACTGAGAACCACAGTTCCACATAGGTCATTTCGTCTTAACTCATGATATCTTTCCAGTGCAGGCTCTGACAATACAGTCTCATGCTCAGCCAATTTATCTCTAGGTATTCTTCTTTACATTCAGGTAGCATTCACCTCTAATCAAGATCAGGATCATTTTTCTTTGGAATCCAACTTAGGATTCAACAGAGCTCTGACAATTGTTGATCTTGAGTTATTGACACCAGATTACAACATAATAATCCTACTTTTCCATTTTATTCCCTTCAGTGGTTCCACCGTTATGCCCATCTGAATCTTCATAAAAGAGACACAAATGCCACAAGATGCTGCGTCTCTCTGAATAAAATGTAATGATCTCACTGGATTTTGATGATGTCATGTCATGCAGATGTAAGTTCTGCTGTTCACCCAAGAGAATGATCTTTACACAGCTCTTATGGACATGTTATAGGCCAATTATGTGTTTTGATGTTCAATCCATCCCTTCAGTAACACTGTCTTAGAAATTCTTTCTAAAAAGAGCATGCTGTAAGAAAGAGGAATAAGAAGGTCCTTTCAGTTTAGAGTCTTTAGACCAATTAACCTAAAGTCTCGGGTTATTCAGACTCAGTAAACAGTAGAGAACACACTTGTTTATCTAATCTACCTGTGACCCCAGTGCATGTTGCATGTTTGAAGTCTAAGATACTTCTTGGACCTACATGCAGGAAATAGAGTAAATATAAAGTGATTTATGAATGGAATCTTAATCATAGTCTTAGTTTATGCCAAAAAGTAAGTATGAAGGAAAGTAAGTCAATCTCCTTTTGCTAAATTTTGTGAGATTCCAGTTTTTAAATCTTAAAAAAATTCTGAAATGAAACCTTCCAGAAAACAGACCAGATTCCATACCAGTTTGGTTACTATGGCTTATTTCTGGAAGGACCATGTTTAAATTTATAACAAGAGTCCAATAGAACAGAAAATTGAGCTTCAATCTCCTGAAAAGCCAGAAAATATACTTTACACCATGCTGTTACTCTCTGTGAGTGTAGTAGATAACAGCGCACCTTAAATGTGCACAGACAGCTGTGTGAGCAAAAATCTGCCATTAAACTATGACACCTCCCCCAGAAATTCAGAAGTTCATTAAAATATTTCTAATAGGCATTAGTCATCCCTCTCTAAGGGATACTAGCTTTCTCAGAGTGAAGAGATATTAAAGATAGAACTTCCACTCCAGACAAGCAATTAGGTGTGCAGACAGATCACCTAGCTGCTCATTTATACTTTAATTGATTTGTAGTTAATAGATATCTTGAAAAGGACCCAGTAACTGAGAGAAGTACTCTGAGTCTATCCAAGGACATGAAATTTTATTTATCTTCATGTAGTCACATCCCAGAGGAGTAGTAACAGTAATACACATAGTTTCCAGGTTGTGCTTTAAATCCTGTAAGGCTTGTAGCTTTGCATCTAGATATTAGTTCTCTATACACAATATTTTGGAAAACCATGTTTTGTTTCTTTTTTTTTTCTTTTACTGCAGGGAATAATGTAAGAGCATCCTATATTGTCTACTTATTAATCACATTTAAGGAATCGAAATAATAAGAAGTTGAAAAACACACTCTAATAAAGAATTACTTTGACCTGGTGATTATACAAAAGGGTAGAAATAGCTATTCTGAATCACTGCTATTTATTAATTTGTGTTTAAATTCTCTTAAGTGCAGTTTCTACTTTTTTTCATATTCCTAGGACTATATTTTTTTTTCCAAGTGCTGAGAATGTACTATCAAAGCAAGGGTGACACCATACAATGTTATTTTAAAACAGAGTGCAGGTTTCTAAGGTAGGTTTTGCTGAACTTTAAACGGCAGCAGACTTTGACAGTTTCATTGGCTAAAGGTTTCCGTTTCATAGGCAAACAGCCATTTAATTGTGCCATCAACAATTTAGCCATAGGTAGATTTATAAAACTTTTAACCTTGATGAAAATTGTTTAAGTTTCATTTTAATTTGAATTAAGATTGATTTTCTATCACATAAAAAAAAATTCACCCAGACCTGCTTAGATATGGAATGTGTATGGTGAAATTTGAGTTCAGAAAAAAACTGTGGTAGTAGTGTCAGCCCTTCCCCAATAAATGAAAGAAACTTGAAAATTTTCTTTCCTTTCAGAAATATTTTTCAAATGGAAGATATACCAGATAGTGAAAATTTATGTCCACAAAAATTTATTACTACTATCCAAGCAGTGATATTGCTCAGTCTTTTTCACAGCTTTTTCTTATACAGCTGGAATTCAAAATGGTTCCTATTACTTATTTGAGTGGATGGCCCCTTTCATCCACACATGGTTGCATTGAATATCTAAGCTGGACTCTGGCTCCTTAATTTAGAGTACTGGTATTTTTACTGACTAGAAGATGCACATGGATATGACATAAAACAAGTAATTACTTTTTTTTTTGCATTAAACTGAGTCAGATATTCTGCAGTGGAAAACTGAAGGAAAGAAAATGTCTAATAGCATCCTTGCTTTCTGTGATGCTTTAATTAGGAATTGCCTAGAGTAATGTCAGAGATTATTTAACATTGAATCTTTGGGCAATATCTGAAGATGACTTGTCAGTAGTTGGCAATATAACACAACTCAGATGGACACTTATGTAAAGGATGCATTACATTAAGTAAAATCAGAAAGGGCAATTTTAAGCTTTAGCATAAGATATGTTTTATATATTCTTTTCCTATTCTGCAAAGATTGACTTTGGAAGATGTTTGGGGAAACTTTTTTCTGGTGAGCTGTGTTTTTTGTTGTTTTGGGTTTTTTGTTTGTTTGTTTTTGTTTTTGTTTTTTTAAATACCTTCAATCACAGTTATTAAAAAAAGAAAAAAAAGTCCTTCCTAAAAGTTTATGTTGGAATTCCAATGAGCCACATGTCAGATAGCCAAAAACTTGAAATTACTCATCATCAAACTGTGTTCCTAAGGTAGTAATGTGGCCAAAGTAATCAAATAGCAAACCACTTTAATAATTTTTTTCCAATTTTTCAATTAAAAAAGTGCAACAGATTAAGTATGTTTCTCTGGAGAACAGTGTTGTTTCTCGTGAGCTGAAGCACTCCTACATTAATGGTATTTATCTGCAAAGTACCCTGTAAAAAATGAGTGCAAAGTGAAATCAGGGTCTCTTAGAAGTAAGCAGGTGTGTCCTCTGTTTTTTTTGACAGTATAATTAGTCATGCTGAGGACCTGGAGGGATTTTGCTGTAGCTCATCCTGGCTTGTTTACCAGATATCCTTTTATTCCTGCCAAGTTTATCTGGATTTACCAGACAATGCCTAGGGAAGCTATCATGGTTTGGAAATAATGTCAGTGGTCACCTCAGCATCACATGCTAGGCTAGCTGATTAACAGAATCCTGCTACCCTGAAGCCATATTACACTTCATCCATTACAGCTGGGCTCACTAAAGTAGCCTTGCTATTCTACTCATAAGGGTAGTCTCCCAGGGAAAAATAAGTCTATATACATAGAATATTCTCAAACAAAACATCTGAGCATTTTGTTCCCTCACGCCATTAATAAGTGTCATACCTAAGGCCAGATTTTAGAAAAGTGGCAGTATCTGTACTAGTAAACTGAAATATTTTCTAAATGGTACAAACCTGACGTCTTAAACTAGACAGGTCATGATGTCCTAGACAGCTCAGCTATTGGTACTGATGTTGTTTTGGCCCACTCTTAGATGAAATGGCTGGATGTGATTTGGAGCTTGCAACAAGCAGTGTGAAGACAAAGACAGTTTAGCTGTATGGGCACCGGCTGTGCTGTACCAGGTAACCTCAAGGTAAAATAATAGTTCCATTTTGGGAGCAGTATTAACCACATCAGGGTGACTATTAATTTCCTAATTTCATATTTATTCATCTCTTTAATAGACATAAATTTTAACAAGAAACTATACTTCTATAAGTTCTAGTTAAAATTTTCACTAATTTTCAGTAGGTAAATAAGTTTAGGACAAGGTGATCTGTTACACAGTTACCAAACAGCTGAGCTAAAGAAACCACTCATGTATAAAATCTTTGTCTAAAGAAAGTGTATTATAATTTGGATAAATTTTAGCCCCTGTTTTTGTGGGTTTGAAGTTAATTCCCTTGTCTTTTCATTAAGCTAATATTAAATATGCATATGGTTAAAATTATCTGCTGAGGAATTTTTCTTCACTGGAGGCCTAACACTTACTTTTGAAAATGTTTCTTAGGGATTTTTCTTGCAATCTTATTCTGAAAAGATTTTGTATTTTCTGTAACTGAGTCATCGATTGATTTGTGGCACTGTATTTGGATTCTATAGGAATTTTTAAATTCAAATTTGGAGTCCATAAAAACAATCCGGATGATTATTTCTATCTCTATTTGTTTATATGGTAAAGAAGTGCAGAGAATGTGATTCTCTCACATTCAGAGAATGTGATAGTACCACACAATAGAGCAAGTGGATGCCTAAGGGAGTCTGTGACCCCATGGGAAACCCATGCTGGAGCAGGCTTGTGTCGGAACCTGTGGCCCCATGGAGTCTGTGTTTGAAACAGTTTTACTGGCAGGACTTGTGATCTCACGGGGAACCACGTTGAAACAGTTTGTTCCTGAGGGACTGCAGCCCATGGAAGAGACCCATACTGGAGCAGTTTGTGAAGTACTGCAGCCCTTGGGAAGGACTCACATTGAAGAAGTTTGCAGAGGACTGTCTCCTGTGGGAGGGACCTCACGTTGACCACAGCACCCATTCCCTGTCCCCCTGCACTGCTGACAGGGAGGAGGTAGAGAAAGCAGAAGTGAACTTGAGCTCACCTCAAGAGGGTGGGAAAGAGGAGTGTTTTAAGATTTGGTTTGATTTCTCATTATCCTACTTGTTGTAGTTTGGAATTATTATGTGAATTCTCTCTTCTGCCACTAACAGCCCAGGCCAGCAGTTAACAAAAAGGGGTAGTAAACTGTGGTGTAGTGGAGAGCACTCTGAGTCCCAAGGTCACGAGTTCGAGTCTCAGTGGGGACAGCCTCCGCAGTTGAATGCCTCCCAGATGACCAACAGTTAACGACCCTTTTTGTTAACTGCTGGCCTGGGCTGTTAGTGGCAGGAGAGAGAATTTACATAATAATTCCAAACTACAACATTACTCTAATTTGACTGATAATAAATTAAGCTAATTTCATCAAGTCTAGGCTGTTTTGCCTGGTCTGACCTAGATGACTCTGCTGTGAGCAGAAGGTTGTTTGGACTGGAGACATCCTGATGTTTCTTCTGGTCCGAATGACTCATTCTGATACAGTGGTTCAATTTTCTGAAAGACTTGAATGCATGACAAATTTGATTGATTGGTGTTTGAAGAATGCAAAATGAATTGACTTTTTCAGGTAAGAATGCAGAGGCTTGACGTAACGAAGTGCTACATATAGTACAATTGTATTTTTATTTATTCAGTCTGCAAATGCTATCAGTAAGTATAACAAAACCAAACATCTTAGATAATCAATCATGAGTAAGTGAAGCAAACAGATCACAGTAATTCACATAAATAAACTCCTGTAAATGTCATGGGAACTATTTAATAATAACTAAGTTTACAGAAATTGGAATCAATTTGAAAATAATTTCCAACAAACCTTATGTCTAGATTAATTAGATAATTTATTAATGAAAATATTTGATTAGTCCTATATACGACTTGTGTATAATAAACAGTTCAACTTTACATGTGCAAGTGAAATTTCATATTTCTGTTGTGGATGATTTGTATCCACCTGAAACTGCTTTAGAAGAGGAATTACTATGAAAACAGTTTGCTTTGCCTTGTCAACCTTTATTGCATTTTTTAATTGCTGCCTCAAGTTACAGAGTAACACTTGTCTTTGTTCTACTAAATCTACATGATGAGACATGACAATCTTGTCTAACAATGGTTTAGAGGTCCCAGGAACACAAAAGAACTCGCTTTCTCTCTCCTAAATTACTGATTGCTTGCTGATGGAAGGAGTTATCTAGGACAATTTATTTGTTCTTCTGATAAGGCAGAATTATGTTGGATGCTCAAGTCTTTTTCAGCTTTCCTCATTGGCAAGTAATGTTCATCAGTACTTTCAACTGTTCCACATCAGAACAGTAACTATCAGAATGTAATCCTTGGAGAAGTAATAATGAAAATAATTATCCTTTGAACCATGAAAACAGTGAGCTCAAAACCGTAAGTACTAATAGAGAGACATGATCTGTTAGTTTTTCACTCTTTAGCTATTTCTACTTGGGCAAATGTGCTCTCTATTTGACATAAAAGAATTTACACTGTTCCCTGCTTTTCCAGAAAATAATTATCCTTTGAACCATGAAAACAGTGAGCTCAAAACCGTAAGTACTAATAGAGAGACATGATCTGTTAGTTTTTCACTCTTTAGCTATTTCTACTTGGGCAAATGTGCTCTCTATTTGACATAAAAGAATTTACACTGTTCCCTGCTTTTCCAGATGATAGCTAAAATAGGTAGTTACAGACTGAGCCTGAGTCTCTACACTAACTTCTAACTCAGAATACCTTTCAACCAGTACCAGACTCTTATGTTCACATGGTTATTTATTCATTTTGCCCTTTTTGAATTTATTTATTGACTCATTCATTCATTCATTCATTCATTCATTCATTCATTCATTCATTCATTCATTCATTCATTCAATTTGTTATTTTGTTTGTTTGTTTGTTTGTTTTCACTAGTGGGATTCCATCTTGAGCCCAGTGCTCTCCATCGTCTTCATAAATTACTTGATCACAGTTCTTGAAGGGATACTAAGGAAGTTTGCAGATGACACAAAACTCAGAGGATCTGTCAACTCCCTCAAAGACAAGGAGGCCCTGCAGAGGGACTTCAACATCTCAGGGGAGAGCAACCAATTCTTACTCTGTTTTCCTATGCCTTACTGCTTATACTTTGCTATAACTCATCGGGTATATACGTGTTAGTGGGAAGTAGCTATAGTCTTCCTTTTGCTTTTGCTTTGGGTTACTGAGTGTGTTTAAATGTGGTGTTAAGCTGTTGTGTTTCTGGTTGCTAGTTTTTCTGTTGACTAGTTAAGTTTGTCATGGGGGGGTATACTGCTGGAGTTGCCTGTAGACTGTGTTTTGTGCTAGTTTCCTTTGGGTTCTTTTTTCATCAATTAAATACAATCGTGCAGCTAAATGTTATCATCGACTAAGCAAACCATGTAGACATTGTCACATACTTGTATTAATAAAAGGTATTTCAGGAGCTGATATAGAGAAATTTATTTTCTTGCTATTAAGTGCAGTCTCATAAACAGAGTGTCAAAGACCTTTCCAGGCAGTGTGCTGTCCAACATTGTCTTTTTAAGTGAGACACAGACAGTCTGATCTGGGTTTAAAAGCTTTGATGTTCTGGGGATGCTTATAGTTATTATTTTGATAAAAAGAACTTCCCTCTGGCTAAAGTGTGGCTCTCACAAGAGTGTTGACGACTTACGCAATCTGTATTCTGTCCAGGCAGGCAGTATGGGGTTTATACGACTTCAATATTCTGAGGGCACTTATAGCTAATAATTTTGTATTAATACAAGTGGGACAAGAAATCTTTGCATCTCTGTCCTTCCTTTTCATGTGACAGCATCCAAAGGAGGAAAATGAAGATGGTGAAGGGCTTTGAGGGGAAGCCGTATGAGGAGTGATTGAAGTCACTTGGTCTGTTCAGCCTGGAGAAAAGGAGACTGATGGGAGACCTCATTGCAGTTTACAACTTCCTTATGAGGGGAAGGAAAGGAGCAGTCACTGATCTCTTCCCTCTGGTGACCACTGGCAGAACCTGAGGAAATGGCCTGAAGTTGTGTCAAGGGAGGCTTCGGTTGGATATTAGAAAAAGGCTCTTCACCCAGAGGGTGACTGGGCACTGGAACAGACTCCACAAGGTAGTGGTCACAGCACAAAGCCTGACAGAGTTCAAAAAGTGTTTGGACAAAGCTCTCAGGATCTTGGTGTGGCTCTTGGGGATGGTCCTGTGCAGGGCTGAATTGGACTCAATGATCCTTGTGACTCCCTTTCTGCTTAGGATATTCTGTGATTCACTGATTCTGATGAAAAAAATAATCAGACAATGACTCACAAATCAGTACAGCTTTACAGAGACCATTACTGAAACTTCAGTTCTCATCTATAAAATCTATAGATTAAACAAGACACAAATTAAACACCTAGAAAATGATCACCATTTGAATCGACTCTTGAAGAGTCAAAACTGCCTGAAAAATGAAAGGCTACTTATTAAAAGCAAATATGAAAACTAAAAATGAGAATGTTGCAGAAATTCTTTAACTTTTCTTGAGGTTTTGTTTATTTGCTTGCTTGCTTGCTTGCTTGCTTGGTTTGAGGGTTTGGGGAGACTTAGGTGGGACTGAGGGGGTCTTTGGATGTTTGGGAGTTTGACCATTTTGTGGGTTTGTTTTGTCTGGGCCACTGTTTTTTTCCATTCAGATTGAGAAAGAGCCAATAATGTCAGACTTGTTAGAACCTGAGGAGTCCCTCTGTGTGATAAAACAGTTCCAATACCAAAACTGATTCAGCATAAACTAATGCTAGTACCAGAATCCTTACTGATACTTCATAGTGGTCTGCTATCCAAGGAGGTATAAATCTCTTTTTAGGAAACTGAGTTAATGGATTAAGAACATTAACAGGATCTCTTGTTATTTCTGTATTACATTGCACAGCTTGTAGCTCAACATTCTCATTGTGACAAAAGCCTCTATTCTGGAGGTATTCAGCATGTAATATACTGATGGAAATCTGAGTTGCTTAGTTTAGAAGAGGCTGATACATTCAAGAGTAACTGAATGTGGATACTCTCAGGGAGAGGAAAGGATTAATTTTGTCTCTTTCTGAGATCTAGGGGGTTTTCTAAAGACAGGCAGCTGTCACAACATGCCTATGTCCTCTGACTATTTTGAAAGAGATTGGTAGCTGAAGACACATTTTGTGGAGATGTCAAACCTGTGACTGCATTAAGACTCTGAGAACACCTGGAATGTCAAAACCTCTAAAGAAGAAAAAGGGTGAGATTCCTGGAATCCCCATTAGTTCAAACAGCAAAATCTCAGATCACATTTTGCCCAGAGCTGTGACATTATTATGTTTTGGCTGATCTTTCCAGAACACTCTAGAAATATACAGTTTTAAATTAAAAATGCTTGTGGCATGTAAAGTTGTCTTGGATTTGACAGCACTTATATAGCAGCTTTCATAATCAGAAGTTTCAAATTCAGAACCTGAAATTCTGAAGTATTTTTACACTTTCCATCTTCATTTTTTAGAGAAACATTTTTTTAAAATGAATTTAAATTTGAGGCCCTAAGTATGTAGAAAAGTCCAAATAAATTTCTGTAAGAACATATTACCAGTAGAGGTGAAGCAAAACAAGAAGAGATGTAGCAAGAAAAAAACAAGACAAAGAACAATCTTCCCAGAAATGCATGCTATAGGAGAGGTGAAACAAAACTAACTTAACAGTGTGCTTTTCAGTAGCAAATGGTGCAAAAATATACAGATACTTAGTTTTATTGTAGCAGCAATTGATATCCCAGAATATTTAAAACAAAGCGTAGGGAAATATACATTAAATCAGTGCCCTATGATAATTAAATTAGCTAAACACAGTCTAGCATGAAAGGGAACAAAATTTTTCAGTATCACCTAGTAGGGAATGGAAGCCATTTATAGAGAGGTTCTAAAGCATTGCAAATCAGCAGCCTGCTCCTATATACAGCATGTGTCATGTTTTGTTTTCCAACTGCATTGCAGACTGCAATGAGTCTACTTAAGACCTCAGCCTAAGTGTCCAGCTCCCATTAGGGTTAGAGTTAGGGTTCATAGAGCCAGAAAGCCTAGAGTTCCAGGTTCACTGGGGCTAGAAAAGGCATGCCAAGCAGCACATAGCATGGCACCAACATTGCTGACTCCACAATTTTCAAATCTGGGCTATCCAAGGTGATGTTGAAAGCAGCTTTAACACCAAGGTTCCATTAGGGTTAGGATTCAGAGAGCCATGGAGCATCAAGATCCAAGGACACTGAAGTTGGAAAAGGGGATCACAGCAGGGTGCCAACATTGCTGTCTCCACACCTCTGTATTCTGGGCCACCCATGATGGTGGAATGAGCAGAATCCATATGAGGAGTGTCTGAGGTCACTTGGCTTGTTCAGCCTAGAGGAGGCTGAAAGGAGTCTTCATTGAGGTCTACAGCTTCCTCACAAGGGGAAGAGCATGGATAGGAAGTGATCTCTTCTCACTGTGACCTGTGATGGCACACAGAGGAATGGCAGGTAGATGTGTCAGGGGAGATATAGGTTAGATATTACGAAAAGTTCTTCACCCAGAGAATGGCTGGGCACTTAGTCTCCCCAAGAAAATGGTCATGGCACCAGCCTGCCAGAGTTCAAGAAGTGCTTGGACAGTGTCCTCTAGTACATGGTGTGATTCTGGGGTCCATCTTGTGCAGGGCCAGGAGTTGAGGGTCCCTTCTAGCTCAGGATATTTTATGATTCTACGATCATGCATTATCAGAGCTAGTTGTGGATATTAACTTTTTCCCTTTGAAGTTTACTGTTATTACCTGGTATAGTTGAATGCATGAGCTTTTTCTCCACTACAATGTAATTCTAAAAAAATAGCAATTTTGCCAGTTTTTTAAATAGATATAAATTTTATCAGATAGAAGCTTGTCTATTCCATTATAGAACCTGAAGGTTGCTTCCAGCTTCTGAAAGCAAATTTCACTTATGATGGCTGTGTTTAAATTTCCTATCTGGTTTCATTTTCCAGTACAGACAGGCAAACATCTTCTAATTTGCATTGGAACTTTACATATTGATTTTATGTAACATTCTTAATCTGCATTTTTCTTTTTACCACTACCTTACAGTGTGCTGTGGCGATGCCTAGTATCCTCATAGACAAGCTGGCAAAGTTAGCAAATTGGACAGCAAAGTGAATTGAAAACTGTCTGAATTGCCAGGCCTTGTGGTCACCAGCACAAAGTCCACCTGCAGGCCACCACCTGTGGAGTGGCCCAGGGTGTGACACTGAGGCCAATACTGTTTAACATGTTCATCAGTGACTTGAGTGACAGAGCAGTGTGCGCTCTTCATAGCCGATGACTTGAGACTTGAAGCACACACCTGTCTTGAGGAATCAGTTCCAGAAACACAGGAGAGAATTCTTACTGCATAACTTTACCTTGTTTTGTTAGCCTGCAGAACACTAAACTTAGAGCATCTCAACAGATCTAGAATGGATCTACAACCATCTCAACCAGTGATGTCATTAAGCTTTGCCTTGCTTGGTTTTAATTTTTTTCCCAGTTATTGCTGTGGGAAATATAGAAAGGCTACAGGCTACCAGCATTCTCAGCATTCTTTCTTAATAGGAACATATCATATGTTTCCAGTTTTTGAAAGAAGAGTATGAATATGTGTGAGGGCACATAAATGTAGGTAAATATATTTTGTAAGTAATCCAATGGAAAATATTTTCTAGTGTCCATCACATAGATTAACAGAAAAGTCACATTTTGCATCCTTCTCATGCATTTGCAGAGCATCATGTCTTGGTGACTCTGATCATGGAGCTGAGTGAATATGATTTCAGTTTCAATTTACAGACAATCGCATATGCGTTTCATTTGCTTCTAAACAGCACATCAGCTAATTACACTACTGTGCACCACTCACTGGTATGATAATCACCTTCAAACCAATATAACTGTTAAAACCACAGTATTAAGTGTAAGCAGTACTTTTAAAAGCAATCAACAAAGGATAAATGTGAAAAATCATACCATTTAACAGGGGGTCATAATAAATAACTGTTTTGCTTTTGAAAGGCTAGGTTAGACCCAACCTTCTATGAGCAGGAGAAACTTACTGCAACATTATGTGCAGAAGAGGGATGATGGCAGCCTTTGTCATCTCTTGTATTACAAATGTTGTTCAAATCAGTTTATAGTACACTAATAAGACCTACTTCAATAAATCCTTGCCTGTCATAATGGGAAATGAAATAAAGTGGGGATCAATGGTGCTTTCAGTTCTTGGAGGTAAGGAACTAAAGCCAATGAAGAACAGACAGACACTCTACACTATGTCTCAGAAGGCTCCCTGTGGCCTTTTACATTTGAAATCTATAACCCTGAGGTAAATGTTTGTAGGCTTTCTCTGTTACACTGCAAAGTATTCATAGCTCACAGCAAGTAGAGATTTTACAGGAGGCAGCACACAAAATGTTCATAAACATTAGTGAACAACCCATCCAAACAACCATTCAGATAGCTGGAATTGTTTCCTTTCCAAAGGCCTGTATTTCAGCTGGAAAAGTAGTCCAATTTCATACTAGTAAAAATGGGATTACAGAAGTATTTTCTGGTGTAAGTCTAAAATAGTTTTTCAACAACGAATAAAAAAGCTGTTCATCAACATCCTCTTCCTTGTGACAACCTTCAGAATATTATTCACTGAAAAAGATATCTGTGGAGGAAGAAATCCACTTTTCATCAGTATACAACCTGCTTTCTACTCTAAATTTCTTAATGTAAAACAACTTTATAACAGCTATTTTCCCTTTCTTATAACCTTGATAAGGAGAAATACTGATCAATGATTAAGTCAACAACCCAAAGAAGTCTTATCCTAACACTAACATGTGGAGACAATTTCATTGTGAATAGGCAATTGTCTCCAGGCTGCGTGCTAAAACCTGTTCTGAAATTACCAGGGGAAAAAAATCCACTTGTAAAAATCTCTCTCTATTACTGCAGGAAAAATTTTGAATATTATGCAATATTCAAAATATGGAAATCATATTTAGTCACTGAATCCTCACTAAAGTATACAAACTGCTTATCACCATCTGTTACTTTGTACTGACAACTGTAATGCAATAATAATGATGATGAAGAAAGAATAAATGCATCTTGGATGGAAACTATTTATTTTTAAAAATCTGTCCAGAGTCTTATTTTCCTGACTTCATGAGCGTATTTCCACTTCCAGTTTTCCCCACCTGGCACAATACCTAACCATCTCCACTACCACTGTAATTCTTTCCACAGATTAGTCATAAAAATTTCCCAATCTTGTTCCTTGTTCTCAAATGATCTCATTTCTTTTTCTTTGTCGTTCCCCCCCCCTCCCCCCTCCATTTTCCAGTTATAGGAACATATAAAAGTGATAATTTTGCATGTATTTTTGTGATTTAATTTGGCATGAAATGAAACTTGTTTAAAAATTATTAAACATATAAGTTCAAAGAGGACTACTTTTTTAATTTTACATATTTATCTTCCAGCCATATATTGTGGTTTTAATGCTAGATCTTCTGTAACAAATTTGATACAAGAAATGGCTGTTGTGTCTACAAAGATACAGCTACTTACTTCTCAGGTTGAGAACAGGCAGTGGCCATGTAAGATCTGAAACTGTACAGGAGAAAAGATGCAATCTCTGCCAGGAAGCAGGGGGAATAGGCAGAAAATCATGACAAAATCCAAACAGGAAAGATATGTCACACTAAAATCAAGTGATATCCTGGAAACAAGGCAAGCTTTCTAACTCTTGACTTCTTCTGCTCCATATTCTCTTCTTAATCATCATCATCCTATGCCATCATCATCTTTGACTCAAGAATGAATCACTCTATTAACCGATGTTTATGATTTTCTGCTACATACAACATTTTATCACATGATGAAGATTTTCCAAACTCTTTCTGCTTTCATTCTTCTGTGCAGAGATAACTGCCACAAATAAAAATTCTCTTTGGGTTTCACTGGAATATTACTTGCAATTTTTTTTCAATGTTACAGAAAAGATCTAAATGCAGTCTTTGAAATGTAACATAAGCTGCAGTCAGGATCCATTTCAGTTAAGATTTTCATTAATTTTACTGCATTTGTAGCCACTGTTATCTTTAATATTTCTTGTTACCCTGATGTCCCTGGAGTTTGTGTTTTGTTTAGGTGGTTTTTTTGTTTGTTTGTTTTGTTTTGTTTTGTTTTGTTTTTTTGTTTTTTAAATATCCTTAGACTCCAATACTCTGAATTGTGAATTCACTCAACTTTGAAAGTGCAAAATTTTTTTACAGAAAATAAATAATAGAGAATATCCAATTGTATAATTTTAATACTTACAGTTCCAGATTCCATCTGAGTTTCCTATATTACATTTCTAATACCATAGTAATAATGATTTTTTACACTGCAACAGTGAACTTCAATTTAATTACCATTAAGTGCTGATCACTGTAGTATTTAAGACCCTTGCATTCTCCTAGGAGCTTTTCTCCGCAGATTTGCTTCAGCTGTTTCAAAGTTTCACACTTCAATGAGGTCTTTCTGTCCTCATCTTGCCTTAGAAATAAATGCATTTACTATTTTCGTTATTTTATCTTCTTAAATGAGTTGATTGCAATAACAGTTAGAAATCCTGCCTTGCTTTGTTCTTTGTCATGAAGTTAACACAAAAACCCATTTGCGCATATATCACTTGGAGGTGCTCAACCTCCATAGCTACTCCAGAGCTTTATGCTACCAAACAATTTAAATAGAAATGTTTAAAACCATAAAGAATTGGACTGATATCTGCACCTATGTGAAAAGTCATTCTCAGATGACACAAAACCAGAAGGAGTATCTCAGTCACCAGCTGCTTGTGTTGCCATTTAGTGGCACCACAAACCTGATGGAAAATTTCACCGGGATGGATCTTTAGAAGTTCAACAAAAGGGAAATGTCAAGTTCTGCTAGTCTGAGATGATCTTTAAGGTTCATTTCAACCCATTCCAAACCATTCTATGACTGCATTATTGTAATCTATATTTTATATAAGGCATATTATATTATCTACAGGACATTAATGTCCCTTCCAATCCAAACTGTTCTATGACTCTATTACATTCAGAATATTATCTTCAGGATTATATACAGACAAAATTGTAACCTTAACTATAAAAATGGTGTTTGAATGGAGAGACCAGTAAAAGCATTTACTGGTTGTTATGAGAGAAATAGGGGTTTTAGGACCCGATCCATCTAACATATTTCCAATGTTTAGTTTAATTATAGGTGAATCACATCCTAACTATGTATTTCTCACCACAAGATGAAAACTCAATGATGAGCTTAGACATAGGTGCCTACATTCTAAATACCAGGACTAATATATATTAAAAAAAAAAAAAAATCACTCCTCTAATTGGTATATTCATGGTGTATGCAGCACAGAATTAGGATCCTCATGAACCTGATATAGAGAGAATACTGTATACAGCAATCATTGCTTAATGTTTCACTTAGGAGAAAAAAACAGAATCTGGAAAACTTCCCAAATTATACATCTGTTCCTTTTAATTTACTGCTCAGAGGAATGGGCAGACCAAAGAACAGGGAAAATGAATACATTTATTATTAACTGATGCTCTCTCTATCTGAAACATTTGAATGATTCTTTGTGATACAGAAAACTTCTGGCTACATTTTAAATACTAGAAATATGGTCAAAACAGTGTATGCTTGAGCCAGAAAACACTGTCATTAGTGGAAATTCTTCCAGTGCTTCTGCAGCATTAATTTAGTCCCTAGTGTGGGTTCAACAGGGAAAAACAGGATGTAGTTATACAGCAGACAAAGTTAAATGTAGTATATTCCAACCACTTTGCTTTTGATAGGTGTTATATTGTTTAGTAATAAAAGAAATGAGCAAATGGGTGTGATAGCTTCTATTGAATAAAAAAAAACCCCAAAAACCAAAAATATATTACAGTAAAATACCTTTGTAAATAATATGTTTTGATGTAAATATCACCTCAGACAGTAAAAAAACTGTATGCTGCACCAATGATAAATGTGTGCACACTGCACTAGTAATTATAATGATAATAATGATTATGATAGTAATAATAATTTTATTATTATTAGTTATTATTATTGTTACTAAAGCAATAATAATAAGTACACACTGCATTTGCTGTAGATTGATGCTGAGCATGCCAAAAGATATGATTTGAGCTACCTACAATGGGAAGGGGAAGTTGATGAGGTGAGGTTGATAAGGCTACCACCAAAGAAATCAGATGCCTTTTCTTTGGGTTCAATTTGAATTGCTATTGCTACTTGATCAAACAATGCCAGATTGTTTTGTTTCATGAGCTGAATATATTCTAGTTGCATTTAACCATAAAATCTGGAAATATAATGTCATTCATTCCATAATCTGTGTTGGTTAGTAGTTGTGTTTTTTTCTCTTTTACTCCCAGAGAATTAATTAAAAGTTATGCCATCACTATTCACTCTGACTTTAAAATTATCAGGCAAGACTTTTTAATTGTGTAGACTTTTTAAAAAGTACACTTCAGAGTAATGCCCATTTTACTTTCAGCATTTCATATCTGGCATAGTATGGGGAATTTCAGCTCCTAGTCCTTGAAATTTCCTTCCAATACTTACTTTCCAATAGCATTCAAATTTCTTATGTGTTCATTTCTTAAGATTGTTCTTTTCTCTTTTCTATTTGTTACAATCAGTATTTTTCATTTCTGTATTGATAGTCATCTTGATTCATTTATTACCCACTGTTGCTATACATGCTTGTTCCCACTTCATCTGTGACATTTTCATAGACTTTTAGATAATTTTTTTTCCCAGCAGATAATTTCTGCTTAATATAATTTATATGTAACTATGATAAATGAACACTGATAAATAAGAAATTAGGAGGACAAAAGGGGATATACAGGCTCTTAAAAGTGTCTGACGTAGTTTTCTGCCACAGCTCTGATTTTTATAGAAAATGAATTATGTGTGGTCTTTTCAAAGAGCTGGTATTATACCAGACACTGAATTAGATTCAGCTTGTTTAGTATTCAGTAGTTAGTAAGGTTCCAGCTGGTATTAGGGAATTAATTAAACAGCCCAGGTTTGACTAAAGTACCTGACTATCAGGCTGAGTAGGAGTGACCCAAATACAATAACCTGTAAGAACCCAAAGCATTCAGCCTAAGGGAAGGCCAGCAAGGATAACCTGCACAAATATCTAAAAATCACCTTTGAAAGACAGAGGAAGTGGAGTGAGATAAAACAGCAAAGCTGTGCCTATTTTTAAAACAGAAGTTAAACATGAGAAGAATAGAGTAAAAAAAAAAAAAAAAAAAAAAAAAAAAAAAGAGTTAAAATGAAATGACCCCATTGAAAAGATGGCCTATTCCCAGAGGATAAGATGTTTAAATCACAAAAAAATTACAGGCAGAAATCTGGAGAAACTGTGAAAGGAGATCTTGCAGAAGAGTGCTGGTGGACTCAAGGCTATTTAGGTATTGTTTTTCAGAGCCACCTGCAAAAGAACTATGCTGTTTGTTACACTAAGAATGGGACTTGTTTCCAGACCATACAACTAAAGGAGTATAAAGTTTTTCACTGAGGATAAGATAGTCTTATATATTGATTTACAAGTCTTCAAGAGGAAGAACAGATTTTTTAAGCGCCACCTAAACTCAGGACTCTACCCAGAAGTCTTGAAGACCTACCCCTTCTTGAGATGAGTAGGTGAAATAAGGATGGAACTGAGATATTAAAATAAACAGTTTCCCTAGTAAAGTAAATAGAAATATTAGAGTAGTGCACACACCTTTGAGGAAGTAAATAACCAAAACCTCTTTAGGGAACCTGTGGAATAGAGAGTGCTTTCTGTCAAACCACCAGGAACCTGAGCAGGAGTGAGTGCTGCCTAATGCCAAGGTCAGCTAAAAAGTTCTCTGGCATCTGCAACCAATATTTTTTCAATATTTTAAGGCTTCTTATTATTCTGGATAAACCCAGTTTAGTTATTTTTCTCTCAGACTGAAGATCTGTAGATGCAGTTGAGATGTCATGACAATATTTCCCATCTGTATCACAAAGAAAGCTGTACTGTCATTATTATGCAACTCATTAATTAGAAAAAAGATGTTACATTGTTTTATGAAAAGAAGGAAGATGTCTTTCCAGAAGTAAACTGTGATATCATCAATTCATTATGATACACAATGGCTGCAGTAGAAGTGAGCATGAAACCATTGATCCCCTGAACATTTCATGGGATAAAACTTTGATCTTAGTAAAAGTTATTAATAAGGTTAGCAATCAATACATCTTTTTGGAAAATCTAATAATGGAAAATGCAGAAAACATTAATAATTTTTTGTGTACTTTCTTGTTGTTTACAGGGTTTTTTTAATGGAATTCTTATTTTTGAGAAGGTAGATTTGAATCATTCTTCAGTAAACACATGATTGTTTTATGACAACTCTATGTAACTTAATACAATGTGAGAAGAACTTTTAAGATGTATATCACTGCAGATAGAGAGGATGAAATACCACTAATATCATACCAGGAAGATAAAAGTATCAGCAAATGACTATACAAATATTCAGAAATAGTGTAAGCTTTAAAAGAAAAAAAAAAAAACAAAACAAACTTAAAAGTCTTTTCAGATCCTTTAGTTAGTTCATATCCATAAAAAAGGTCAAACACTTCCGTAAAACTCATCAGCAAATTAAACATCTTTCTAAGGGAAAGAGTTGAAGTAGTGAAGTTATTTAATTAAATAAAAGGTTGATGTAATTACTAATTATACAATCATGGATGTGTTCTATTTAAACAATGTGAGGCATCTGATAGAAAAATCATAAAAAATAGGCGCATATTTCAAAATATTCTTGCTGCTGTGAGCACCAGTCTTTAGACTGTGGCTGAGTTATGGTCCAGAGTGAAATGAATTTTGTAGGACCAGCTGCATCTCAGAAAACAGTGTATGACTCAAATCTTTATGATTTAAGTCAACACCATTGACAGGCCTGTTCACAAAGTCCTCAACACTAATATCCTTTCAGTAAAGGTTATTTTTTTGACATCAGGTTCAGAAAAAAATTTAAAAATACTACAAGTCTCTTGACCTTTGATAGCCCAAACACATTCACCTTTCTGTAAAATGATCGTGCCTGCTGTGTAACAGTAATATCAGCACATCATTTTGCCATGTAGAATAACAGAAGGCTCTTATTCCCTGTAGCAGTGGACACTGAGCACTTACTGCTACTGATACATAAAATTAATGACTACATGGGAGTGTAAGTACCCCCTATAATGTGACCCACAAAACTAGATTTCTTTGTCTTTAGGCATGATATTTCCTTGCCTTCATTGTTTTATCCATAAATGTCTTCCATCAAGACCCTACTTAAACACAAAATTAGAAGGAAGAGTAACTGAACTGAGCTCCATTAGACATCAGTTGACCAGATTTTTGTTCTGACATATACAATTTGATGGATTTGCAGGAGTACTCCAGAATCAGTCCCTTCTGCACACTAATGAACCAGTGAAAATGGCCCCAGACTTATACAATTAAGAGAGATACATGACAATTAACATAATACATTAAATGAGACTAGAATTGTGGTGTACCCCTGAGCCTCACAAACATGTGCTATGCCAGTTGAGACCAAGAAGCAGCTGTGACAGCTCATGCTGGCAGACTTACTTGTATAGATTGCCAATGCATTCCCTTACCTAAACTGCTGATAGGATAAATAGTTACAATTTAAAGGAAAAACAGAATTCTTTAGAAACTCCCAATCTCTTTAGGAGAAGGAAACTCAGGGGGGAACACTTTATTTCAGAGGCACCAGGAAGATTTTATCCCCAGAGCTTCTTGTTTCTAGAATCTGTTGACAAGCTCAGGGGAGCAATTACTTACAATGGATATGTCAGTGTGAGACAAGAAAGCTTCTGCAGAAGAAAGTACAGGTGTAGCAATCAGATGCTGCAGAGAAGCCTTTTGATAAAGTTCATTCTTTTCATGGAACATGTCCAAGATTCCCATGTTTAGACATGAAGTTAAATAATTGTAGGCAGTCAGTCAGATATATACTATGAACAAGTGAAACACAAAATAGCAAACAAGAAGTACTATACAGTCACTTCATCTCTTGACACTATGTGCTACCTTTATAAGGGTATATTTGACCACAGAAACCAGAAACTTTAATTTAATAAGACTACCACTAACCTTGAGGAATTCAATGAAAAGATGCCCATTTATCTGAATAGTGTTGGGTTCAGAGCGGAGATTCAGTAATACCAGAAAAACAAGGAAGCACATACATAGGTCAAATATTACAAAATAAGTGGTTTTGAAGAGAGGAAGAAGGTGCTTAAGATTAATCTAAGAGTCTGGTTTATTTGCTCCAAAAATTAGTTAAGGCCTGTATGCTTCCCACAGGGCATGTTGACAATATAGATTTTCACTTGTATGTCTCCCTCACAGAATAGTTTAAATTGTGCTCTGACCTACATCTATATATCAGCTGTTCTTTTTAACTTCATTGGTGTTCAGTCTCCATGAAGGAAAAATATGTGCAGCCCAGCACTTATGTTTGAAAGCCTTCCATTTTTAAATAAAAAGCAAGGAAGACATTCACTCCAAATTCAAACTTCCTTTTCTATTTACTTAAATAACTGCTGTGGTCTAGATGTCCATGATCCTGTCTCATTGCAGGTGCTTATTGTCTGGTAAGACAATTGAAGTAAGCTTAAATACAAGGCACATGAAACTCTTGAAACTCTTTCAAACTCTTTGGAACATTGAGAACAGCCATTCCACCCTTTCCATTACAAGCTTTTGCACTGTATCTATGTACACAAATCTCTCAGTGCTTCACACCTTCTCTGAGGGGACACAGTTGCTATTTTGGTATTGGGACATTGTGAAAAATAAATAAAAAATATATATTTTCTCTTTGTATATTTTAGAGGCATTTTTTTTGCCTTCATTATTATAACTACATGTATTTTTAAGAGCATTTTACCAACTATAATCACATGAACTATAAATCTACTATTCCATAGGTGGGGTAAGAGGAGAGATGATTTTATAACCAGTCACTAGATGAGCACTTGGGTGATACAATATCAGTATGAGCTTTACCAGAATCTTTCTGAGTACTATAAACAAGTCAGTTACAGTGAGAATAAAAGAATATCTTTTTCTCTTAATTTTTGATTATGTAAAGCAATATATACCAGTTTTCTAAGAACAGCAGCTTTGTTCAGACATCCTTTTGATTATCAAGGCCACTAGACTAATGAGGAATTATTTCACTTGTCTGTTTGTATCCAGCCCCCACAAATGTTGTATTTTGAAACCATGGTGACACCTTTTCAAGTGGAAGAGAAAGATCTTTGTCCTTCAACATGTAGAAGGCTATCCTGGTAAACAGGAACTCTGACCTGAAAAAGCATTTCAATCTTCTTTGGCAAATGCTGCAAGCATTAGGCTTTATAGAAAACAGAGACTTCAGGAACAGTAGAAGCACATCTCTTAGGAGAGAAGAAATAAAGAGATGCATGTTCAAGGAAATGAGCTAAGAACTGTGTTTTGGCTGAATTAATTTTGACATAGAACCTAAATTTATATTTAATGTAAGATATGGAAGGTTACTGATATATACTGACAAGTATGACTTTTCCTCCATTCATGTTTTGAATTGGTACACGGGAACCAGCTGATACTTGGATCCCAGATGGTCAGATCCATCTACAGATTTGATAAAAACACTATACTGGGTATATTTCTCAGGATAGACTGTGATGCCGAGAATTCTAGACCTTGTGAAATCAAATACTTTCTCCACTTGTGTATGGTGTGCTCCTCTCTTCTGAAGACCTAAGGATTGCTGTTTTTCCCTTTTTCAGAAGTAACATATTGTACTTCTACAAGCAGCTGCTTATTATGGATCCTATTCCTATCAACCTGAAAGTTGTATGTTCAGTAATTAGGGAAATCCTGGCTTTAATTTTGAGTTGTACACTAAGAAAAATCTTTTGGCCATTGCAGCATTAAACATCACAAGTTCCTTATTTGTTCTAGGCATTAATTTTTTTGTGCTACATCGATAAATAGGAACTAGCAGTGATTTAATTTTTAATTTGGTCACAGTTTTAGGAATAATGCAAAGTAGAGGAACAGTACAATATATGGGAATTAATGCTGGGGCCCAAGGGGCCTCTGCCCCAATTTGCTTGATGCTGGTAAGGGCAGTTATGAAGATGTTACAGCCAGATTAGTTTTGGTAGCAGCAGAAAATATAACAAAAGGAAAATACTTTAAATTTTTGTCTTGATCTTTCAGGATAAATATCAGGAAAAAAAAAAATCTGTAGAGGCTTGTGCAGCCCAGGAACAGGTTGCTCAGAGAGGTAGTGAAATTTCCATCCTGTGAGGTTTTCATGCCTTGGCTGTCAAAACCAGGGCTGATGTGACCTGTGGTAGTGTTGGTGGCAGTCGTGGCAGGTTGAACTTGACTGTCTGCCAGATGCCCACCCAGTTCTTTCACTCCACCTTTTCAACAGGACAGAGAGGGAATATAAGGGGGTCAAGCTCAGATTTGTGATAAAGGTGATTCAATAAAAGAAATAGCTGTGTATGAAATATAAATATAAAGAGGACTTTATCAACTAATTCCTATTGGCAAGCAGATGTGCAGACACTTCCTAGGGAGCAAGGCCTCAGTATGTGTAATGGTTGTTTTGGAAGACAAATGTCATAACATGATATTATAAGGTCTGTAATATCCCCTTGGTCAATTTGGATCAATGTCTCCTGCCAATATCTTACCCACTTCCAGACACCTAGCCTTTGGGTGTAGAGAGACAGCCTTGATGCTGTGCAAGCAGCAAAACACTGTTCTGGCCACAGATGCAAATCATGGCACAGTGTGGGTTGCTGTGAGCACAGTTAACTCCATGCCAGCCAGACACAATGCCAGAGTTTATCTCTGAATTGACAGCTGGACTAAATAAACTCCAGAGGTCAACATTTCTATAATTCTAGGATTTCTTTCTTACACCCCAAACCCCTGTGCTATATGCAGTCAAACTGGCTCTAGTGATTGAGTTTTAATCTTTTATTACAGCATGAAGGTTATATCATCAAATATCCTTATTATGACACAGAAAATCTGTGATTCATTGTTTCATTTACAGATTTGTGCAACTGCAAAGAGGACAAGCTGAAATACTGAACACAAACTACACAATAGTAATTGTGAGTCACCTTCAACTATCAAAACCCATTTGACAGTATCCAGGTCAGCAGACAATTTTAACCAAAAGATAATTGCACATTGACTGCTATCTTGCTTTGTAACCTGACAATACTTTGGCCTAAATTTCTGTCTCTATTTCTTCAACATGCCTTGGGGGACACTATCTCAGTTTTATCTTTGCAGAGGAAATGAGAAAACTGTCTTTATTTGTCTTATAGCTCATGGAATTAAAAAGAAAAAAAAAAAAAAAGGAAAAAATTGCTCATGCCCTGACTTGCAAGAAAATATTTCCTTTTAGTTTAAGACAAGTAGGCTTTTAGGGAGGGCAACATCATAATCATCTTGAAGAAAAAATATCTGAAAGACTTCTGAAGCTTTTTAGATCATTACAACCACATTGTCATCACTTTTTCATTTTCCATTCAAGTCACTCCTTAGTTGGTGGAAAGCTAGAAATTGCATGACCCATTTTCTATACAGTTGGAAAACTCAGTTAAGGTTTTCTTTCTTCACATTCATTTTACTGAAGCTGTCTGAATCCTTCTCAAGAATGAGTGCCACTGTGTTTAAATTTGCATTTAAGAACTGAGATAAAATGTCATTTGTGACAGCAGTCCAAACTCACATGTTTACTGATGTCAAAATAACTTTTAAAGGTATTAGGTAAAACCATCACAATTAAGCTCAGGGGGGAAAAAAAAAAGAAAATTGTTTCAGTCATTTCCAAAACAGTGCTTTCAAAATTAAATGTGGTATTTTTGTAACTCAGTTATTTCTGTTATCACCTTTCTTTATGTTTTCTCAAATAATTCCTAGGACAGTAGCCCAGCAAAACCATTCCATCAACATGTTGCTGCAGGGGAATAGACTCCCCAGCTCCTTCTACAAGTGTAAGAACCTCCTGAGCTAACTTGTTGCCATATGCGTTCATGCTGTAGGAAACCAAGGATGAAGATAGCTGTTTTCATCCTGTGTCCAGCTGTAATCTGTGAGACAGAGGTCTGCTTGCTTCTTTCAATTCCTAAACTCCCCTATGAGAAAACTGTAGTGCTTCACCTTCTCTTCTACAGCACTGGAGAATGAGTGTCAATATGGGGAAGATGCAAAAAGGAAAGAGGTAGTTATTTCATGGCACTACAAAGAAGAGAAGGTCAAGGACCTTTGGGGAAGGCCTTAATAGCAGAAACCTAATTTCACATTATCAAGTTAATTTTCTTTGGTTTCTTAAATAAACTCATGGGATAATATTTTTTTACGAAATAACTAATACCAATTTTATCCAGATTTAACAGTTACAGATATCATACAAGTGTTACTTAAAAGGAATTTGGACAGAGGAGAGTATGTTTAGAAGGGGAGAAAAGAAACTTATACAGTATTAAACATCAATTCATACTCAGGTTATGATTTCATCAGTAATGGTTCAGCTGACTCCGTTGCTCATGGACATATTTGTTTATATTTAGAATATTCTTTTCTTTTATATCTAGATTTCCTTTCACATGTGGGTTGTTGTTTTCTTTTTTAAAATAGCTCTTACTATGAAATTCTTTTTACCTAATCAGGGGAAAAAATTCTAGACTTCAGACTGCAAAATGTAATAAAAATATAAATGAAACACTATTGAGTGAATTATAGAAAGTTGTGTCAGAAAAAAGAGGGGCTAGAATTTAGCTCTGAACTTGAGCAACAAAGTTTATTTTCAATATAAGTATCTACAAATATCATTACTGTCTCTTTGAAGATCTAGTCATGATGGTTAGTAGAATTTAGAGAACCTATCCTAAAGCTGGTAATTTTACATAGTCTGCTGACTAGCTGTTTAAACTCTTTTGAGTATGTCTTTACTGACCATAGTCAATATCAGGACCAAGGCTGTAGGAATTTAAATTCAGGTGTCTATGTCTGGAGCTAAATCTGAATTTCATTAGGCCTTGGAATTATGGCTGTCCCTCTGTAGATGCAGGCTGTTAAAAGCCATAGATAACTGAGTAGACTACATGTTTTACTTTAGTCAAAAGTTTGACATCTGGATATAGTCCTAGTCAACTGACTCTGTGGCCTTGCTTGAACAGGGGTGTTAGACACAGTGACTGCCCAAAGACCCTTCCAACCTCAACCATTCTGTGACTCTAATGTGTCCCACTTCAGCACCTTTCAAAGTCGTCTTGATTTGTACTGACAACATTCAGTTTGATTTGATAAAGTCTCTTCAACATGTCTGAACAAAAGACCCAAATATTTTACTCAAACAGCCTTGAGTAAAACTTGTCTTTTATAGGAAAGTCTAGTCACCTAGTCCCATCAACTTTCAAAGGAAATATGATGATCTGCTGATCTTGATCTAGATGTCCAAATGTAGTTTTAGGTAAGTATCAGGAAGATTCTCACTCTTCCAAATTAGCTTCCTCCTTACACCAGTTAAATTAACCTGCTAAGGCAGAATTCAGATACCTAAAGTGACAAGTGCAACTGAAGGCTCTCTATGAGGTGGCTGATGTAACTCAGGCTGATACATTGGAGCACGAACAGCCTTATGAACAAGCTATTTAAAACCAGGTAGGTTTTAAATAGCAGCTAAACTGGTATTTAGACCACTGAACCATCCTTGTAGTATTTCAAGTTTCTTAGCCTTGTTGACTTGGAAAAGGATGACACTTGTTTAGACTAATTGGTGATAGGATCACAATAGAGTTTAAATGATTAGCGTTCTCCCTCTTAAGAACTGCAGTGTCCAGAGGTAAATATGTGACATTGAATAGGCAGTTGTGGCTGAGTTTCTTGTTTCTAGCAATAACTTCTAATGGGCTCATCAAAGTTTTTATTTAAAAAACTGTTCAAAGTTTTACAAATATTTGGTCTGTAATATAATCTCTGTGGATACACATAAAAGCAAAAGAAATTTGTCTGAATTGCTCGGTTCTGAACAGTATTACCATTCATTCAATGCTGGAGTTTTTTAGACAGAACACTGCTTATCCTTGTAGGTTCTGAATGTTGTCAAAACAATGTCAGAATGAAGTAAAAAATAACCTATACAGCTCATTGGTTGATGAATTCTAAAAGCTTAGAGGTTTGGGGTGTTTCGTGTTTTTTGTGGTTTGTTGTGTTTTGTTTTGTTTTGTTTTGTTTTTGTTTTTTTGTTTGGTTTGGTTTGGCTTGGGTTTTTTTGTTTTGTTTTTTTGTGTTTTTTTTTGTTTGTTTGTTTGTTTAATGGAGTCTTGCATATTATTGACATAGTTGAATGTTTCTTTTCCATGTAGCTTTACATAACCTTGTTTTGTGAAAAAGTTAGTGAATAGGCTTTTAGCACATGGCCTATTCCTGATCTCTCCTGTAAACATTATGTCATCACTTTATTCCTTATTAGTCATACGTGAGCAAACACATGGTTCCTGAACTTTTGGTACATACCAGCATAAATATTTATAAGTACCGTGATGAAGAACATTGGCAGGTGTTTTTTGCCTGATTTCTAAAGTCAGATTTCTGGAATTGGTTCAGCTTTTTTTGTTTGTTTGTTTGCTTTCTGAGAATAAAAATCACTCAGTGACATGATACTTAGTGACTAGATTATTTGGTGATTGCCACTGCATGTCAGTCGTCTCTACAGTAAATTTAAGCATATAATATACCCATCAGAATGAAAAATGCTCACTTACATTTGTAGGTATTTAATTCCTTGCGGAATCACTCCAAATAATCAAGTGCCACAATAATTTTTGCCTGTCAGGTTTTTAATATAATCTTTCCTTAATTCTACTTCAGAGAGCCAAATAGAGCCAAACAGAGTAGTTTTGTATTTAGAGACTCTTTACAATATTAAGTCAATCTTCATCTCCCCAAGGATACATGAAGTTACATGAAGTTCATCCTCATCCCTGCCATTTGAAATAACAGTTCCTTTTAAACTCACACTTAAACATGGCATCTAACAGAAATTTTGTACTGACTTCAAGAATTTAGGAGTATACCACCTGTGCCTCCATCCTCTTCACCCTCTTCAAACTTACATGGTTTCTGTAGGAAAATGGGCTGGAAAATAAGCATGTAGACTGATAAATCCCACTTTTTTATTGTTTACATTGCTTTCAGTCTCTTTAGGCATGTTTATACAATGTAATGATACTGAAGATTCTAAGACATTACGCAAAAAACTAGCAATCTCCCTGGGGCTGTGCTCCAGGTTCTGGGATCTCACTATGACATCATAACTGAGCTAATTAATGTTGTCTTTCCTCCAGAGTGCCTCTGACTTTGTGTGACTTTGCTATTTCCAGTCTGGATGAGGTACCCATGACATCAGCCTAGGTTTGCGCTTCAACATTTTATGCTCTGCACCACCTGTGGTAGACCATGATGTACAAACAACTTTGATTCCTGAGAGGTTTCTCCATTGTTTTACTTCTCAGGTGAAAACAAAGGATCCCACACACTCAGTTCCTCAGACAGTGAATATAGCCCTTCTTTTTGACAGGCAGAAGGGAAAAGAAGCTGGACTCCAGGACCTGAGTGAAATGTTTGGGTTGGGGAATAATACAGAAATTCCACTCTAAAAATATTCCCTAAGTACAGAATTTGAACTCAGTAAAACTGGTGTAGAAGGATTTCAATTTTCATTTAGGGCTAAAAAAATAAAATTTGTATTTATATATATACATATATATGTATACATTATATATACATAACTACATATTTATGTGCTTATATATTTGTATTTATACATATATTTAGGAAGCAGTAACACTTTCTCATCCTTCTCCTATTCTGATTTGATTTAGTTTTAGTCTTGTTCTCGTTCATTTCATCAGCGAATTTATTCTAAAGTTGTGTCTCAAATTCTTTCTCCTTGCTTCTGCAGATATTCCTCCTAATTATTGAGTATTTCCAGGTTGCTTACATTCTTCCCCAGATAGGACTGATGTTTCGCTCTCTCTCACACTGCTTAAACATAATGTCTTAGCAAATATTTTTTGCTCTTTGTCTTCCCTGCTCCTCTCCCTCCTTTCTTTACTGTTAATTTTAATCTGTAGTTTAAACCCAGGAAAGATTTCCCGAGAGTAGCAGCAAAAATGGTATTATGAATATTCATAGATTGCTATGATCGTAGAGTTTTAAAATAGAATCTACTATTGTCATAGCAATGCATATTCTTCCTCTTATAAAATATTCAGTCTTGCCTATGGTTGATTTTCAGTATCTGGGGCACTGGGCTTTTTCTCTTTTTTTTTTGCAACAATTTTTCAAGTCCTAATTATTAATTACTACACACCATAGCAAGACATTGTAATTTAGCACTTTAATAGCCTTTTTCCTCTTTGAGCTAGATGATATTCTAGGGGGAAAAAAAAAAAAAAAGATTAAAAAAGAGAAGATTTGGTCTGCTTGTGGATCAAAGCTTGAATGGTCTTTCACTGCATAATCCACATGGAGTTTTTTTGCCCAACAATTTCTATTACTACTAGTCAGAGTCATTTTTTCCAAAAGCTTTCTGTCTTTTGAAACTTTCATTTCTAAAAGCTAGTCTGGAGACAATTCTCCATTTTGTTCTATAAATTCAGTTTTCTATTGCTAAAAAAAACAAATTTCATGTTTGAAGTTATAAGCTATAGAGGCCACAGGTTGTTGCTTAAATACCCCTGAAAGCCAGTTCTTCCTTTTTTTTTTTTCCTTCTTCCTCACACATCAACTGTTATGAAGTATTAGCACTGGGACACCTTTTCTTAATAAAATTAGCATCTCTCTCCCACAGAGCTAACTGGAAGACGATCAGTAAATGAACAAACATATTTAGGTAAGCAAAATAACACTGAAATATTGTGTTTAATGTAACACAAACACAAAACAATATTGCACAACCACTTGCTAGCTGCTTTTGCCATTTGGCCTTCTTGCAAGTTTTGGAAACATTTATCTGAAGTCCTCTCATGATGCTGTTTTGTTTTAAAAGAACTCTTTTTCTCATACCTAAAAAATTAATTCAGTTACCTAATCACATGCCACATATTCTTTGTGTTTTCTTCTTTCTCTTCTTTAGACACAGAACTCTTGACAATGTTACACTTACCATAATGGACAACAAAATGCAGTTGAAGGGGAAACTCCGTGTTATAACACTTTGTTAGATGCAGCATTTCTTTAGATTAATGTTTTCTCTGGAAAGTTTGGAATTGCACAACAGTGACTTCTTTGCCAAATATGTTCTTACCCATATCTGTGACCAGTTTTGCTTCTGAGACTTTAATTTGTCTATAAGTCATGCAGCATGTAGGAACTTGTAGTTCAGATATGGCAAGTAAAGATATTTCAAGCTTTTAATTTAGCAGATAGAAATATCTTTTCAATTTAATTTGAACTAGAGGGAGAAGGACTCTCATAGAAGGAAAAGTAATGGGACTATGGTAGAAGGGGTTTGAAGTCACTGGGATGGATAGTCTCCACAAGAGAAAAGGAAGCATAAACACGGATATCTGTGGTGCTAATAAATAAAAAATGTGTAGAGTGTTATTTTACAAAATCAAGTAATGTAGCTATACAAAGATTAAACTTTTTCTGCTTCATTGTGGTCCCACTAATGAATACAGACAATACCTGATTCTTCTAGGAAAACCTGTGAAAAATGCCAATGAAACTTATAGTATGGCTAAGAGAATAAATAGTAGTTTGCACTGAAAATAATTTATGGCTGCAGTTAGCAGATTTGCTTGCTAGCATTTTCAGTCCCTGGTTTCCACTTGGACATTGAACCATTGACTGTAACTCTTTGGATGTAGCCATCCAGACAAGTTGTTGTACAACTAACAGTCCACCTTTCAAGACCATATCTCTCCAATTCAGGGGTAAGAAAGTTGTGGGGGATCATACCAAAGGCCGTGCAGAAGTCCAGATAGATGACATATCTATCTTTCCTTCTCCATTGATGCAGTTACTCCACTGTAGAAGGCCACTAGATTAGTCAGGCATGATATGCCCTTCATAATAATATGTTGCTGTCTACAACGATCTCCCTGACTCCTATATGTTTCAACAAATCTTTCAGGAGGATCTGGTCTATGATCTTGCTAGGTACAGAAGTGAATCTGACTCATCAGTAGTTCCCAGAATCCACCCTATTGTCCTTTTTACAAATGGACATGATGTTTCAATGACTCAGAGCTGTTTTCAGTCCATTCTCTGCCCAGCCTGTATTTGTGCTTGGGATTGCCCTGGCCCAGGTGGTGCAGGACCTTTTACTTGGCTTTGTTGAACATCATGAGGTTCACATAGATTCACCTCTCCAGCCTGTCCAGGCCTCTCTGGAAGTAATTCCTTCCCTCCAGTGTGTCAATCTCAACACACAGCTTGACGTCATCTGCAAACTTGCGCTTGATCCCATTGTCCATGTTGCTGGCGAAGATGTTAAACCACACTGGTTCCAATACTAATACCTGATGAGCACCACTCATCACTGGTCTCTCCTTGGACATCAAATCATTGAAGGTGACCATCCTGTCAATTCCTTATCCGCTGAGCAGTCTATCTATCAAATCCATGTCTCGCTAGTTTAGAGATAAGGATGTTTCATGGCATAGTGACAAACTCTTTCCATAAGTCCAGGTAGGTTATGCCAGTTGCTCTTCCCTTTTCCACCAATGCTGTAAACCCATCACAGAAGGGCATTTTTCAGGACTTATTTGCCCCTAACCAAGTCATTAAGGTTATCAGCAACCTCTTCCTAATTTTCCATGTGCATAATTTCCAGGAGGATCTGCTTCATTATTTTGCTAGGCACAGAGATGAGACTGACTGACCTGTTCCAGCCCCCAAATGAGTGTAACCCCACAGACATGATTGCTGCAGAAATATTTGGGGTAATTAAAGTTCCACCTAACAAAGTAGGAAGGAGTAATTGTTCCCCTCTCTGGTATTCTTCTGAGGAATGTAAAAAGAAAGTTTATGAGTGCATTTAATTTACTTGTAAAAATGATGTTTTCGCTCAGAAATGTGTGAGAAGACAACATACACTTGTAAAACTGAACAATGAGAGAAGTAACTACTGGTGATGGGGTAGATCATAAGAGGATGAGAAGTTTTTTTCTGACGCTCTGGCGGCCCTTTCTGGAACACTGCCTGACCACCATCCAGGTAACACAGTGGCTACAATAGACCATATTGTTGTCTTACATACTCATTTCTATGTACTTGCAGAAAAGGCTTTCTTGTAAATGGATGTTAAGAAACAGAAAACTAGATATATTTGAGTGGCATGATGTTATCAGCTATAAACTATCTTTCCTGTCAACCCCAAAAATGGTACAAGGTTATGCCTCTAAACAGCATTTAAGTGAAGAGGATCCCTTTAAATTATAAGTTTACACTGAAAAAAAGTTTTTGAAACTGTAATCACAGCTGAAATCCTTCTGAAATAGAAGTATAAAAGGCAGTAGTTTGGCTCCAGGTACATTTGTTGTTTCTTGGGGCTTTTTGGGGTGTTGGCTTTATTTATTTTTTTTTTTAATTTGTAGAGATGATTATTCAATATAGTAATTTTTAGTTCTCATGTTTGTGTACATCTTGACATACCTTAGGCATAAAGAAGATCTCTGCAATGTATTGAAGCACAATAACCTTGAATTTCTATCAAAAAGAACAATTATCAAGAGCTTAGATTACAGTCTTTGCTTTACTAAAGTGTAATTTTAATTGGGTAGGGATAAAAACATTTAATTTGCTATATTAAAGTCTTATACATACCCCCCCCCCCCCCCCCCTTTTTTAGCTGTAATGTTCACTTCCATAGAAGCTGTTCAGTAGCTCTTCTTATGACTCCAAAACATCAATTTCACATATACAGAATATAAAAATCCTTACTTGCTTGAGGTGGATTTTTCTGTTATCACTGCTCTCAGAGTAGCCTGTTAAGCTGGATAAATATGCAATCCTTTTTTTTCCAGAGCATAATAAAGTTGTTAATAGCCATAAATAAAAATTACTGTCTACAAATCATCCATTTTTTGCAACACCCATGAAGAAGAAAAGACATTCAGAGCACTTGCAGGTAATTAAAATGTTTTGTGATTATAAACAACCCCACCCCCCACCGCCCCCCACTGTGTGTACT
>JAWWEV010000001.1:39034042-39082539 GCA_035583235.1 Hafferia zeledoni
GCCCAGTCATTAATATGGAAATTAGAGGGTGTTAACTATGAACTTAAGGCTATAAATGGCTTATTTTACACAAACAAATTAGGCAAGTTTTTGTCCAGTATGAACCAGCTTGCCTCCAACATTGTCAATAAATACCTTGCTGCTATTAGAATACAAAACTTTCTCTTAGGTTATTTTTGTGGTGTTTTTGCTTATGATGCTGAAGAATTAAGAGAAAAAGAAAACTACAAATTCAAAGGATTTCTTATGTTTATGTAACACAGTAGAAGAGCAGTAAACATGATGTTTGCTGCCATAAAGATACAACATTGTTATTATAATCTTACTAATGTTATTATAATCTTACTAATTATGATTAAGCATAATCAGAAGCCTCAGTACAATAAAAAACAGGAATGAACACTGGGCTGACTGAAGATGGTCATTCTTGTGAGCAAGTTATAAACTGATATATTCCAGTAGGAAAAAAGGAGAGGTGTATGACAGAGTTTGAATTAAAGATGGATAAAACTGTATAGACAAAATGAGAAGATGTCTGGACAGATGCCAGACAATATGATCGAACTGAGCTAAAAATTCACTTTAACTTTGTCTGAACTAATAGGCAATCTAATATCCAATAATATTCTCATCTCAGCTGTGTGTTCAGCCATCTTTTATGCTTGCCATTGTTTCATATTATTTCATCCATCCATATTAAGACTTTGTTCTCATAAACATCCAATTTTTTCTCATTCAGTTAGTCAAGCACCTGGCTGAATTACAACGAAGTTAATGAGAAGTCCACAGCTTGCGGAAGTCTCTAATGTATTAGTGCATGATTCACCTCATCAAACTTTAGATACCTACAGAGCATTTATTCATCTGACCTATTTTAGACAAGTACTTTGCAATGAAATAAACCTTTCTTTTGACATGTTCTCTTCCCAAATAAACTATAAAAGTTTATTCCATATCAAACTCTAACTGACATAACTCACTCAAACAAAGATATTTACATTGTAAACTTTGTATCTGTGAATTTCAGCCAGGTCTGATCCTGTTTTAGTTCATGAAAACTTTGAGTCTGCCAAGTTATAAGCCAAGTGCTTTGCCCCAAGTGACCTATTACATAGAACCTACAGAAAAAAGCCTGTATTTTTGGGAAAAGTGCTTAGTACTCCACTGTACCTATTATCACTGAAGAAATTAATTTCTTTTCTGAATTCTGATAAGAGAATGGGTCAAGTAAATTATTGAGCTTGCTAGGAGACAAATCTCATGGAACATCAGGCTGTGAACTGGGTACCTCAGTAATTTAATTTAAAAAGGGAGAAAAAAGGGACTAATGAAGAGATGTGATATCTAATACAAAAATATGTAAATAAAATCTAAAAAAGTGCCTCAAAAAAACCCACACTGATGTGTCATGGATACTGTCTTGCACTTGACCACAAAACTCTGGTTTATTTTAAAAGCTATTTCACAATACTAAATAAAGTCTGCTGTTACTTATTCTGGATTCACTGAATTTATGAAAACTAATTGCTGAAGCCACAGGCTTAGATTTGAAAACTCATGAAGAGTTAATAAGCAAAATGTGGAAGGTCTGGAGATCTAATGCAACAGAGGATAAACTTTCAGAAAACAAATGGTGCTGGGTCAGGATCAAACAACTAAACTTTGTTTATGGAGATGACATGAGAAATATGCAGTACTGAGTCTAGAACTGAAGCTGAAGGAGAACACAGGCAAACAGTTTGTTATGAAAGCGTAGGTGTTATTTTGTGATATCAGACAGAATGCCTCTTCTAACTTAAGGCACTTGGAAAAGCAGGGGTGGAAAATAGTATTGAAGCAGTCATAAGAAAGTAGACTCTTTCCCTCCAGATTCATAACAGGACAAATGTCCCTAATAAGGATTGATCACATTTCCTAGAACTTGTAAAATTGGAACTGTAATTGTCACAAGAGTTGGAGAAGGCTCATTTTCTCTTGACAGACTCTTCTCTAGTGAAGAAATGTCACTGTTTCCACTGCAGTTAAATAAAGATTTTGTCTTCTCATTTTTCACATATTTCTACATCTAAGCTACTTAGAGAAGAAATTCTTCACATTTTCTTCATAGTTTTGTACATCAAATATTAACACATTTTCTTTAAATATTTTACTGCTTAAATATACAGTTACTTAGCTTAGACTAGAAAGTCAAAAATCCAGGTTTTTTTCAATGATTGAAAGTATTTAAGAGTGGCTAAAAAAGAGAGGTAAAAGGAAAGACTGAGTCTGAGACAAACAATTAATCAAAATTAATTACTTATACCATGACATCTCAAGGAAGATGAAAGAAATTCATGATATGCTAAAAGAGAAAAAAAACAGAGCTGAAAGAAGAGACAAAACACCCACCTCCCCCAAGTTGTCTAAATATTGTATTTTAAATTATTTGTGAGACAATTATTGTAAATTGTACAAGAAAAAAACCCTGAATTTTAATCTGTAAGTTTCAATTAATTATGTTAAGGCAAATTAAAACTAGTCTACAACCTTAAGAGCCAATTAGTGTCACTAAACTTAATGCAACCCCAGACAGCAACACTATTCTTCATAAATCATGCAACTCTGCAATATAAAAAAGCAAAAATTTTATAGAATTGCATGAATGCTGGTGATAAGACACTGTTTGTTACTAAAAGCACTGTTACAGTTCAAACTGTGAGGAAACATAGAAAAGTAATAGTAAATGTCTGTGCATTAAGGTCTTATTTTAATAGGTGAATCCCTGGAAAAACCTGAGTTGTTTACTTGTTCACCAATATACAATGATGTAATGTAGCTCCATAAACGAAAATGTTTAAGAGTATTGGGTATCTTTTTGTGTGTGTGTTTGAAAAAAGATATATATACCTTCCCTCTCTTTTACTCTTTTATGTCCCTTCTTTTTTTCTTTGCTGTTCATCAGTTCAGTTCTCATCAGAAACATGGGCTAAAATGAGTTTTTGAGAGGTGACAGAGTTGATTCTGAAAGAGAGGAAAAAAGAGCTAGAATCTTTTAGGCAGAGGTAAAATATCAGGGCAGACAACAGCAAGGGGGTTTGAGGAACTGTGAGAGTAAAGGAAGATGAGAGGGATCTTTGAGGAATCTGGAAATCTCGGGGGCAACTTCAAAGGCTGGGGTTAAGAGCAGTTGCAAGTGTGTGGCTGGGAGAAGTAAGGAAAAATTAAAAGGAGACTTTTGGAATTTGATGATGGTGGATATAGCTATGGGGTTTTTTCTGACTGCTGCAAAAAACTGTCAGTGCTTTGATTTTATTTATTAATTTTAAAATTAGAAATATTTTTAGAATAGTTAATTTTAAGAATAGTTAATTAAGTTATTTGGGCCATGATCCAGTAATATGCTTGGGGCCACAAATTAGCTGGGTTCTTAAGCATATGAAGAACTTCATGAATGTGTGAATACTCGTGGGCTTAAGGTTTTATATACTAAGTCCAGTGATAAAACATTTTAAGTACTTTCAACAGAATTATTAATTTATATTTTTATTGTAGAAAGAAACCTACTTTCTCTATCTATAGCTCTAGGCCAATTTAATTATGTCTCATAGTTTAGTCCGATTGTCAGAACTAGATCTCAAACATTTCTAACATGTTGCAGTAATAGTCATGGAAGAAACTTGCCCTTCCCGTGGTTTTCCTGTATAACAGGAAAAGCTTTTTCTGTGACTCTTAACAGCTAGAGACTATATATCACTGTACTGACTGGTCCTGCAGAACATATTTTCAGGTTCTGTTAGTAAGGGAAATGAAAGTCCCACATTGTATAGTACCTGCACAGCATTGCGAACCCACAGGCAAGTATAGTCAAGTTATTGTTATCACTGTCACATTTTAACAGCTTGTAAAACCAATATTATTCTACCACGCATCTATATGCAGCCAGTCATCTGGTTCAGCTACTTACTTGATACTAAATCAGCAACTGAAAAAGCATGCTTTTGTCTTATTTCTAAAGGTGTTGCTTGAATGCAGCACAGAGACTGCTGCTTGGCTCAGCAGGTAGGAAGAACTAAAAACAGCATCTGCACCCCCATCAGTGTGTTAAATAAACATACAAATATGTCATGAGTAAAGGTGGAAGACAGAATGTTCAGATCCTGAAGAAAGAAAGACAAATAGCTCATAGTTTAAATATACTCATGAGTGAGGAAATAACTCTGGAAGTTTCAGCTAGCAATAAGAGAATGCACAGATGCAGGGGACAACTGTTCAATGGAAATTAATTACCACCTTGAAACAAACACAGAAAAATAAACACAAAAAGCCCATGTATAAAATATTATCATGACTTCATTGTAAAAATTCTGGATTAGAATTCAAAATTTCCAGGGAAGAAAATAATGATTGTGTTGCATACTAACATGAACTTTGAAAATGGAATAGTTTTTTTGTTTTTTTTTTTAATGTCTGGGGTTTTTGATTTTGTGGGGTTTTGCACATTTGTTTGTTGGTTTTGTTTTGCTTTGTTCTTTTCAAAAACCTAGGCTTGGTTAAATATACAGAAAATACCAAAGCTCTGAAACCTGTATCTCTAAATCCTAAAGGTAATTGTTCCATACTTCTAGGTACATTTTTATATATATACGTAAACACAGTTTTCACAACTGAACAATATCATGGCTACGCAATTTCAAATTATACTGCAGGGACACATTGGTAACAATGAATTTAATTTTGTTATGATGAAATTCTTGAGGACTATTTTAAGGGATCAGCCAGGGAAATATTTAGAATAAACATACTTTGATTATGCTCTTAATTTCTAGTTCTGAAGAAACTGGACGTCTTCTAATCTTATTTTAAATCTGTGAATTTACCATTCGATTTCAAACAGTGAAATTTGGAAAATGGAAGGGCTGAGGGAAGGAATTAGGTAAAATTTCTTAAAGAGTCAAGAAGTATTTTATACCAGACTTTAGAAGGACTTGCAAAATTTCAGTGGAAATCCACCTAGTGTGTGCGCCTTTTTTTTTTTTTTTTTTTTTTTTTTTTTTTTTTTTTTTTTCCCCTGCATTGTGGGGGCTCCTATCCTATATCAGCTTTCCATTTAATGGTAGCCTAGCTAGAAAATGAAAGTGCAAAATACTTCCTTCGCATAATGAAAGCACTCTTTTATAAAACCTATCAGAAGGCAAAATAGTAAGGTTGAATTTGTACCTGATTATTCAATTTGCCTCCCATACCTTGAATGATAAAAGAGTTTGTTAATTATTCAAAGAGCAGAATGAAATAATCCAGATATACTAAACTGCAAGCTCCAAAACACACACTGCTTCATGATTTATCTCATATTATTTGCAATTTACTACTAAAATTTAATAATGAGAGCAGTCCAAAGAGATTATATATTTGCTTCAAGAATAACCAGATATTTGCATTACAAAGTAAGGGAGTAAAATAACTGTTAAGATTTATAGTCATACTTCATGCAGAGCATTGTAAATCAAGACTATAAAGAAGTCAATGATACTGTTCAAATTCTGTAACACAAAAGTATGTTTAGAAGTCTTTTCAGTATCATGAAAAACTCCTGGGTGCAAGGTTCTGTAAAAAACCCTTGATTTTAATTATGACCATGTCAATTCTGTGAGTCTTCAGACAGCAGAGAATCATGGCACCATAGAGGTTGAAAGGGTCCTCCAGAAGTCATGTAGTCCAATGCCAGCTCAAAGCAGGTCCACCTAAAACAGGTTGCTCAGACCTTTCTCCTGAAAAACAGCAAGGATGGAGGTTCCTGTGAAACCTAGGTCAATGAAAGATTATACTCAAAGCAAAAACGATTTTCTATTTATACAATCAGTATTTCCAAGGTTGAAACTTGTGTTCATTGTCACTCTTACTGCTGAGCACCACTTAGAGGAATCCTTCTCTGCATCCCCTCATCAGAGAGCTTAAGATAGGAGTAATCTCTTTCTTTCACTTTTCTTCTTAAGGCTCAAAAACTTATTTCTCTCAGCCACTTCTTATATTTCATACACTGCTGACAACCTTGATAGCCATTTGTACTTGTCAGTTAATGACTTGATAAGAGAAATCAGTGTTGTTTAGCAAGGCCAGACAGAAATATGGACTGGATAAGCATATGATAAGGTAGGTATGAAATTGGCCAGATTGCCATGTTTAAAGGATGGTTATCAGCAGTTTTGTCCTCTTCACAAACAGTAATTCATGATATCATATGGATGTGCTTTTCCTGAAACCTGTGCCAGCCACAGAAATGTAGACTTGTCCCTTTCTATACATGCCAGAGTTCTACCCATGTAGAAACTGACCTGGTGTTAGAAAGGAGGCCTGACTGTGTCTGGGTTACGGATTACAGCTGTGTATGCAGAAATAGAGATGGAATTCTTTGTATAAGGAAAGGAGCAGAAGCCTGCCTGGCTCAGAACTGTGGTCCTCTGTACATCACAGATGGCTGTTGACTCCTAATGTTCATAGAGGTGATGCAGTGGCATTCTGCAGCTGCCCATGCATGCATGTCTGCATGCTCTAACAATAAGCAATGTACACTCTTTTTGTGTGGCAAAGAATAGTGCCATTGCCTGTGCCAAGAGGGGGATCACTAAAGGTCTCTGCCATGTTTCCATAACACTAGTACAGGTTTCTCAGAGAAACTGTGGAGCCTCCATCTCCCCTGAATCAGTAAGGACCAGAGGAAGCTGTTCTAGATGACACCATTTTGCACAGGAGTGGTGACATAGACCATCCTAAGATCACTTTTAACATCATCCATTCTGTAGTTGTGTGATTCTATATGGTTGTCTTGGATATATGCCTCTGATAGAGATTTGGTGTTTTCTTCATCCACAGTGAATAAATGTCTACTACTTCAGTCATTTGTGTGTTAGCGAAAAGCACATGTCTTGCACATATGTCAGAGAGCTACATACATGGATTTCACAGAGCAATACAGGAATAAAGGATGAAGAAACCAGGATCAGTGTAAGCTGAAGCCATGGAATTAACAAAGACAGGAATTAAGCTCATACAGTTTAGAGAATTGTATAAGAATATGTACGAGGGCCTGCAGTGCATCTCTGGCTTTGCCCAAAGTAGTGATGATGTGTCAGTTATTGGATTCTATGTTATGATTATCAAACTGGTAAGAAATTAATATTGCAATAAAAATGTTTCAATTATAGCAAAGAAGCCCTGATTATATTACTGGTCCTCACAGAAGTTTATTAGTAGAAATTGTGATATGACTATTTGAAAGATTGGTTTTTTGCATGCTGTGATAGAGGAGGAGTTCTGGCTATTTCAAAAATAGGACTAAAGTTCTAATTGTGTAAAACATGTGGATAGTTATACCCTTGTGTGGACAGTTGTTATGGAGTTCTTGTTGTCAAAGCCAAACAGGAAGTGCTAATCAGACCAATGCAAAAACATTAATGTGACATGATTATGATTGCCTGATACAAAAATAGAACTTCCATAAGACCATAAAACTGATAATAATGAAAGATTAATACCTTAAGAATGCACTTTTCCCCTCCAGTTCTACAAATGAATACAGAACAAGAAGAACTTCTAAAGTTTTCTACCCTCCTAGAATACTGTATATCAATGCCTTAGGTCTAATTTATTGCAGCTGTGAAACTGAAGACATTTGGTGCTGTCTAATAGTACTAAAAAATCAAGTCATATTATATATTCAGAAATGCATAGAATTTGTTGATCACAAGGCACCACTAATAACTCAAACCTGAATATGTGATTAGGATACACACTGAGGAACTAGCCAATTAAAATAACCAGGCAGAAAAAATAATTATACAGTGTGTAAGGAGCATATTCAAATATAAAAATAGTAGTTTATACTTTTATTTAATAGTAGGATTTTTTGTTGTTATTGTTTGCATTTTGGCTGTTGGATTTTCAGAGATAAGGGGATACTGTCCACCATTCATAGGAAATCATTATCGAACAGCTATTTCTAATTATCAAGTTGTATTATATCAATTTCTTCTGCTTTGAGTTGTTATTGCCTTAATTGATGCCTTAACTATGCATTGTGAATTTATTTTTTTAGCTAGGAATTTGAAAAAAAAAATAGACTTAAACATTTCTGTTATGAAGTGACTGCTGGAAGTTTTTTAAATATTCTAAAATGGCAAGGGTAACCTAAAAAGTATTTATGTTACCAGGGACTGCAACCAGAAAAAAGTAAACACAGTAAACACAGTAAAAAGGTGTTTCCTGATGATAAGAGTGAATCTGTTTTTCAGGCTGTGCCCATTACCTCTGGTCTTGTCACTGGGCACCACTGAAACAAGCCTGGCTCTGTCCTCCGTAACCTTTGTAACCAGGTCCCCCATTTTCTTGAGCAATTGGCACACTTACTCAGGCTTCCTTTTGTCATGCCTATACTTATTTTCTTTGGTATCACTTAACAGGTTTGGTTCCATTTGGACTTTAACATTTCTACCTTTATCTCTGGATTCAATCCTACTATCCCCAGACAGAGCTTCCATGCACTTTAGCTGCCTTCTCACATAAAGTGCAACTGTCCCTCCTTGTAATTCCTTTCTGTCCTTCCTAATGAACCTGTATCCCTTCATTGCAACAGTCCAGCCATGGGAACCATTTGCAATGTCTCCACAATCTCACCATGGTCAAAGCCCTGCAACTCCATACCATGCTGCCTGCACTAGTATACTGGCACTTGAGTGAGCCACCCCAACATCTTGAGCTCCTGGAAAAGTTTGAGAGCTTTCCCCATAATGGTCCCTATTAGGCACTTTCTTGCTGATGTGCAAGTGCTGGACATCACCCTGTTTAATCCCCCTTTTCTTTGATTTAGTTATTCCTTCCAGACATGTCACCCCATGTCTTTTGCCCATGGACCTTATCAATAGTTCCCTTGCAGGGTGCTATTTGCTCTCTCTTTCCTTCATAATTCTTGGTATAAATAGTTGTTAACTCTGTCTACTCATCTTTAGAAAGAAGGGCCCATAAATAACATAGGATGCAAATAAGGAGACAAAATATTTGTAGTTTGAATACCTGATAGTTACATACTTGAAGAGATGAAGTATTATGAATCTAATGTGAAAAAGTGATGGTGTGATTTACACAAACTTTCCTATTACATATCACTAGATAATAGTTCTTGTCACATATTTAAATTCAAATGAAATATTTAAGCCTTATATGTCAACCATTCCATTTTAAAAACATAAATAAAGCCATTTGATGATATTCTTTCAGAGATTATTTTCTGTAGGTATATTTCAGCTCTACAAGTTGTCTTTGAATCATGAGGGTGAGATCAAAACTAACAAAATAGAACAATAATGAACCTGATCTTTTGTCTCAGTTAATTCACAAATATTCAAAGATCCAGACAACAGCAGGCTGAGAGTCAACACAGCTCATATAATTCCAGCCACTGGGTTAGTGTTTCACTAGTCTTCAAGATAAAGTCCTCTTTCTAACATACTACAATTTTAGGGACCAAAAAAACCAAACCAAAACCCAACCTAACCCAACCCAACCCAACCCAACCAACAAAAAAAACCCAAAACACACACACAAAAAAACCCCAAATGAAAACTAGCCCCTATCTTACTTGAGTCTCTGTTTAGCTGCCACTTTCTAGTAATTCCTAAGAACTTTAAAATGTCTGTTAGGTTCAGGACATATATAGGACCTCACAGAACTCACCTCTCTGCCTGTCCTCCTCTAAAATATGATAGAACAATAGTTTACAGCAGTCTGGGATTGCAGAGGTTGGAGCTGTTCCATTTCTAATAACCTCTGCAGCTCCCCAACCTCCTTCTGATGAATTACTGAATTAATGACTAAAAGTTTCTCTTACTAAATAAATTCAAACTGTGTTCACCTGTACCTGACCAAAATATGCAGCAGCAGAAAAAGTTGAAGAGTAGCAAAGAGTCACACTTCACAGGAGAAAAAGTTCTTGATAATCAGTTAGTGTGGCTGTCTATAAATCCTCTGTTTATGACCTTTTCACTTTTGCACACAGCTTACAGACTATTTGCTAGCTGTATTGTCTAAAAAGGTAAGTTCTTATATAACTTCATACACAACTACTGATTACACCTTGCAAGAGCTCTTCTTTCAATGCCTTCTCATTAAACATCCTTGCTCCAAACAATTCAAGCAAAGTAAATTGAACAGTATTTCAACAAAAGCTCACCACTAATCCTCCCCTGCTCAGCGGCAAATGTTATTGTAAACATCATGGTGATCAATCATACAGCAGCAGAGCACTGATCTTCCAAGCCGTAATAGTTCTGTCATTTAACATCAGCAAAGCTTGAGGAGATGCTGCAATGTGTGAGCATTTGGCAAACACAAAGTTGTTTTCCAAAACTGCATATGCGATTCTGAAATGGTGCTGAAGGCCATTGTCACGGATACATAAACAATCTGAGGACCAATGCAATCGCAAAGACAAAGTCCCATAAACCTCCTTGGCCATGGAACATTGGTAGCTTTCGAGCACTGTCACAATAGTCTCCCCTTCAATATTCCATCCCACCTAGATAGAAGTACAGCTAACATTCTGAGTAATTAAAAATATGTCCTAATTGCTCTATCTTACCCTCAGACATGATCAGACAAAATTACCATGCAAAGATAACCATTGACTATATAAGTTGGAAACACAGAGAAGAAAATGTTCATCACTTTATGAAGCTATACATTCAGACATAAACCCTCCTTGAGTACCTAGGTTTCTTCTTGCATTCTTCTCATTTTAGAATTGACTACCAATACTTGCAACAATTAGTGGATCTCAACTTTTAAATATTCTACACTTTTATTTATTTGGTCATTAAAATCTCTCCTGTAGTATTGATACATTCCATAGACAACTGTTACTCTGCTATGGAAATTGCAAACTTTATCCGGTATTTTGTCTCTTTTATTTCAATAGATTAGGTTTGCAATTATAGTGTCTGAAAACTGTTCTTTAAAAAGTGTGCACTTTAAATCCTTTACTAGTACATGAGTGTGTTTGTTACAATAAATTTAAAAGGACAGTTGTGTGGTTTTTCTATTGAACACAAGTGACCTTACCTTAAGAATAGGATAAAGTATTACATGCATTTTGAGACATTCATATTTCAACAGCTAAAGAAACCAAACCCAAAATACAAGGGAAATTAAAAATAGCTTATGATATATGCATACTGCTTCACTGCTGGTCACCTTTTGTACAAATATAATCTCCATATGATTAAATCAAATCCACATTGGCCTAAAATCTATATAAATAGCTATAAAAGACAGTTACTGAAAAAGGCTATCTCCTTTAACACAGTTCTTTATTTCACACTGGTTAAAGGCATTGTAAGAAGCAGTACTTAGGTAATTTTCATTTGTAAGTAATTTATACAAGCAACCTGTTGGAAATAAAATTTTCTGATAGTGCCCATAAAAGTTGAATTAGTAACAGATAGTGCTATACTAATGTTTGAAATTTAATGTAGTTTCTTAATTGCATACTTCTACACCAGCTGAAATTTTGAAAAACACAGAATTCAAATTAGTTTCGCCAAATTTTGACTTCATAAGCTCACTATTCAGACTGTATGCATAATATGTATACAGATTTAGATCCAAAAATCAAAGAACTTCTGCTATTAGAAGAGCCTTTAAATAAACATACTTTATCATAAGCTTATGGTTTTAATTTTATTCTTTTGGGAATATTATCAATGTTAATACAATAAAAATGTGATAAAATTTCATTCTAACTCATGGATTATATTTCCAAGTAGGAATTCAATGGATGCCAGATCATTAACATTGTTGTTTGTTCAATCTCCTCGCCCTAAACAATGTCAAAACTATTGCATTTGTTCATTTTTGATAGTTTGTGGTTAATTATTCACTTTCTGAGATATGTTTGGTAAACTGATGTTTTAATCATCAATGATCACAAATAAGATGAAAATTACAAATGAAAATAATACATTTTTCTGAATAGCTGTGAAAAGCTGACCAATTAAAATATAAACCTACGAAGCGCAGACAGCAAGATAGACAGGCTCTTAGGTAACCGAATAGTTTCTTCCAAACTGTTAACACTCATGATGCCTCTTATCAACAAACTGCAGTCAAAACTAAAATATGGGCAAAGGCTTAGATTTAGGTCAAAATGAGACATAAAAGTGTAGCAATGTTGCAAAAGTTTGGAGGATGAAGACTTGTGGTGGAGATATCAAGCTGTTAGGCCTCTGGAAAGAGCTGTTTATGGGTGGGATTCAACTGAATGGGAAAATTAAGTGGACTGGACAATAATTTCTGAACATAAAAGATCTCTAAAATTACTGAGTCCCACTGTTAACCCAGCACCACCGTGTTCACTACTAAACCATATCCCTAAGTGCCACATCCACAGGGTTTTCAAATTTTCCAGAGATGGGAACTTCACCTCTTCCCTGTGAAATCTGTTTCAATGCCTGATCACCCTTCTTCAGTGAAGAAATTTTTCCTTATATCAAACTAAAGCTTACCTTGCACTACTAGAGACCATTTTATCTGGTCCTGTCTTTTGTTACCTGGGAGAAAAGACTGACCCCCACCTGGCTACAACCTCACTTCAGGTGGTAGTAGGGAGTGATAAGGTGTCCCTTGAGCTTCCTTTTTTTTTTTTTCAGGCTAAATCAACTCAGCTCCCTCAGCTGCTCCTCATAAGACTTGTGCTCCAGATGCTTCCCCAGCGCTATTGTTCTTCTCTGGACATGTTCCAGCACCTTAATGTCTGTCTTGCCATGAGGGGTCCAAAACTGAACACAGGATTAGAGGTGCAGCCACACTGCTGCCGAGTACAGGAGGATGATCACTGCCCTGGTCCTGCTGGCCACACTACAGATGATACAGGCCAGGATGCCACTGGCCTTCTTGGCCATGTGGGCACACTGGCTTCTCACTTCTTAATTTGCTTCATATTATGGCAATTTGAACAAACATAGTTGCCTAAAGAAGAATTATTCTATTGATTGGAATGTACCTAACTGGAAGATATTTTTTCCAGTAAATTATATGTCATTTTTTGTGAATCTGCATAAATTTAATTTTCTTTAATGTCTATAGCAATTAAAATTCTCTTAGTTCCTGACCATCTCATGTATAGTAAAGAACACACACAGAGTTTCTGTCTGGAACCTGTCTTTTGACTGAAAAGTGATTTTTTGACTGTCCTTTTGCTTTAGTAATCCACACACTGAAGAAGTGTCTGCCTGATAAAGATCATGACACATATATTGAAAACACCACTGTTTCATATAAACCTGTCTTGGTAGTGCCACACAAGAATTCCTGTTGATGGGACTTTCAGAACAAATTGTAAAAAAGAGAATCAAGGAAAATGCAATGAATTGGATAAAATGTATAATACTACATTGTATTATTCAAATTACAGAATTAATTTTGCTCTGATGTTCAGCTACTTGAATTTCATTTGTAAATATTTTATCTTCTTGAAAAGAGCAGAGCATACTTTTTGATTCTCATAATATTCATAGAACTATTTCAGACCTATCAAGTTTATTGCAGAAGATTATTTACCTGTTTTTAAACTTGTCACACTGGAAGAATTTATACATTTTCCTTGAACATTTAGCAAGCCTATGGTATAAATAAAGAAATAAAACTTTTATTTTGAGATATATCATAACAGTGTCAGAATAAGATCATGATCAAAGATAGTTCTTTCTGTTGTAGGATTTACTGTAGAATGCTTTATTTTGGTAGTTTAATGCAGTACACATGCATGCATTTATATATATACATTTGAGTTTTTTGAATGTTTTGGACCTTGTCCTATGCACCCTGGAAACCATAGAAACAATGTCTTGGTGGTGAACTCAAAAAAGAGGTCAAGTAAATATTTGGTCAAGTAATCTATCCTCAAAATAATTTGGTCCAGAAAATTTCTGAAACTGTTTAGGAATACTGAGCCTCTTCTATTTCCTCAAAAATGACAAGGCGAGTAGACAGCTCTCTGAGCTTTCTAAAGATAAGTGTTTTAAAAACAGTTATTCCTGAGTGCCAAATTTAAAACTGACCTTCCTAGAACCCACTGATCCCTTAAGGCTAGAAAGATTTAAAAAATCAGGTGTGTGTCTTAGTAGTAACAGATTTTGCACTGAAATCATGTACACCAAAGTTTTTATTTTCAAAGCATTTTTCAAATATGAGATAGTTAATATTTGTGGTGTTATGCTGAAATAGGTAAGTGGCAAATTCAACTTTATTTGAGAATGGGAATATAAGGAAGAGAGCTGATCCGCCCAAGCCAAAATATAAATCTATGAAAGTCTAACTATGACACAACATCTTAATCTCTCACTGACACAGTTTTCAGTGGGCCTTTATGAGGCAGCAACCTCTAGTTAAATATAGCACTTTGACTGCATCTAATCAAATTTTCGAGGTTTTATTCAAAGTCCTCCTCATCATGGGTTATAGCTACTTTTAGGAATGGTGGACAAAGGGGCTGTCTATGTTTACATTAAAGCATTTCATCTTCTCCTGCTCAGGGATCTTGCAAAGTACAAGGGTCACATGCAGAACTATTTTAACATACAGTTGCACACATTTTTAAAACTTACACACACAATCTAAACTATATAAAAACACACTGATATAGCTAAATATTAACTAATATATATTTCATTAAATTGTTGGATCCAAACAGTCTTTATTTATCTTATTTTTAACTTTATTAAAAGAGCTCTTCGTATGTATTTCTCTGTGGAGTTCAGCCGATTTCTTCTCTCGCTTCACCATGAGCCCAAGGTTACCTGAAAAATTCCATCACTATCTCAGAGGGTCCACCTGGGAAACTACCCTTGGCTCACCAGCCTGAAAATTTGCATGTTTTCCAACATAACTACACGTAAATTCAGTCTAAGAGACCACAAGGGTTCTTAAGAGACTTTAAAAATCTCTGTGCATCTTGCAATCATCACCTAACCACGAGGAAAAGACTTCTACATCTGAGTGTACAGTAGAATAAGAACCTAGCTTTCAGTCTGTATGTTCAGGTTTAACAATTTACTTACAATGACTGTGCATTTTGTAATTTCCTAGTGAGTTCTGGGGACTTGCACATCTCAGGAAATGTGTAATATTTTTGAGGTCAAACTCTTCAAAGGCTGAGATTTGCTAATGAAGATCATTGACTGATCACTCAAATATTTCCATAATATTGATTGTGTTAGATGAAAAAGTAGTAAGTGAACATGATAGAGGGGCTGTAGAGGATGAAGCTGTGAGTGAGAGACACTAGCAGTAGAACAACAGTATCTTTTAGAAACAATGTGAAATCCATGAGTGAGATGCTGGCCTTATTAAAATCAACAAAAATGTATTCCCTCCTGAGAAGTCACATACAACAACATTTGCCTTCTTTTATTTAACTAAGAAAAAAACATGTGTATATGCATTTCTTATTCATTTTAAGCCAAAAATTTTTATTGCTGAATGTCTCTTTCAGTGAAATGAGACATATGCAATTTATGAAATAATTTCATTTTACAAGAAAAGGATGCATAGTCATCCAACAAAATTGTCTCAGTTGGAGATTTTAACTTTGATGGTGTTTACACTGAACAATAAATATATAAAAGCAGCTTTTGCATGGGGTGTTGGCCTTAATTTTGGTCTAAATCTAAAAGTACTTGAATTTTTCACACACATAATTTAGAAAATTGCTATGAAGAAGCACAATTCATCTCATAGTTGAGAAAGAGATGTGTGATCATAGCAAATAACAATAATAGAAAAACATGCCTTTATGCTACAGTAGAAAGTTCCTAATTTTTTTTCTTGAAAATTTTACTTTGTTTATATAAAATAATAGGCATTGTCCATGGTCATAACAAAAAGAATATAAAATCCATGTTTCCTTTTCTAGAGACCTTTCAGTGTTTTTTTTAATTACTATTCCTTCTGACTTTATATAGTGCTATCTATTACTCTATTACTTAGTGCCTCTTCATACACCTTTTTGCAGTAAATATCAGGAAATGACATAGCTATAAACTCAAATTCTTAGAATTCATACCATCGTCTCCTGGACCACTTCTCAGAATACTGTTCAGATACTATTCTCCATGAATTATTAAAATAGATGAAAGGAGGCATGCTTGTAATCACTGTGACAAAAGATGTAGCATTGTTGATGTTTTAAACATAGTCATGGGACATCATCTTAAAGACAGGGAGGAAAAAATCTTTCTACTTTATCACATATGCATTAGATGTAAATATCCAACTGTATTTCAAAAGGTAAAAAGAAAAAAATAAAATAACATTTATTTTTAAGAATGGATTTAACAAGGATCACAGGGGAAGGATTTTAGAATCTGTGAAAAATGATGATCATGTTTTGAATGCCTGTGACAGTTGGTACTTGTTTTTATTTTTTAAATGGGTTTTTGTATATGTTGAAATTAAGAGAGATGTGAGGGTGGAGGGTGGGAAAAAGATGAAGAGCAGAAGGGAGTTCAGAACAACAGGCATGGCAGCATACAAAGCACATAAAACTTCTATAAACTGGGTAGCAAGGAGGTCCTTATGCAAACCTAAAATAGGAAATATGAAACTTGCCTTTGCTACCCAGGTGCTGGGACAAAACAAGACATAAAAAAAAAATAAAATAAAATAAAATTGCTCCTTTGGAAAAAATTCCACTGTTCTTAAGTTATATTTATGGCTAGGTTTCATGAAGGAAGATTTGGGAAGGGCTCTACCCATGTGGGTGTGTCCTTCGAGCCTGCACAGTGGATTTTTTAGGTGAGGCACAGCGTGTGCGGAACTGGCCCAATCCTTTAACTCCTAAGGTTCATCTGCCACAGCAGAGCGAGCTTGGACAGTGACAATGAAGTCCTCAGGGCTAGAACCTACAGCCCCCAGTATTTCCAGGAGGTCTCCCACCCAAGTACTAACCAGGTCTGACCCTGCTGAGCTTCCAAAATCTGACAGGATCAGGTGTCAGGGTGGCACTTAACTGCCTTCCTAAGAAATTACAACTTCTTTAATGTCCAGGTAAGTGTATAGGGACTAAAAGAGATAATTGTTTAATAAAGTTTTCATTCAAAATTAATGCGGGGGAAGCCCTAATATGCAAGATACAGATCTGTCATTTGGCAGTCATAATTTGATAACTTTATATTTGCTGTGCTATCTGTCTGGCCATGAGACCCGTTTGCTGTACTGTTTTTGGTAGCTACATCTGGGCATTTGATCCATGATGAATACAAGGAAACATAACTTCTTCCAGCCCATAACAAAAGAAGTCCTGTAAACTTGCCTTTTTCTTAGCTTGCTTTATGCCTGAAGCATACACAGGGACAGTTATCCAACAATGTAATGTTTCTTTACCACACTGCTGTGATATTTTCACTGTGAAGATGAGCCTTTAAACAAGGATTCTGCAAAATGTAGCATGTTTTCTGTGTTTCAAAAGTTCTTTTGTTTTTCCCATAATCAGAAATGTAGACAAACTGACCTACTTCCACTCCTAATCCTGTCTCTTAACTTACTCGATCCCCACCCTCCGAAAGGAACAGAAAGAGATAAAGAGTTGTCAGAAAGAGAAAGATGAAATATACGTGTACAACTACCAAAAGGTAGACATCTTTCCTGATGATCCTAGCCTGAACTTGTTTCCTCAGTCAGCTCTGAAAAACTTTAAACATTCTTTCATGCCTTGGCAATGAGTATTTCAGTCTTTGAGAGATATCTTGTCTCAGGTCAATTGCTTGTGTTAGATTGCATAGGATGGGATTCCCAGAACTACGTATGCTTTTAAAGACTCAAAATTCAAGTTTCTTCATTCCCTGAATTCATGAGATTCAGGTTATTCCTATTCCCTTTAATTTCTTTTCTAAGTATGCAATTTCTTCTATCTAAAAAAAAAGAAAAAAATCTTTTTGAAGATCTTATCTCTTTGTAATTATATTATGATTGCTGAAATTGGTTTATATGTCCCTGTAGTGTCCTGTAGTAAGACCATGAAACTGTTCAGGTACTATGTATTATGGCTAAAAAGTTCTAGCATTCCCCTTAAATGCTAATTAAGTTCACAGAAATAAATTTATTCTAATCTAAATTTTGACATGCTTTGTGCTGAGAACTACACCACATCTTGGAAAATCTGGGTTCAAAAAAGTCATCTAATCTCTTGAGGCTAGACTCACAGTGGGAATTAAGGTTTAACATTCCAAAGCTTGAGTTTAAGATGTCCCCTTGCTTAAAGGTTTCCTTAACCCCAAGTATTAAGGCTGGATCTCATAAAGAATGTAAGTTTTTTGACATACCTTCAGGTTAGTGCTCCCCAGGGTGTACTTCAAATGCCTAAACTAACCAATTAAGTGTTTTATATTGTGCATGTTACAGAGATAAAATCCAAGCAATGGGATTTACTCAGTAAGATGACTGAGATGATTGCAGATTTCTTCTAAGCTACTTTAAAAAAAAAAAAAGGAAAGTGTAGTAGAGTGGGATTTACATCCAATTACTCACTAGAACATGATGACGAGGAATGGATTAAAAACTTCTAGTATGCTAGTATGATAATTTAGCAAACAATGAAGTGGTAGATATGAGCCCTACACCAATTATTTATGGACATTGTTTAATTCCAAGATATATTGGTGTTTAAATTTTTATTCTTTCATTTCCTTTTATGCATGAAAAAGTTGAAAAATATGAACAAATATCTGGCTACACCAAGGAGGCTTGGAAGAAGGATTTTATTTATTTCCAAGCTTCTCTGTTTTACCTAGTAATGTCAATAGACTAATAAAAGGTACTTTTTTTTTTCAAATCTATCATGTTTCTATCACTAGATCATCATGGTTATAGGAGGTCTAAAAAGTTCAAATGTGACATAGTCAAGTTCCAAAATTTCTTTTGTGTAATATAATTCCAGAATTTATGACATATACCAGATCAATTTTGTAAGATGCTCAACACTCTTGAGAAACAAGACCATTCTGATTTCTGCATTCTAACCTGATTAGAGAGACTTATTTGGCATAAGTTATTATAATACTACTTAAGTTTATATGCTGCTGCATTCTCACAACTATTTCAGGCTTCTTACCCATTCACTTTGTGCTTGTATTACATTTGCATTGAATACTTTTTCTCTTGGAAAAAAATTGAGTCATTATATGCCGCAGTCTTGGTCTATGGGATAAGGACCAGACCAGCGGCAGGGGTTCTTATGCTGCCTGCTGAGCAGAGATGGACCGACGCTGCAGCAGCCTCAAGTTAGGTTCACCCACCCCGCAGCCCACAAAGAGGATGCAGAGACGAACTGAACACTTGAGAAGCAGGAGCCGATCTCATTTATTCACAAAATGGAGGGCTTTTTATGCCCTCCGGGGGAGAACTCTCTGGAACAGGGGAGGAGATAGGGTGGAGCATGCAAATCCACTACAATGGATAGGGTAAGGTCTTGATAGGTAATAACTGGGGAGGAACGTTTCAGGAACTTCGCCGGGTTGGACAGCTCCCTAGGGAGAGCCGACCAATGGGAGCTATCCCCACACTGACAGGCTGAGCCTGCCGGTGCCGGCAGCATAGCAACAGGGGATCGAAACTGAACAGGGAACCGGGGGAACAACCATGAAGTGGCCAGTAAGGTCCTCGTCCATAGGTCACTGCTAGACCTGGGAAGGGTTCTCCTGGACCTTCCATACATCAAAGTCCGTTTTTGTGTCCCTTTCGTTCCTCCATTGATCCATACTCTCATAGACTGGTTCATCCCCGACAATTATACTGGGTCTGGACAACGTTGACACAGTAATGAGGTTTTATTTTCTTGTTCTGCCCCTGTAGTGTGCAAGTTGCTGTTGAAGTGAGTTGAGAGGGGACACAGTCAAGATAGATGACCCTAAGTACTCACAGGAATGTGGTCATACTCTATGACATCCTACTTAGCAGTAAAAGCCCAGGGAAATGAGGATGAAGTAGGAATGATTGTGGTTTTGGTGTTTATCTTTCCAAGCTACTGTCAAGTGTGATGAGGCCCCGATTTCCAGGAAGTGGCTGGACTTTTGCCTGCTAATGGGAAATAAAAAGAAAAAAATCCTTTTGATTTTGCTTGTGAGCATAGCATTGCTTCATCTATTAAACCTTATCTTGACCCATGAATTTTCAGTTTTTGCTCTTCCAGTTGTCTTCACCATGCCCCTTACAGGAAAAAGCTCAAGCAGTTTGGTGGGTGCTTGGCTTCCAGCCAGAGTCAACCCAACACAGTGATTCTTTAAAGTACTACTCAATAATAAAGAACTACTGCATACATACATGCTGTGCGAACTTCAAATGAACTTGGAAAACACAAAAAAATCCCAACAATAACAAAAAAGAAAGACAAAAACCAATCAAACAAACTCAGAAAGACAACCAACCAAAAAATGAAAACAACAACAAAACCAGGTCTGCATAAGAAATCCCTGTCAAAATCCCTGGTAATGTCACATAATCTATTATTGAATATAAAATTCTATTAGCCAACAAGTAACTTTTCCTGCAGGAAAGAAAAAACCTGTTAGAAGATGGTATAGTATCACATGCAAATTCTACATGACTTTGAAAATTATGAAAAAGGATGTGTTCTAAAAACAATGGACAAATAACTTGTTTAACATTTGAGAACATTTTTGATTAGAGCACAAAGACAAGTTGTACACTTCTGAAGAAAAGTGACTGATATATTTGTACAGATCTGTCAGATGCTGAGCTCTTTGCTTGTATTTATCTTGTGCTATTGCAGACTCATAAATGATCACTACTGTGTATGGCCAAAACCACTAGACACGTACTTAGATTTGCTAAACAAATACAATCTAAAAGGTATTTTTCATTTATGTGTTTGACTACATCAATAAATCCAAAATTCACAAGAACACTCCTGAGGTATTTAAATCATGGTATTTTTCCTTTCTAAAGGTATCTATCTTCAGAGGCTCATTTATCTCTTCTTAAAATAATCATCTAGGATAGAGGAGTTAATGAGCCTTCTAAAAATGTGGAAGTACATACTCCTCTTTTGTGACAGCAGGGGAGACTGTCAAGGGAGCAAAGTTCCTCCAGCAGCTAGACAGACCACTATCTAGAAACCAATCTCTCTGACTTATTTGAAAAACTTATTGTTATATCATAGGTTTCTAAACAGGTTTCTTTGAACAGTCAATTGAATGTGACTCTTTTGTTTCCATAGGTGCACAGGAATGCTTTTCTTACCAATCAGCTCCAATAAGAGACAGAAAGACATCATAGAGAAGGCTCTGCTCTGAAGAAAAGTGGTGAAGGACTAAGAGTAGAGATATTCCAGCCATTTTTCCTGAAGTACTGCAGATCTGCTTCAAAAAGAATCCTTTAATATTTTCTATCACAAAGCTGCTTCCACCATTTCAGAAAAAACAAATCTTATTTTTCCCTTTGTGAATGCAGTTTTTCTGTGGGTCCCTCATTACAGTGAATGAAACAGTAAACAGGGAGATCTCAAACTGTTGTTTTTCCTACCTCTGGCCATATGGAGGAAAAAAGGTTCCAGCCACTGGACTGTGAATTTCTTTTTTATATATTTTCTACAGTTTTCTTAGAGAACTAGCAGATGTGATCCAGAAAAAAACCCCAGACATTTCCTGAAACTACCAGTTCTTAAAGTCATTTTGCCCTAAGTATTGCATCTAGCACGCAATCAAGTTATGCAGAGACAAGTTAAATCTTAAATATGTTGATGTTCCCTATCATCTCTCCCTCTTTTGTCTCGCCAGTGTCTATAACATTATTAGCTTTCTCATGCACTGATCACTTCCAATCTATGTCAACAAAACACTCAGCAACCTAAGGTCCTTTCTCCTGATATAAATTATTCCTGCAGGAAGCATTTGAAGACTTCCTAAAAGACCATCCTCCATCCAATTCCATAAGCATCAAAACTTCCTCCAGAAGTTTGATAATTTTGCTGAAATATGGATTGAAATTAAAAGAAAAGGATAAATGCTTCAAAAACAAAGTTTCATTTCTTAATTGAAATGGAACATTTTCATTCCTCATTTCTTCATAACAAACCCATGTATTTTTCTTCCACACTATAAATTAGACAATCATAGGATCACAGCATAATACAGGCTGGAAGGGACCTCAGGAGGTTTCTAGAACAACCTTTTGCTCCAACCAGAATCCCCAGGAGACCTGACCAAGTTTCTCACATCTTCATGTAATCAAGTCTTAAAAGCACCAGGAGCACAACCTCTCTAAGTTGCCAATGCCAGTGCTCAATTGTCCTCATGGGGAAAACATTTCTTCAGTCTGTACCTCTATTGCTTCAATTTCTACCCATTGTCTCTTGTCTCTCAATGCACTGCTGTGAAGAGCTCAGCCACAGCTCCTATACAGCTTCCCCTTGGTCACTAGGCATTGCTGTTAGGTCCTCCCAAACCTGCCTCTGCTCCAGGCTGAACAAGACCACCTTCCCCAGCTTCTCCTGACAAGTGTTCTTGTTCCCACCATCTTGGTGTCCTCCACTGAACTCTCTCCAGTTTAATGTTGTCTTCCTTGCAGTGTGGAAGCCCATATTGGGCCCTGTGTCTATGACCTAACATGTGTGGGATAGAGAGTAGCCCCTTCTCTGTATCTCCTGGTTCTACCCCATTCCTACAGTCCAGGTTGCTGTTAACCTCTTTGCTTCCAGGGAATCCTATAGGCCTATGTTGAGCTCTGGAGCCCAAAGACCTTCCTGCACAGCTGCTTCCCAGGCAGTCAGTGCCCAACCTGTGCTGTTGCAGGAGTTTTTTCTTCCCAAGTGAGAAGCTTTTAGTTTATCTTTAGTGATCTTTAGGTTCCTGCTGTCTCAGTCCTCCAGGATGTCTTGGATGCTTTTGAATGGCATTGGAGCCTTGAAGCCCATCTACTAGTCTTCCTAGAGCAATGTCATCTGCTAACTTGATGGGAATGCAGTCTGATCCCTCACAAAGATATTAAATAGGATGTTTCAGGACAAAGCGCTGTGGTACTGCACTTGTTACCAACCTCCAGGTAGAGAATGTCCCATTAATCACCACCCTGTGAGCAATAATTTTTTTAACTGATCTGGTTGTCCCCCCATTCAGACTGTAGAAGCACAAATTCCAAATAAGAATACCGTGGGATACACTCTGAAATCACCTTCTTCTCCTTAATTTTCTTAGAAATTATAACATATATTTCACAAGGCAAAGCTAGAAAAGATTTTGACTTTGTCAAATAATATTCTTTTCTATAGTTTAAAATGTTTCTGTCTTTAAATTTCATGGGAAATGTACAATTTTTGCACACTGAATTGGAACTAAAACAATTTTCTCCTGGAAGAAAAATTCTGAGTTTTGACCAGACATACTTAATACTGATGTCTTTGCTGGTCCATGGGATAGTTCTTATTGCCCAGGTAAGACATACTGGGAAACTATTTCTGTCTAACAATGCATCATCAACACAGCCCAGACCATAACATTATAACTTGTACTGGAGTTTTACTCTTATCAATGAATAGTTTGATTAATTTTATTGCTCTAACTTTTTGTTTCTGAATTGCTTTATTTATTTACCTTTTTACAGTGGGGTGGCAGATGCTTATGTGCTCATGCTGTGTGCCTTACACAATTTTGTGATAAGGCATAATTGCTATTTAATAACTCTGCTGAAACCTGGCATCTCCTTTACAGAGACAAGGCCTTTGTTTTGAAAGGTCAAACAGAAGCACATAAGTCCTTACAAGGTATGTAGTTGAGACTGGGGCTCTTAAGAAGGTACCAGCTCTTAGCCAAACAAACAGTGGTTTATGACATGGAACATTGGTTATTAAAGTTATTAAAATGTTTTGTCACTAAAAGCACATTAGTAGAGTGCTGATGTTATTTAGCCTTGCTGAGGATCAGAGCTGGACCACAGCTTGACATTAGCTTGGCTGGATCTCTCTGAAGACACAGGCATCTCTATGCCTTGTCCTCTTGTAGAGTACTCCTTCCCATGCAAGTTCCAGGATACATGGCAGTGTGCATAGTTTACCCAGTATGCAGCAGCCTTTTAAACTAATTTATTAGGTTGTGGGAGCTGTTGTTTATCACTGACCACTGCTGGCTTCTGGTTTGTAATTCACAGGTGGCTGAGCTGATATATGGGTATTTATAGATATATATTTATTTCTCTGACTGATCTTGGTTTTGCAAAGGTCAGGGTATAGTTTTTTGTAAGCTCATATCCCTTTACCTGCACTGGATAAAAAGCAGATTGTAGAACGATTGAAATACTGATTTGCCATCAAGTCATGTAGTTTTTGAAGATACCTTCTATTTATTTAGTTCCTTCAAGACAACAAATGGATCGTGTTAGGGAGCACAAACATCCCTACCCCTCAGGCATTCTTATCAGGAAAAAAAAATTGTTTGACTCTTAGAATTCAGGCTCTTTAATTAGCATGTTTGTGGGACACCAAGAACCCTTGAGTTCTGTGCTCAAAAATTTCGAGCTGTCTCTCTGTGTGTTAAGGATAAATTTGATGAAAGTGCTGTGAGCTCTGATCATCAGTGTTAGTGGGTCTGCAAGGGGATTTTCCTTTTAGAAGTGAGGAATATAACTTTGCACGGTAGTGATATGCTCTGCTGATTTCTCATTTTACTCTTGTAATTTTCTTTCTAACAATGTTTACTTCCTTCTGAAGCTAAAGGCTTTGGGGAATTTTCTGAAACTGTGAAATCCCATTCCTTTGTCAGAAGCATTTCTTTTATAAAGATAAACTTTATTTATCCATTGCTTCAAAACATGTTTATTTCAGTTTTATCTGTTTGGACTATATTTTCTACTTATTAGACCAGATGCTTAAATTAATATAAATCCTTTTGTAGTTAGATTTATAGCTAATTTCTTCTTTTCCTTTTCCTAACAATTCAACACTGTCTGGACAATCTTGCTTTCACTTACAAGCTAGTGATAAATATGCTAAGGGCTGGCAATTCTGCACTCAGCAGAACTCAGTAAAGGAAAAGAAAAAAAGGAAAAAAATTTCTTGCAAGAACTACAAGTCACTAATTTCTCCCTGGGAAATAAATTTTATAAGGATTTTTTTTTTCCTTCTTTTTAGATTAAGCTGAGTGAAGCTTTGTTTCTTAAATTTTTAAAAATATTTGCTTTCTGGAAAACAGTAAAATATTTACCTCATAGGTATGCCTCATAGATTTTCTATGGAAAAGAAAAAAGAAATAAAAAGTAAAGAGAAAAAGTAAAAGAAAAAGAAATAAAAGGGGGGAAAAAGAAAGAAAAATATTACCCTAAACTATATTCAAAGCAGTTAATGATTTACTTAACTTAGGAACATCATGACTTCCAGAAAAGCCTGAAATCTTGCAATTAATGATGTAATCATCTTGAAGATGTGGATTTGACTCCTTCTGAGCCTACAGAGGAGTTTAGTTTAGTTGTCTGGCCTTCTGTAAGAGTGACACACAATGATATCTATGAATGTGGCAGGACTTCAACTTCCTTTAAAACAAAACACATTTTTTTAGAAAGGTCTTAACCAAATGGCCTTTTGGGACACCTAATCTTCTTGTCATCAGATATCTGAGTTAAATCTAAGTCTAAAGGCTATATAAAATCAAGTAAAGGTGTTGAGTTCCAGAGACAATCGGTCTTCAGCATTCCATGTGGAAACATAGGTTAAATGACTTAGGCTCTGCCTGATGGAACACAGACACCACAGTAGGCTGTTTTTCTAAGAATTAAGAAAGGTAGGTTAGAAGATTTAACATCAGCATCACAGGAAGACTGTAAACCAGCTATGTAATGCTTTTATGGCTTTCTCTACAACTTTGGAATTGCTTTATATCACAGTGTGAGGCAAGAGCATCAGAGCCCAGGCTTGTTCTGACAATGACTATTCATTTAACTTTTAAGAAAGGTTCTACTCATATTTCGTGGTGTTATGGCAAAGTATATTTGCTGAATAACTGGCAGTGGTCCAGATGTTCACAAAGATAAGCAAGACCAAGAGTGACTGCCATCTATCATTTATTATGGCCCCATGTTGATTTTAAATTTTTTGAGCATGTAGGCCTGACTAGGCAATTTAATAAATGTGATCAAAAGTTTCTTTTTTTTTTTTTTTTTTTTCCCAAAGTTAGTGGTTGTGCTTGAGTTATTTCCTCTTTTGAATATTCATTCTGCTTACTTTTTAGTATCTGATTTAGGGGTCCAATTAGGACCTAACTCCTTCCTCTGAATACCCTTCATCATCTATGGGAAAAAACTAGGTGGCTCATCCTGAATTAATTCCATGTAAATAGGGCAGCTTAATTGCTGGGTTTTACATCTTTTCAACAGAGAAAACGAGAGCTAAAGGTATACTTTCAGCAGGCTCTCACTCTGGATATGTCAGCCTCCCTCTACTGAAGGACAAAAGGAGTTTGAGGGGACTAGCCTCTGAAGACAGTCAAGTATATTTGATTTTCCTTAATTTAGTCAAGGTGATTAAATCTGATCATGTGTGAGCTTTATTTTCATTTGTACTTCTAGTACAACTTCTGAGTTATGTATTCTGAACTGGTTCACTGGGAAAACATTCTGGTTTTCTGCTGGTTTGAATACTATGCTTTTGTAAAAACTGCCTGCCAAGGTCTCCACACATTCACCCATGCCAATAACAGAGGTGCAAAAGGAGGGGTCAGATCATCTCTGACTGAGAAGTCCTGGGAGTGACAACCTGAGCTGTTATCCTGGGCACAATCAAAAATTAAAATTTAGCACAGAGGACTATGACTTCTCTGTCACTGTTAGAAATTGCTGTTCTTCACATAAATTGCCTTTGTCACAAAGTATTTCTGAAGTGCAATTGGAATACACATACAATTGAATGCAATTACCTCAGAAGTCAAATACTTAACGAATATCTCCCTTGGGAATGTACTCTGAGAATTACCTGTTTACAATATGAAGCTAGACCCTAATTCTTCCCATCCTTGCACATGCTCACATACATGTGGGTTAACACTCCAGTCCTTATAATATCAACTGAAGGTCATTTTAGCAGTTTAGGCTATTGATGCAACAGTCCTCATAGTCCTATTAATATCCTAAAATTCAACATCCAGCCTTGTTAGACTGGAACTTCTAAAAAATCCTGAGTTTTGGGACAAAGTTTTCACTTCTGCTTGCAGTGAATACAAACCAGATAAATTCTTCACTGTCATTATTGTGCACAGAAATGTATTCAGAATAGCACCATGAAGAGCCATGTGGCTGCATGGCTGCTGCTCTCATCAGATTACCAGCAGTTGCTTCCATACTTTGTCATGCTCAGAGGCAGCCTCCATCCTTCAGTCTTCTGTATCCACCCACCAAACTTATCCCACCTCAGTTTCATTTTCAGGGACAAACATAGAATGAATGTTAAGTGGATGTTGTAAGTGATGTCATCTCCTTTTATACTGATGAGAATATTCTTCTCTACAGGTCTGCTCAAATATATTCCCTTCAAGATCAAGGAACACCATTATGTTTGGGGCACAGAAGTGATCATCTCTTCAAGAGCTCTTCAGTAAGGAAGATGATTGTATTGCCTTGGAAAAAAATTCAGCATGCAACATTTTCCCTTTAATTCTATCTTTTGACCTCCATCTCTGCCTCTGTCCCTAGCTCTGACTCTATCTCTGTCTTTTTGTCTCTTTACTTCACCCAAGAAAATATATAGAAATGTATATATGTATTTGCAACTGGTAGTTAAAAGAAAATTCTAGTTCAGGTGTTGTCATGTCACAAAAAATATTTTGTTATTTTTCTAATTACATATATATATATATATTTAAATGGGCTATGCATTTTGCAAGTAAGATTTCATTTTCAAAAACATTAAACAAGTTATTTGAAAGGGATTTTTTTGTTTCTTTGGGTTTTGTTTTGTTTTGTTTTTAACTGAAGATTTATCAAGTCCATCTATGTCCTTAAAAATATTGAATTCAAGGAAATAACATTTTTCAACCAGGAAAAAAAACCTTTTCTTCAAAGTATCACCAGCAGTTCTACAGATTTTTTCAATAAAAGGTTGTAGCAGGCCCTAGTAGGCTGGTCATGGTGTAACAGTAAATCTTCCAGAATATTTGCATGACTACAAATGTGACAAGAATAGCAATTCCTGCTGCACCAGTCTTAGAGGAGCTGAGATTGCAACCCAGCTACTAATATTGAGGGTGACACTTTTTGATCTAGATCTTCTTTCTTGTATAAATAATAAGCTGTATTTTTGGGCTTTGGTATATTTGTTTACTGAGATGAGACTCCTGCATCAGTTTGGTGTCTGCAAATAGAAGAAAGGTATTTCTTCATATACATGTTGTAAATATATTTGAGTTATTTTTTATAGATGAAGAATATCATGTGCTCAGTCTTCTATTGCTGTAATTGCTTTATAAATATGATACTAAAGAACAGCTTTACATCAAAAGAAGAAAATACTTCTCCTGTATTTTCTGGTACAAAATGGAAACAAGAAAGAAAAAAAAAATACACGTTACTTGACATCTCTGTTCATAATGAGAAGTGGTCTTGTATTATGAGCTCATCACTGGTATTTTGACTTAAATTTGATTTACAGCTTTCATAATGTTTTCCCTTACTCATATCTTCATTTCTTTCCTTCTTCCCTTCTTGTCCTCTTTTTCTTGTCTAAGGAATTACAGTTCTATATCGCAATCTTGGGCTCTGTCAGCCTCAGTCTAAGGCTTATTATTGCAGACCTTCATTCTTCCTTCCTATGACTTTTACTGCTCTTAATACTAAGGAAAAATTTCAGCTTGTTTGTTAATTTATCATGCATAGCATAAAGACATTGCATCCAATCAGCTCAAAGGCTGACTATCTTATTGGAGAGGACAATACTTCTATGAGAGGACGCAATCCCTCAAACATACAATGTACTGTGAAACAAATGTTCAGGGGAATAATCAGGAGGAAAGAGTTGTGTGGAGTTTCAGAGCTGCCCTGAAATTCATGTTGTACATCCAAGTTTTGGGAAAAGATAAAAAATGTGGTTAAACCTATTGGGTTTGGAGGTTTGAACTGCAAACGTTCCCTGAATAGAAGGGAAAAAAAGAAACACAGTGAGCTCTTTTTTATAGGAAGTGAATTGCATTGCAGAAGTAATCAAGCTGAGACCCATGGCAAAGGCAGTTTTAGTCACTCATAAATGATGTTCTCTGTAGTGACTGATAGTGAATGATAGTGAAGAATGAACTTCTTAACATGTGGTCAGTGGGAGCAAAGTACACATAGGAAAAAAAAATGTTAACAATATCAACTGATTAAGAAATCTATGTTTAATTAACAAAATACACTTTGCTTGCTAAGTACAGAGGTAAATTGAGAGTAAAAGGCATGTTATTTGTAAGGAACTTCTGGTCATATTTTATTCACAGTAAAGACAAGGGGAGTAGCTTTCGTCTACCTTGTACCTGTAAATCTTAGGTCAATGAAGTTACATTGTTATAAATGTGGTAAAAACAAGAGCTCTCTCCCTTGTATTTTCCCTGACATACTCTTTAAAATTGAGATTTTGTGATTTAAGTTTAGAAGCAAGGTGTTTTATGAGAGCTGAACCTGATCTCATGCACATTCTTAACTGTGTAAGTCCTAACATCCTTATAGTGTACCTGGCTTTGTTTAACATCTGATGGTTAAAAGGAAGAAAAGGAAAATCATATCTGGATAGAGACCAATAGTGATCCTGAAATAGGGACTGATTCTTAGCAATTTAAACCCATATATGGCTAGATACCCATATGGCTAGATATTGCTCCTGCCAGAAGATCCATGTTTTTATATCCTGATTTTACTTGATCAGGAATGGATGAAGGTACTGTATCTATTCCTTTTACTATTTAGACACAGACATTCCTGAATTGCATTTTGATTTTAAACTGTTCGGATTAGCTTTTGAATTATTTTATGCCTTCAGCATTTTACTCAATCACTATGATTCCAATAAAATATTAAAGAAAATTCCACAAGTCAACCTCTCTATTATTAGAAACAGGATGGATTTCAATCAGGAGCGGAGTCACGGCACAACATTTTTAGAAAAACAAAATATTCTGTTTTACAAATAAATTATTAATAAAAGAAACTTTCCTTTTCTATTTATCAGTGTAGTTTAAACATGTAGATTGTAGGTATTGTTTCAAAAGGGAACTGATCTAGCATCATATTGTTAAATTGCACAATTATTTCTTCTAGGATAAGGAGTCCAAAGTGCTTCAAACATAAACCACAGGTATGGAAATGTGTTCAACTCTGGGGACTTTATTATATTGTCAAATTACTACAGATTAGCAATTTATCACATACCAGGTTACAAGTACTTGTCCATACACGCACTACAAGTGCATAGTAATGCAGTTTAGCTTCACCCTTTTCATTGCTAGCTTACCTAACTTGAATGACCTCTGTTTTCAGTGGACTGAGAGTATGCACAGTGTTAGAGCTGTTCAATAATGTGACAAGATTAGATGGATTTATTATAAATTCAAGCTTTAGATTAGTAAACTGCAAAGCTACCCATAATAGCTGGTAAAGGCATATGTATCCATGATGTGTTCATAAGGAAACTACTCTAGACCTTCAAGCTGTACTCATTTCCTTTGGACAACATTATCTTTTCATGTTTTTTACTAGGACATAAACAGAGGCAATGAAACATCAGAAGAACCTTTATGCCTGAATTCCAGGTCTGATTTGCACTTATGTTTTAAAATAGGCTGTTAAGTGTCCCTTATGCTACAAAGAGTCCTGCCTTTCCTGTGGGATGATCAGCATAGTTTTGCAACTGCCTTTTCCTGACAATAATGAAAGATAATAAGGATGTCATTAGAAGAGTCCCTGAAGTTAGAAACAGCAAAAAGCACAGAAGCCTCAAAAAATGGCAAGATATGCAATTGAAAACAGTATGTGGTGTGAACGGCCCACAAATGTCAGACTGTGAAGCTTTGTGCTGAAAACAACAAAATTCAAACTAGGAGTAAACACTCATTCTGCAGATACCAAATTTGGAAAGGCTTTCCAATATTAGAAAACAAAGAAATCACAGTGAGTTAAGAGAAAAAAGTGCTATTCTTGTCTATACTCTCAAGCACATTCATTTAGATAGATACAATTTGTTGCAGTGATGCTGACTTTTGTGGCGGGTATTAAGCTACTATGGTTAGGTGAGTATTCAACAAAAAGAGAGATGGGGCCTTAATTCTTCTCAAAGTAACAGCAGTAGCATCCAGGAAGTAGTAGTCATTGGGACTAATAATGAAAAGCCCAAGGGCACAGTCAAGCATAACATAACTCTAGATGTTGCAAATAAAAAATAATTTAAAAAAATAAAATAAAATTAAAAAATCCTCTGGACATAGGATATTCTGTTATCTCTCTGACTATCTGTTCACCAGATAAAGTTAAGACAGCATAAGAAGATCATATGCGGCAAGCACCATAGAGATATTTTGCGATACAACAGTGTTTCATTAGAAAATATGAATTGGTAGAGTATAAAATATTTCACTGAAAACCTCCTGAGCTTTCAGTGAGTAAACCTTCACCACAAGCAGAGTAATGATCCACATAATTCTGTCCAGATTCCTGGTGTATTATTCCTTGTGCAGCAGTTCTGGGACAGCTAATGCAGTAATGCTAAGCACACTGCCTACATTCTCAACATTCCTGTCTCTACCCTCCATTAAACATGCTATGTTTGGGGTAACAAACCCAACTCTGACAATAAAACCAGTTCCTGTCATGGAACCTGGAAATGTCTGATTCGCAGTTTAGCGTCAGTCTGCTTGCAAGTTTTCTTTCAAAATGTGGACCAGGAGGGTACCTCTATACCCTGTGTGATGCACACTTCCTGGAAGTTCAGGCTCAAGAGTATGATTTCCAAGACAGGCAGACATTGACAAAGACAGCAATGGAAGCCCTGGCACTTGCAGCTCTACCCAGACCTCAGTTCTGGGCCAGTGGAAGGTATGCTCTGAAATATCAGTAAAGCAACAGTCAGTTAAGGCAAACAGTCCCTAAGGGTTCCGTATTTAGGAGTAAGGCATTCAACTTTGGCAGTATTACTGCATCGCATATAACAGTTCTGTTAGGCTGGCTTCTCTGGAGAGCCATGCAGCTATTCTTCTGTGCTGGTTTTGGCTGGGACAGAGTTAATTTTCCTCACAGTAGTTAATATGTATCTGTGTTTTGGATTTGTTCTAGTAACAGTGTTGCTAATGCAGAGGCTTTTGCTTGCTGCTGAGCAGTGCTTACACAGTATCAAGGCCTTTTATCCTCTTCACCCCACTCTACCAGTGAGGAAGCTGAAGGTGCACAAGGAGTTGGGAGAGGACACAGCTGGAACAGCTGACCTCAATTGACTCAAGAAATATGGCAGACCATATGGCATCATGATCTGCAATAAAATGCTGGGGGAAGAGGGAGGAGGGAAGGACCTTGGGAATTAAGTAATTTGTCTTCCCAAGTAACACGTGATGGAGCCGTGCTTTCCTGGGGATGGCTAAACACCTGCCTGCCCATGGGAAGTGGTGAATTAATTCCTTGTTTTGCCCTGCTTGTGCACTGAGCTTTTCCTTTACCTATTAAACTGTCTTTATCTCAGCCCAGGAGTTTTCTCACTTTTACTTTTCGAGTTCTCTCTGCCACCCCTTCAGGGGAGAGTGAGTGAAGAGATGCGTGGGGCTGAGCTGCTGCCTGGAGTTAAACTCCATGACATCCTCTCACACTCACACTTTAACAGTACATCTAGTTGCTCACCTCTAGCTATATTCTTCAGCAGAATGAGAAAATGATTGAATTCACTAGAAAACAAACAAACAAAACCCCCAAACCAAACCAGTAAAACCAACCAACCAACCAAAACCAAGTGGTTTTCCTGTCAGCTGCACTTGTCACATATTTTCTGCAGGGTGATAAGTATTCTAACATCTCAGAGTCTATCTAGCACCCCTAGAAATATATTTCACAAAGGTAAAATTATTCTGGCAAACACAAATTACAGGCACAGCTCTGTCTTTTTCTGCCTTTGTCTACACATGAGTTTTGTGCTGAGATTGATTGGATAGAAACAGATCAGATTAAATCAGCTTAACCTTACTATCCTGAATCAAAAAGGGGTTTTTATTCTCCAAACCCAATCTATTACCTGCCTTTCTGATAAGTTTAATGTCACCTAACATCAGCTGTTTAAAATAATAAGGCAGATGTAGTATAAACTTGTTTTCTAGGGTCCATCTGAAGCTTATATTACAAGCCTAAGCTAGCCAGGTTTTCTTTTAAATATCCTAGGCCTCTCCTTAAGAATAGGTTTGTTTTAAAATTTAATCTCTCATGGAATATTCATGAGTTCATCGGACAGTTGAGAAGCAAAGCAGTGTGCAGTACTAAGCAGAGGAGGACCATGTGGAGGAATCTGCTCCTGTTAAACTTTATCTAAGCCCTGCTGTGTGGACTGAGCTTCCTCAGTGAGTCATCTTTGCATTACTACTCTATGCAGATATGAGAACAATTCCTGCAGATTTTCTGCTGAACACACAGCTGGAAAGAAAATTTTCATTCTGTACAAATTTGCTTTTCCAATGTATTTCATTAATTCTTCTGTTGTTTTTTGAACTATCACCTCTCTGCAGCTTGCAACAATTATGGTGATTCACAAGAAAAACTCTGTGAAGTTCCAAGCAGGACAAGTGCTGTTACAAGAGATTTAGAGAAGTGTTTCTCTGATAAACTGCAGTCTCCTATTGGTATAATTGAGATTTAAAGTTAGATAGAGATATAGCAAGTGAATTATGAAAATGAATATAATTGTTCAATAGATTTCATTTCATATTAAGGTATTAGTAATACTTACTTTTTACTTGGAATTCTATTTCAGCATAAATTTCCTGCAGAAGAACATATTCTTCAGCAAATGTTGTAGCCTAGGTATCAGAATATCAGCAAGAACTAAACAATGAATGATAAGGATCACTTTTGCCTTCATTTTAGGTGCTATGAAAAAATATATGTAACACATAATAGAACAAAATTGTTTATTTTCTTTAAGGGTTCATTATGGAGGGCTTCATTGTGTGTCAGAATCGGTAACAGCCAGTTCCTCAGAGCTAAGCATGACACACAATCTGAGATAATTGCACATGATAAAATGAAATATTCTTTTTAGGCTTATACAACATTTCCTTTATATAATGGAAAGAGACTGCAAAATGTTCAAAAGCTTTCCAAGAGCAGACAAATTATGTTTTTCTGGGATTAGGCAAAGTATCAGGAAACCTCAAAATCAATAATCCAATTTGCCATTTCTCAGAATTAATCCTTTTCTTAACAACTTTTCCCCCTTGCATTGATATGGAGTCTAGATAGTGCTGCAAGACTGTAAAGTAAAGAAATATATTGTTTCCATGTTTTAATTGATAATGGTAAAAATAATTCAGACTGGCTTACGTCAGAGACACTACTGCAAACTAGGATTGCCCTTGGCTATTGCAAGGTTTCCTTAATACACTTTTTTTTTTGTGTCAGGGGATGAAGAGACTATATACCACCAGTTACATTTCCACACAGTGGTTTAAATATCTTTAGACAAAGCAGAAATGTTGGATAAAATAGATTTGTTAGTTCTGCATGAAATGATTGAGGATACTTACATTTGAAGGTAAATCCATGAGCAAAGAAATTTATAATCACTATCTTCATTCTGGTAAGACAGCATAGGAACTGGGTGCTTTGCCACATGAGAAACTTCAGAGAAAGTCTGCATGGGCAGCATTAGCCCTTGCTTCCTTGGAACCAGCTCTTGTGGTCCTCAAAGCACTGAGCATAGCAGAAGCATGGTTTGTATTTACACACCTACCAATGATGGTAAGCACTGAATGACAGTTGCCGTGTGAGCCCAGATAAAGGTGTTGGCTTGCTTGTATTTATGTTTCTGGGGTTTATTAGGATCTTTATAAAAGCCAGAAAAATATCAGGTACTGACATGGATCTAGACCAATGCCACCAAGAGTAACAACAAAATAATATGGAACAAAGAGTTAAACTCCCAGTTCCCTAACAGGGAATTACCTTTTGGAAAAGCTTAGGGGAACAGAGAGACAGGAGCAAAAATCAAGAGGATTTTATTTTTTTAAATTAACATGCATTTACAATACCAGTATCTTGAAAAAAATTAGAATCCTGCTTCTGTGAAGACTCTTTATGCCCTGTTCTCAGAGACAGGCATATTTTTTAATTATTGGCAATTTGATCCCCAAAACTAATTTTAGAGTGATTCAAATTACTAGGACATTGAAAATAAAAAAAAGGTTTTCAGATTTTGTAAAAGTACTCTATTTTTTCTTAATTTTTCTTAAAGTCAGAATTCAAAATCTCATTTTGACAGCTGCAATACAATATTTAGTTTTGAAATGTAATTTTTAAGCTTTTAAATTGAAAGGAAATAATTTTCCAGCATTTTGAGGGGAAATGAATCAAAAATTTCAGACTGATCCAGCAGCAATTTATTTTTGCTTATTTTATTTTAGAATTATGGAATAAACTATATTCCTCCAGTCAAAATGATATATATAAATTGCATTTCATTTTGAGCAAAGTTAATTTCTTTTTTGTGATATTTCAGCTACTGGATTTCTCAGGAATTCCTACCTTGGCCAAGGGTCCCCTAATTTTTCAAGTTCCCAGACTACAAAAGGTCTCAGTGAATTCCAGAGAAACACAACTACTGGCTTAGCAGAAGCTAGCTGAGCTTAAGTTGTTTCAAATTAACTTTATTTGGCAGGAAAAACTCTCATTTCCCCACATTTAGGACTACTTTTTGCTACTGGTTGTTGCAAGAAGGATCTGCTCGTAAATTGTTCTCACTGTCAGCACAGGAAAAGACTAATATCACTTCCTTTTCAGATTTAGAAAACTGAAGTGTTGCCTAAAGTCAGTCTTGCATCCTTTTCTCCCTGTACTGTTTTATAGGTATGATTGAACTCCAAACGACATTTCATGGATGAAAAATCAGCACCACAGGAATCATTAGGTAAATAAGTGTACTGAACTCTTTGATCCTGGCAGAAAACATGGCTATTTTTCATTAAAAATGAAAAGTGGTCAATGTTTTTTGCGTGCTGTAGCATGGAGCCACTCCAATACACTAATTAAGTTTCAGTAGTACTTTTGTCAAATCTTCCCCATTTATGGCACCATGTTTTATGCATCTGGTTAAAGAAAAAGGAGTTTGTCTCACTTAAATTAATGGACTTTCAGCCTTTTAAAACACTAATGTATTTTTCCCATTGTGCACCAATCCTCCCTAAGTAATGTGAGCACTGCAGAAATGCAACCATATAATCATGTAGGTGTTCATGAGCTAAAATTTCACCAGGTGATAGATTTAACATTTACTGTATTGGCTAGCTTCCTGCTAATTAAGTTCCTCTAGTAAGTGTAAGAAATTACATAAAGCAAATAATTTATTTTTTCAGTGATTTATTTGACATCTTATACAGGTTAGTTTTACTGCTGGTATTCTCTCTCTATTTTAGTTCTTGCACATCTGAGCAGCAAAGAAAACATTGAAAGTAAACATAAAATGAAAATAGAAACTATGACTTAAACAGTTCACATATCTGTAAATAGGAGGCACCCGGGAGTCTAACACTTAAGGTAAATCTGGTAAGACTGATGTGCAAGAGGTCTTAGCTTAGTATTTTATTTGCACCACAGCCTCTTATTCCATATGCCAGATTTCCCACTGCAGCCTTTCTGCCAGGTCTTGATTGGCAGCAACAAGTTGATTCAAATTTGAGGAGATTACTGTAAAAACTCCTGGGAGAGTTATAGTAAACTTCTTGATGTTCTGGTAGATAATCTTTTCCTGTCACAAAGATGAATAAAGTCACTTAAAAAGCAGTTTTAATTAAAGATGCAAAGAATACTCTTACAACACAGAGGAACATGATGACATTATAGAGTTCTCGAAGCATGATACTTTAAACCATCTTCTGTAAAAAATATCTTACATTTTATGGTACACCTAATACCTCTTTTTGTCTTTCTATTGACTTTCAACAGCTGTGCCTTGTACCGCAAGGTAATTTTGGCAGCTCTGCTTGCAGTTTTCAGTTCTCAGCAGAAACACTGCAGAGTTGTGAACTAACCACAGTCTCCTTAGCTTGCAAAAAAGGTCCGAAACAGTTTCTTCTCTCTCTGTCATAAAGATTGCATATGGTCTCCTGCATTCTTACTCTTTCCCATAATTTATCCTTTGTGCTTTAGTTGTGGAAGTAAAAGCCAACAGGTGTGTAAGGACTCACCACAGGCACATTCACAGCTGTCCAGTGTAGTTCTGTGTTACAAGCCTTCCCTTTCCTGTATAGTGACTTTTTTGCCCGCCCAAGTGCCTCTTGGTTGTTGCACCTCTCCATGTGTAAAGCAAAAATGTTTTAGTTTGCTCATCAATCTTTTATTTCTTTCTCATAACTCCACCAGGTATCAACAGAATGACCTTCACTTTCTGCATATCCCATGCCCAGGTTTTTGGGTAAAGGCTTGTGTCAGTTTTACTTTCTCTTTATGCCTCAAAATCAGCAGTATATGTACTTTTCCCCCTTAATTTCAGCCAAGTGGTTGATCTGCCTAGTTTTATTCTGGACACTTTAGTTGCCAGCAAAATAGCTCAATTTTGCACAAAGTTGGTGTTATCTGCTTGTTCTTTGTGAAGGAGAACACAGTGCTTGGAGTTTTTACATACAGGAATGGAAGGAGGAGCAGAATCAATGATCACATGAGGGTACTCTTGAAGGGCTTCCATCCTTCAGATATCTTGCTGTTTCTTAACTGTAGTATTGTAATTCTCCTTGACTACAATGTATGTACAATCAGCTTAGAATAAAATCTCCTCAACTCTGGGCCTTTTGCAAGACAGAAACCTTTGTTGATCAGACTGTAGTCTTTCCATCATGGCATAGGGTTAAGGCATTTTATTACGTTTCTAGAGAATTACTGGAGTTTTTTTAAAGATAACTGCCAATACCTTCCTAATTCTCATGTACAGGTAGATTTTTATATCCATCTTCAGCATCCTGGATTTTGAAATCCTCATAAAATGCAAGAACCCGGCTAATTTTGCTGTTGAAAGAGTCATGACTTGCCTAGTTCCAGCAGTCAGCTGGAGGGATGAGCAAAAGTCCTTCATAAATAAAGGGTCTTGGGATGTAATACAGCCACAGTTCTGGTAGGACCGGCACTAATGAAGCATAAGAGGAGTGGAGGCCACAGCTGAAAGGAACTTTGTTATGAGTTTAGGAGAAGTACGGTGTTTAAAGCAAAAGAGTGAGCTCTGGGCTAATGGGCTTTGGGGTATTTTAAGTAGCCTAGGGGAGGAGTGTGGTTCAGGTCTTTCCACTATGCAGGGCAATGATCTGAAAGCATTCCTCAAGTTGTCCTACATCTCTCGTCAGGAAGGGCTGGGCACCTTCATTCCTCCTCATCTTCCTTCAAAATCGGAAAATTGATTGCACCCTCAGGACCTGATTTCTCTGTACCTTAATACTACTTTGTATTCCTTGGGATTTCTGCCTGTTAGCGCTGCAGGTGGTCTGGGCAGAGCATGGTCCTTGTTATGTGATATACAGAATGTAGCACAACACTTTCATAATAACCAAGGCTTCCATTGTTGCATTCCTATTTATTGCCAATCCAATTTAATGTTAGTTTGACCTGTGTATATGTTATTTTGTTCTACATCCTCTTCCTGAAATTCATTCTGTTTTCAGATATATTCTGACTACAGCCCTTAGGCATTTTATTTGTCTCATTCTCACTTTTTTTTTTTTTCAACTTTATGTGTTAAATATTTATACCTTTCATCTTTATGTATGATTCATAATAATTTATCACTATTTTTCTGTATCCTGAATTTAAATTAACCAGCATAGGTAATACATAGCAGTGGTAAAGTGTAGAGCTGTGACTTGATACCCAGTAGGAGAATGGACTAATGAAACATTATCATTCTAAACCTTCATTATCTCAATCAGTACATTCCAGAAGAAGCAAATAAAAAGATCTTGCATTTCTTCATTTGTTGCAGGTCATCACTGACAGTATGGGAGGCCAGAAAATAAAAGTATTTTCTGTAAAATTTCAGAGGGTTTGTTGTTGATTACATTTGTTTGTGGAGAGAAAACAAATGTAAACATTTGTTTGCATTTTGTGCATTTGATATTTGTTAAAATCAGGAAAAATTAGATTTTTTTTTTTTCTACAACTAGATAACCAATAGAAACAGTGGTTGGGACTTGAAGGGAGAAGGGGTTGAAACCAGGCTCTCCAGTGATGAACCTAAGGGTGCAAAGCCAGGGTTAGGAGTGAAATCAGCAGTCCAGATGAAATGCATGTACACTAATGCATGCAGTATGGGAAACAAGGAGGGCTGGAAGCCATCGTGCAGCAGGAAAGCTATGATGTAGTCGCCATCATGGGAATGTGGTGGGATGACTCACATTCCTGGAATGCTGCTATGGTGGACACATGCCCTTTAGAAGAGATAGGTGAGGTAGGAGAGGTGGAGGCATGGCTCTGTTCGTTAGGAAGTCTCTTGACTCTGTGGAACTTGAGGTCAGTGACAATAAGGTTGAGCGCTTATGGGTCAGAATCAGGGGGAATGCAAACAAGGTTGACATCCTGGTCGGAGTGTGCTATAAACCATCCAACCAGGATGAAGAACGTGATGAATTATTCTACAAGCAGCTGATGGATGTTTCAAAATCTCCAGCCCTTTCTTTTGTGGGTGACTTTAACCTGACGGATGATGGGAACTCAGCATAGAAGAGAAGAGGTAGTCAAGTTGATTACAAGAGTGGAAGGAAGATAATTTCCTCTTGTAACTGATAAATAAACCTACCAGGGCTGGAGTCTCATTAGACCTGCTGGTTAAAAGCAGAGAAGAGATGGTGGGAGATGTGGTGGTCAGAGACCATGGAATGATAGAGTTCTCAATACTCAGTGAAGTAAGCAAGGGTATCAGCAAAACCTCTAGCCTGGACTTCTGGAGGACAGACCTTGGCCTGTTCAGGAGGCTGTTTCAGAGAGTACCTTGGGAAAGAGCCCTTAAAAACAAAGGGGTTCAGGAAGGATGAGCATACTTCAAGAAAGACCTCTTGAAGGCACAGGAGCAGGCTATCTCAATGAGACAAAAGGTGAACCAGCGGGGAAGATGACCAGCCTGGCTGAACTGGGAGACTTTGCAGGAAATTAGGGGGGAAAAAAAGAGTTTATCACCTTTGGAAAAAAGGGCAGGCAACTCATGAAGTGTTTAGGAATGTAGTTAGGTTATGTAGAAATATAATTATAGAGGCAAAAGTACAATTTGAACTTAATCTGGCTGCTTCATTTAGGGATAACAAAAAGTGTTTTTATAAATCCATTAATAGCAAAAGGAGGGGCAAAACAAACCTCCATTATTTGTTGGACACAGTGGAGGACATAGTTACCAAAGATGGGGAAAAGGCTGAGATACTTAACTCCTTCTTTGCCTCAGTTTTCAATAATAAGACAGGTCGTCCTCAGGGCAACTGGTCACCTGGGTTGTTAGACAGGGACGGGGAGCCAAATAACCCCCCTGTGATCCAGAAGGAAGCAGTTAGTGAACTGATGAGCCACTTGGATCCTCAGAAGTTTATGGGATCAGATGGCATCCATCTTAGTATGATGAGGGAGCTGACAGAAGAACTCGACAAACCACTCGTCATCATTCATCAACAGTCCTTTCTCACTGGGAGGCCCCAGATGATTGAAAGTTGAGTAATGTGACACTTATTCACAATAAGGGCCAGGAGAAAGACATGAGTATTGTGTCCAGTTCTGGGTCCCATAGTTTAGGAGGGACATTGAGGTGCTGGACCGAGTCCAAAGATGGGCAACAAGGCCAGCAAAAGGATTGGGGTACAAGTCTATGGGGAGCGGCTGAGTGAGCTGTGATTCTTCATCTTGGAGAGGAGGAGGCTTAAGGGACACCTTATCACTCTCTGCAGCTACCTGAAAAGAATTGTAGCCAGGTGGGGGTTGGTCTTTTATCCAAGACCTCCAGCAGTAGGAAAAGAGGGTACAGTCTTAAGCTGTATCAGGAGGGGTTTAGGTTAGACATTGGAAAGAATTTTTTTACAGAAAGAGTGATCAAACACTGGAATGGGCTGCCCAGGGAGGCGGTGGATTCACTGTCCCTGAAGGTATTTAAAAAGAGACTGGATATGGCAATTTGTGCCATGGTCTAATTGACAAGGTGGTGTTAGGTCATAGGTTGGACTCTATCATCTCAGAGGTCTTTTCCAACCTAGCTGGTTCTGTGATTCTGTGATTTCTATGGGCTCTGAAAGGTCCATATTCAAGTTCTTACTGGCCCCTAATCATAAGAACTCTCTAAATGTATTCAAATGACAAAAACAGAAAAATAGCTAAAAATTTGTTTTGCTAGTAAGGAACATGTTTTTTAACACAGGAGGACTGAGCATCACATAGCACATAAAACCTCCAGGTTCAAATCCCACAGCACAGTCAAAAGAACAAGAATTTAAATCTTAGCCTCCTAATGCTAAGAGAAACCCTCAACTATTGAGCTAGTTCTACTTTTGGGAAAAAATACCTCTCGCTATTAAAAAAAAAAAAAAAAAAGAAAAAAAGAAAAAAAAGAGGAAGCTGTTTTGGGGCAGGAGTAACTTAATCAACAGAAGTTTATTCTAGACAAACAGGCTCTGTATTGTGTTAACCATCCAAGAAACATTAATAAATCTCAAAGTGCTATAAAACAAGGAAAGGATTTCTGCTTTTATCTGCTCTCAGGCAGCTGCAGTGCATGTTGCAAACTAACTGCTCTAACTGCTGCTTGACTAGGTGGAAATAAAATATCACTGCCATACTGATCCAGGTTCCACTTCCAGGGAAACCAAAACACTACTCACAAAACTTTTTTCACATAATTTCTTGCAATTTTCTTCATCATTGTGTGCTTTTGCTCACCTAAACTGCAGATCATGAAGGTACATCATTAATTAAATGTTTAATTTATTTCAATAGCATCAGGAAAATGAGTTTCAAAATAGGTACCTGACACATATGTACTAGCAGCTGTCATTTTTACGATTTTCAACATATAATAACTTTTTAGAAGAAAATAATTTTTCCTTACTTCAAAGAAGATTTCTGCATAAAAAAATGTAAACTCAAGATGTTTAACATGATATAAATAATAAGTACTTGATTTTCACCTAAGATACCTGAATTAAGTAATCCTGGTTATTTTCAGAAGTTCATGTGTATGAACAGGACTGACAGAATTTATTTTGTATGCATTTTCGTTGGTAAATGGTTTAAAGTGTAAAATGTAAAACCAGAGAAATCCCTTGACACACCAAAAGCACAAATAAAAGAACATATAAGATTATAACTTATCAATGGCCTCATTACCACCTTAACAAAAGCCTTCTTAACAGTGTGCATTATTTCATCCAAATCAGAATATTGTATAGGTTAGAAACTTAACTGTATCAAGACAGAACTCTGGACCTTTTTACTTGGAAGATTATTTATTTTGTATAAGCTAGACTTAGTTTATGTCTGAACAAATCATTTATTCTGAAGAAATCATTAATGTTGGCACTTGGGGTGCGGTTTTGTGGCGAACATGACAGTGCTAGGTTAACAGTTGGATTCTGTGGTATTTGAGGCCTTTTCCAACCTTAACAATTCCATGATTGAATACTTATAAGGTAGTATTAGATCATGCATACTATTCTGACTGAGCTTAAATGAAAGTGTTAAAAAATTCCTGTATTGGTATATTCAAATAAATAAGGGTTCCAGTGCAGGGTGAAACATTTTTTCCTGAAAATTTAATGTTTCATAGTAAATTTAAAAACTGACATTCAGCCAGTTCTTCTCTGGATATTTGCGTTGGTGCCTAGTTACAATCCATCAATAAATATCATAGGATATGTAAGTGCTTACAAATGACAGACTACAGCAGACGAAATGCAGCCTACCTTCAGAGTGTAATGTCGTTGGAGAATGGCACACACCTCTTCATGTGCAGGGTAAGTAAAGCTTTAGCTGTCTCATAACAACAATCTGATACATCCCCATACTGAGGTGGAAAAACTAAGCATGGGTAAGGGGAATGCTCTCTCTATTTTCCTCTGTATCCTTAGATCGGACAAATTTTTAAGGCTACAGAGATGCTTTTAAGTATTCTCAGGGGTCCAATGTGTGATTGTTTTCCATCAGGTAAATGACTACTGTTACTCTTCCCATGAACTGTGGGGACAGTAAGGTCGTATTTTTGAATTGGAGACACATCTGACTGAAAGAGCAACAGCCTCTCGTTTTTCCTGATAATTTCCTGGTGACTGGAACATTTGTTGCTGAAGAAGATAAGGATTTTAAACCTTCCTTAGATGAAGGAAATAGGGAGTATAAGGCCCTATCTGCTATGAAAATACCCAGATCACTGAACTGAAGGTGAAGTATCTCAGTTTGGTTTCTTCTTTAGCAATCACCTCACCTTCAAAAACAGGCCAAACCAGGCAACCAAGCATTAGCAGCATCACAACCAAGGATGACCCTGTTATCATTTTCTCCACTCAAGATAAAAAGACTTGCTGAGAGCTGCTTGCCTTATGAAAACACCAGCTCGCACTGACCAGGAGCAGTACAGATTTGACTGGAAAACTAAAAAGAATATTTTTGAGGTCTTCACATAGAGATAAAATATGCTGTGGAATAAAAGGTGGGGATAGTTAAAGAATGCTACATTGCAATAATGTGTTGTTTCCTAATGATTAGATTTCCAAACCTGACCCTCACTTGAATTTTAACTATCTGATCTTCACAATATGAATTTTATTCACTATTTTTAATTGTCCTTCATAAAACACAGCTTTATTTTCATAAGACAGGCTGCTTGTTATACACATTTATAGCTATACCCTTTAAATGGCAAACGTACTTTTAATTGGTGTGAATTGGATATTGTCTGGCAAGAGAACAAAGTGTTATATTTGAGAAGCTCTAGGCCAAGACATGGTTTGATTCAAAAATATTTCTTTCTCTTCAGAGGAAATATAGTTTCTTTTTATACATGAATAGTTCCTTTCACAGATCAGAAAGTCACAGACAGAAGATAAGAACTCAATCTCTGTTCAAAAGAATTTAATATCAAAATAGTGGCTTAGTAATTACACCTTATCAGGTTGCACATCTTTGTCTGCATATCCCCTTTTGCTTCCACTGAGTGGTGTAAACCAGACCTCAGTCCCACCTCTTTCACACCTGTCGGATTTTACAGCTAATTCAAAGCATCTATTAAAATTCACAAAGTTAAGCAGCAGCTGTGTAAGTATTTGCAGGGTCAAGCCCTTGTAGTTTAAATCTTTACTACATGTGTATCCAAAACCTAGCAATGGGGGGCCTTGAAGGCTCATTTGCATCTCCTTGGCAGAAACCTGAGAGCAATTCTTTTGCAGTACTCCGAACTCTACCTTGGAATCTGTTTGAGAAAAAGGAAAAAAGAAGGGTACAAGCCTTCCTGGAAAGAGAACATTTTTTGCAGTCTAGCACATAAAATCTATTTAAAATGAGCTTTTCAAGTAGGAAGTCTTTTCCAGTCTGCCATTCAAAATACATTTCTTAGTTTGGTATTCATGGGGAAATTTTGGATTCTCTGTGTATATTTTTCCCTTTAATTAATATTAACTCATTGAAAAATATATATTTTTTCTTTTTTTTTTTTTTTTTTACTGTAAGCCTAATTAATTTGTTAGCAGTAGATAACATATTTACATTTCATCAGTATTTTTTATCACTGAATTTTACCAGAAACTTACCTACAAGATTTATTGGCTGTGCAGAAGCTAAGTAAACCCATGAAAATCCCCAAGAGTCTATGTAGAGGAGCAGCTGAGAAAAGGCTGGCTTATATGCCTGTTGCAGGGACTTGGCTCTGAAAAAATATAATTTGGGAATGACTTAATTACTGTAATTCAAAAATCCCTTTACCAAGATTTTTGTTTAAATTGATTTTTTTTTTTTTTAATGCATTGCCTTTCTCAACAGTGATAGATAGATATTGTTGTTTTATTCTCTGGCACTTTAAACCTTAGTTATGAGTAGAACTAAGAAAAAATACATTCTTTAACTTTTTAGTAGATCTGACAATTCAAATTCTTCTCTGAACCAAGATGAAAATTTTAAATGTTGACTGTTTCACATAAATTCAGAAATTGACTCAGAAATATACTGACTTTGCATAGATATTTTAGAACTAAATAAATTTTCCCCACCTTTGGAAAGTTTCTTTTAGTTCTTCTGAGGTTAGGACGTTGTAGGATCTGAAGCAGCTCCCGGTGGACCAGGGTGATGACCCTAGCAACAGTTATCAGGCATCCTCATGAGGACAGGAATAGAATAAGGCTCAGTCAGTGCATCATCCCATGCACTGGCACCTTGAACAGCAGAACCATCATGAGCCCCAGACATGGCTGCATCATGATGGGGACTTTGCACTGATGTGGCCTCACATGTGCCATCTCCCTGGTCATGATCTCCCCAAAACATGTTAAGAACTTCACACATGGTCACCATGGAATACAGCAGACTTGTGCTACATCTCACCCAGTAAATTAATGTGGGGACATCCTTGGAGTAAAGTTACTGTCTGTCCTCATGGTTTCCAAAGCTGTACCCCAGCACATATTTGGTCCATTCAATCCATCAGTTTTTCAAACAATTTCCAGTTACCCTGTGATAGGCAAAACACCTCAGGGCTCACTCTCAATGAAGAGTTTTCATGGAGTCTACTTTGAAAGAATTTGCTGCTACAATCATGTGGATCTTGTTGTCCTCAATGCCTAGGAACAGTCCTGCTCATAATTTATTTAACTGGCATGGATATAGTCCCTGATACTCATGTGTGTTCTGCAAGCCCCCACTGGACCATGAGGCTAAATGTGCATTACATTGTGGAAAATGCAATCCCTGTGAACCTGTATAGAATATGATGAAGACACTAGCTATCTACCATAAGGCAAGGCACCAGTGGAGATAAGTAACACAGTATTTTACTGAATTAGTTCAACATGAACTATTTGCCATTATCAAAAAATAAGTTATTATACTTTGTATTGATTTTTGAATCTAGTTGTGGCTTGGAGCATGAACTTCAGAATTTACTAGAAACCTCTTATATCATTGTTCAGGTAATTCTAACCTAAGACACATAGGTCTGCTGTTACAGCTCTATCCTGTTTTATTAAGCTATTTGTTTCATTAAACCATTTGTTTCCATATAGACTCATAGGCTATGTTAAACGTATTACTCCAAACATTTTTTAATAATCATCAAAACATAATAGCCCCAATGGACATTGTTAAATGACACTCTTTACATTTTAATAGTAGTGGTAGTCATACCTTTCAGCAAGATACTGTGTGGTATGCTCAAATGCATTTATTTGATTAGCATTCAATATTTTCTAGTGAATTTAGGTAAGGCTCCCTCATCAGATAATACCTTTCTGTTATTTTCTTCTGGTAAATCCTAGTAACGGTAATATTGTAATTAAACATGTTGACAAAAAAAAGAGCAAGGACACAAAAGTTGAACTTGCTGAAGGAGCATCATTGATCCTGAGAGAAATCATAAAAGTATATCAGAAGAACTGAATTATTGAAACACTAAAAACTGTATGGCGTGCTACAGTACAAAGTGTGAGATTATCTACTTAGGAAATAATAATAAAAATATCTTCTATAAATGCTGATGTCTTAGTTGGAAATTAGAAAAGAAGAAAATCATGTTAGAGTGACTTAACCATACTTTGTATGCAAGGAAATGAATGACACGATACACCATCTCTTCTGTAACATGGCTAGTAGAAATTAAGAATTACTGAAATTGTTGCATGAAGCACCCCCAAAATGTCATTTACAGGATAGGTGTAGTTCTGATTCCATTCACTAAGCAGAAGATGAATCTAAGTAGAACAGATAAGGCTATTAGGAGGAGAAGACAAATGGGGTGTCTCAATTATGAGACAGAATGCAATTAATTTAGGTGTTTTGCTAAACTGAATGAGAAATGCAGAGAGAGTGTTGTCAATATCCACCTAAGAAGATGACTATGTGACAACAGAAATAAATAAGACACCAATATTTCCAGAATTTACCATAGTTGCTGTGCCTTACTGCAGCATTACTTGAGCACTACTCAGTCTCTGACTGGACAGATCTTTTATGATGTTAATAAGGGAGATATTTGAGTCAAGTAATTTTGACACTGTACACAACTTGTGATATGACATTTAGATGTGGTAGAGAAAGGAGAAAGATGAGAATGGGAAACAAAGGTACAAGAAGAACCTATCAAGAAATGAGGTGTGATCACAGAGATCACAGGTCATATCTTTTGCTAAGGTGTTTGTACATGGTTATATATGAAGATATGTGTGATCATGGTATATCTATCATACTTCAGATGCCTCTGCACTTAAACCGTGTGGCTTCCCCTGGAAGAAGAAAAAAAGTTGCTGCCTACACAACCTAAAAGCTGCAATTTTCAAAAGAACAAATAGGCACATAAATTTAAGCTAAAAATCTAAAGAAATAATTTGACCTCACTAGAAGTGAGAACCCAAATATCCTTCCAGAGATGCATGAGAGAAAACATACTTTCATAAAGAGATGTATCAGTTTATCAGAGGCATTATATAACATGTTTGTCCTCAATACCAGATGATGGGACTGAGATTTGGGTGTTCATTCAATTCTTCTATTCCATAACTTTACAGGTTTCTATTCATCCATCTTTCCAAACATACCAAAATAATATTGGTGAACCTGTGTTTAAAACTAACTTGGTCATTTGAAAATTCAGACTGTACGTTACTAGGGGAAGACCATATACTACATCATCTAAGTAGCTTAACAAACTTGATGCAAGTATTACTATTAAAAAAAAAATAAAAAAAAAGAAAGAAAATAGTCACAAAGACTCACAAAGTGGCTAGGAGGTACATAATGCAAAACTAAAGACAAAAAACCAACAGTTTCTACCTTAAAAGTGATATTGTTTATGTCAAAACCAATCCATTATTCAAATAAAATTATTTAAAGTTAACAAGTTCTAGTGGTTTCTGTGGAAACAGGGTCACAAAGTTATAGGTAGTCAGCACGCTGCCGTTAGCTAAGAAGGAGATCTCTCACTTGCAGATTTCAGGAGCTGCCTGCCTGCTGGGAAACATGTATATAAAAGCATCTTCCAAAAGTGTTCTGCATGGTTTCAGACTGGTGGAAATGATGTAAAGGTATTTAAAAAAAAAAAAAAAAAAAAAAAAAAAAAAAAAAAAAAAAAAAGA